>CM061143.1:22753165-23188165 GCA_030710495.1 Labroides dimidiatus | reverse complement strand
GCCATGTTTGTTGCTGTTTGCTTGGAGTGGTGAGCTAACACTTCACAGGATAACGATCACATTTTTGGGATGGAGAAATTTTTGCTCCTTGTATAAAAGAGGAGATTCAGAGATGATTGCGATCATGTTAGCACAAACTTTTCCCAGGCATAAATGAGCACCAGATCTCTGTCACTGCCAAGAAAAAAGCGAGAGGTGTTTATGAGTTTACATATGCAGTGTTAATCACCCCCTGGACCAACGCTTTATATAAACTATACATTCAAACAATTAAATTCATGCACTGTCAGTATGCAAATAAGGTATCAGTATCCCAACATGAGTTTCCTCCTCAGAGAACAAGATGATGGATGATATATAGCAGCTGAGCTGGTCTTCGACTAATGACACAGCTGCATTACGATACACAACGTGCTGCACAGTTAATATTGCCTGTGCATCTGAACACGCTCACACAAACACACAAATGCCACCCTGTTTAATCCCCTGGGAATCAGTGAAATTTGATTACCCTGACTTTTACAAACACACTCCATATGAGAGTAGACGTTTCATGCATCAGCAGGAGGGAGGAGGAGGAGGAGGAGGGTAGAGACAGGGGAACATGAGTATGTGATGTCAGGCTGAACTGCATTTTGGGAGGAGAAACAGTCATGATGCGTACACGCATACGATATGCACATAAACGCACATGGCATCTAATTCTGCGTCTATCTGAAGAAATGCATATACTTCCCTGGGTAAATACTGTGAATGTGTTCATATTCAGGTTAACGTTGGTGGAAATGCTAGTTACAGCACTGCAAAATCTGACATCTAAGCAAGTGTGTTTTTGTCTTATTTAAAGTAAGAATTGCCTTATTATACTTGATTTGAGCCACATTCAGCAGACAAGTCCAGGAGCGTGTCTTATTTTAAGATATTAAAAAACCAAAATAAGGTCTGAATTACCTGCAAAAAGTAAAAAAAAAAAAATCTGCCAGTGGGGTTAGAAAAATTTACTTGTCAAGTTCAGAATAATGTCTAAATACAAGAAACTTTCACTTACTGCACTGGCAGATTTTTTTTACTTGTTACAAACAATTCAGAGCTGATTTTTCTCTTTAATATCTTTAAATGAGACATATTTCTGGACTGGTCTGCTGAATGAGGCTCATATTAAGTCTAAAAAGACACTTTTACTAAAGCAAATCCTAAGATTTCAGTTTTTTTGCAGTGAGCAAAGAGAGAGTCACAGTGAAGGCCAATCTACTGCTCCTGTAACACACTGAGCACTGAGTTTTGTTTTTATATACAGCCAAATTCAAACTTGCATCGAAACTGAACAAGAGATGGATGACTACCAAAGCAATGTGACGCAATTCTACAGTCTGAATACCTCGACAGAAGCAGGTAGAGTGAACTTTTATTTTCTGTTAATGTTCTATGACCAATACATTTATGCCCCATTTATTTTAGATTTGAAGAAACATCTTCTGGGTATCATCTTTGTGTAAAAACGCAGCGATGCGCACTGCTCCCTCCAAATCAAAGTCTTGGTTTGGGAAGAAAACTCCATGAGGCCAAGTAGCTGTTGATGAACAGTGTTCACAGTGTGCAGTAAACACGGCAGGAGAGCCCCATGATAACGTAACTTCTCCATCCATTAACAGCAGGTATTAACAGTTTTAACTTGCATAATGCTACATGTTAACTTTAAAAAAATCCATCTCTGTGTTAATAAATGTTTCCCTATTAATTTAAATGTACAGAGTAAATTTATAACCAGTGGAAGTAAATGAAAGTGTTCTGAAACAGCAGCAGCTGATATTTGTTATCATTATATTGTATTTTTGCTCAGCACTAAACAACATTGATTTTGCAATTACACAACCACATAATCCTAACAGCTTTAATTAAAACTAGAGCTTCAGTCAAAAAGTGGCCGTCAGTGGATTAAAAGCTATGAGACTGAAACATTCGTCTATGCAATATCACATCAAACTAAACTGTCAATTAGACGTCTGCGCAACTTTATAGATGACAAACGAAGTGGTCTGGTGAGATTTGCAGCCTCTTGATTCCTATGCACTTCACGTCATCACATGCTCGTAACCAACTCTACGTCTGTGTGTCCTGTTGAAAGACAAACATAACATGAAGCTAGAGCAGCCACAAGTTCTGTGCGATTCAAAGTTCACAGAGGCAACTACTGCATGTAAAATAAAAGTGTGTACCCACTTAGAGACATTCAAAATGTTTGTGTGAAAAGTTTTTCCTCTGATTTCATGAGAATAAATATTATATTGCGCTATAGAACTAAGAGAGCCATAATTTAAAAAAAAAACATCAAAATAAGCAGTGTGGGAAAAATTCTGTGGAGACGGAGTCAACATTTTGCAGGCAGCAGCAAAAATGTTGAAAAAGCAGAGAAAGTGTTAAGTCGCTGAATGCTATCGATGCAGAAATGAATCCAGTGCATTTTGATTTAATGAGTGAAAGAATATCAGGGCTTCTCTTCAGTTTATAAGTAAGTGATCAATATGTTTGGAATCCTGGTAGGGCGCCAGTGGCTGGCTGATTTGTTTTCAGAAAGGCTTGTTGAGGTAGTCAGAGAGATTTCAAATATTTACATGACACTTTTGATATGAAGAAAAATCTTTCGCAACAGCTGCCTCTCATAAATGTTCCTGAACAACTCTGTGATCCTTACGCAACAGTGGAGGACATCAAGCAGAAACTTCTGAACAATCCAACAGTTGTCTACAGACACACTCAGAGTATCATCATATAACCATATAACTGTATAAATGTTGAGATTGTAAGACATTGGGGCTTTAATATGCATTAAACTAAAGACTATGAGCTCAGTGGTGAAGTATGAATAAAGATGTTTACTGAAATAGCCTTTGTTACATAAAATAGAGCATTAATTTCTCAAATGCTCTTGCCAAATCTTGAACTAGGAATATTAAGTTGAAAGTTTCAAAGTTCCTGATATCATTAAGTCAGATAAACTTCATCCGACTCAACAAGGTTCCTGCACCTGCGGTTCTTGATTTATGGCGAGATGTTTTCTTGACATCTCACAGTTATTTGACGATGTAAACAAGGAACGTCGTCCTGTGCTGGTGTTAAATATGCTTGCTCTTAAGTCCTCTCTGAGTCTGAGAAGCAAGGAGTTATCAAAGTTAAACAGAGTTATAAAGTCATCCAGACAAATCCTTACACACGCAGTACAAGCACTGGAAATGGGAGAACAAGGTCCACCTATATGTAAGCCCACATGCACACACAATCACATTTTAATGCTTTATCTGTCTCCAGCGAATTAAATCTAATTTACACAGGACTCAGATATTACAGAGGTTCTATGTGGGAACATTTAAGGATACAGAAAGTAATGTCTCTGCTGCACAGCCCGGCTCTTATTACAGCAGACTCTGCCGGTCATTCACTTCTTTTTGGTCGGGCTCAGAATCTAACAGGAAAGACACACTCAAGCACACGCTGGGCAGGAGCACATTAACGAGCTCAGGCACATACACAACACCCCCACAATCTCAGTCGCACATTCCCACTGTTTAATATATTTCTGTGTCTCCAGTTAACAATATTTTGTGTCAAATTATAGTGGGCAAGATAAATAGTGGGTCTGCACAACGTGGAAAAAATAGAACAGGAGGAAATGTGGGGCTTAGAGGAGAGGAGAGGAGAGGAGAGGAGAGGAGAGGAGAGGAGAGGAGAGGAGAGAAGACACTAACTCCTACCTCAGACACCTGGCTTTGCCTGACCAGACTTGTAAAACCTGTTTAATCCTGGCCTCTTGTGAACTTGCGTCTGCTGAAATATGTGCATGTCTAAAACTAACAGAAACACAGCATCTATGAAGCATCTTTCCACATGTTTAATTTACTGTGCTCAGTCCCATTTTAAAATGAAAGGCCTGCTGGATAATTACATGTATCGACAAGGAAATTACATTTCATGAATAGAAAGATTCTAATTAATTCTTTGCATTGCAGCACATTTGCTTCATATTGCCAGTTTGTTCAGCGGGACAGAGTGGATGTCAGGAGTCTGAGCGGAAATGGAAGTCACAACAGTCAGGGAATGACGTCGAGTGTTAATTGGGCTAGGCTTGGCTCAGAGAGGAATGGAGAAATAGACAAATAGGAGGAGAGAAAAAGAGAGAGAGGGAGGGAGAGAGAGCCTGGAGGACTAATTAGTGATTATAACTTGGCGCACTCCAAACATAAAATATCTCTCAACCCAAAAGACAGAGGAATGATTAAAGATAAAAGAATAGGAATCAAATATAAGAAGCTGTGAAACACCCCTCTGGTGTTGTGTGTGTGCATTTCTGTGTGTGTATATACATGTCTGTGAGCATGTGTGTGCATGTTGTCTTCTCTGCCCCCTCATTAAACCATGCTTTACTCTGGTAAACGGCAGCAGCACAGAGCTCAATGTCAACGGGAGAGGTTAGAGCCATGAGCAGGCTCTGGGACACTCACACAGACACTAACACCAACTCTCCTGTGAACATATTGTCGAACAAATCCATGAACAGCACACCCTTTGCGTCTCCAAAGTTGAAAATTCAGGCAAGTTTCCAAATGTGTTTTATTTCTGTCTTTGTTCTGACGCAGCAAACTTAATGGAGTGGGTCAGTCTCTGCTCGACTCGCGCCAGTGTGAGCCGGACATTAGCGATTCACAAATCAGATTCATAAATCAAGGGCACCTCACCACAGCGTAAATGAATAGAGGGCCTGGATCTAGCTGTCTGCTCACTCCACTCCAGTTTTTTTCATGTAGTCTGACATTTAACATCATCCCTCCTGTGTAACTTCTTCCCAGACACTTCTTCTGTTTAACTTACAGGAAGTAAAATGTGAAATAAAGCCATGCAGACACGTAGGAATGGAGAGCATGCATATTTAATTCAGTGTATCTATTTAATGGCTCCCAAACAACAATAATGAAATGAATAATAAATTAAACATAGACACAGACACTGCACACATAGCAGTTTCGAGCCTGAGATGCACCAGCCAAACAGGTGAGTGCGACTGGATTCCTGATATTATAACATGAAGTATCTCCAGCATTTGTCCTTTACGTATAATTTTTTGTTTGTTTACTCGTACATGTTCGGCATCACAAGCAGTCATCCGGACATCTGTCACATCTGTCTTTTCACCTTTGGATGAACTAAACAATCAAGAGCGGCGTCTGTGTTGCACATACAACATCGATCACACTATTAGCAGGAACACGCACACCTGCAGACACATACGCACGCACAGACCCAATCTGTTGCCCTGGCAACACCTACCCTTGATGCTTGCTCTCACACACACACACACACAGAGTGGGCAGATGGGGCAGTGGCCTAAAATGTATATGCTTTTTGATCTGCTTCTCATTCAGGCAATCATGTTAGTGTCATTGCAGCAGCACAGCCAGACATGAGCGTGTGTGAACTGTTAACTAGCTGCTTTCACAGCATGCAGATACCAATGTATTACCGCATGCTCCGAAGGCAGACTGACACTGGAACACTGTGATTCATATCGTATTATCTAAAAACATTAATACCAAAATATTTTCATCGTCCATTCTCTTCTCATCTTAAGAGAAGATATGTGGGTCTGACTCGCATGCATTGTGGCACAGACGGCTGTCGTCTGAGTGATTTCTGAAGTCTGTACCAATCCGTTTGACAGTTGCGTCATTTGAATCATAGTGGGGGAGCTGCTCTGAAGTAGGAGTCTTTAAAATGCACATGAGAATCCTGCAATGAGGGGCACATTCACAGTGCGTGTGCATATTTTCTACTTTTAATTTGAGCCTCGCAAAGCCAGTTTTACCCAGAATTCAACTCTGCCTCGCTCTAAAAATATGAGTCAGGATGTCAGGGGTCCCCAAAAGAGTAATCAAATCTCCTCCTGAGCTGGAGTCCCAGGCTCTAAAGTTTGTCTTTGTCTACATTTCAAAAAGTTTGATCGCCTCCTTATTACAGCACTCCGCAGAATTTGCTGAATCCAAACAACAAGTCATTCCCGATGGGTGGATAAAACACGCTCCACCATCAGTCTGTCCACCTGAGTGTGGTTTGTTATCTAAAACTAGTCTATAGTCTATTACCATGGACAGATACACATACACCCCCAATCTATTATTGAACAAAAGGCTCACGCCTCCGCTCAGCCCTTCAGGGAGGAATCCATCCCTCCATCCCGGAATAATTTCACACATCAGTAGATACACAAAAGAGAGAGAAAGAGAGAGAGAGAGAGAAAGAGAAAAGGACAAAGAGGAGGAGGTAGAGGAGGGATGGACAGGGGTAAAATTGTATGGGCTCAGATCAGCTCAGTGCTGGTGGGAGGCCAAGGTGTCGGGGGGAGCCATGCGTGACAAAACAGAGATCAGAAGATCATATGCAATCACACACATGTGAAAGAAATCATACACGCACAAATACCCATACACTTGCAAAGATGTATGCCAAGAAGAAAAAAGTGAAGAGGAGAATGAGGACGTATCAGATCGTAATCGTAATTAGAGGCATGCTCATCCAACACAGTATGGTAATCTCTTTATCTATCACACACTCTGCTGTATACACACACACACACACACACACACACCAAAAATAACCCTAACTCTTCATACAGACATGTAACATACGTGAAACGTGTCAGCAAATTGAAACGAAGAATTCTATTGAAGCCTCAAGAAGCAACATGGACCCGACACACACACACACAAGCGTTCACACACTGAATAATTATTGGGTAGCTTCAGCACGCCTTTCATTGACAACCCACCAACACAGTTCATGAACCACATCCAGACCAGAATAATATAATTTATCATACATGTGCATGTTATAAGGGACATGACCTTTTCATATACTTTTTCAAGAGTCTGTAACAGATACAAATAAACACAAAAAACAGAAACAAAATCATCTCACACAATTATCTGGAGTCATTCGTATTCCTTACAGATGTACTCCAGTACACACACACACACACACAGTGAAATACATACATGCACTACAGGCACAGCTAGCATACACATAGCTCCCCCTATGAAAGCAGCGAGCAGAGAGGAGCGGCAGACACAATGGGGTGTTTAAGTATGCAGGAAACTTTATGCCTGGGTGGAAGAAGAGCTTTGAAGGAATCCGCTGAGGGACACCCAACCTCCCCCTGAACTGAGCCTGTACCTCCTCATCAGGAAGACCGAGAGAAAGAGAGAAGGAGGAGGAGAGAAACAGATAAAGATAGAGAGGATGAGATTGCAGGCTGGATGGGAGACTAATGGAGAGAGAGACGGAGCAGAAGAAAGGGGGCAGCAAGACGATGCTGGGGTCTTGTTGCTGCACTTGTGCGCAATTGCTCTTGGTTGGGCCAACGTGTTGGAAGTCCCTAACCAGCAGCGGTCATGTTGTTCTGAACAGTATACACACACACACACACACACACACACACAGGGTTACAAACACTCTTCATTGGAGCATACTGTTCAGTAGGCGCTGTGCTTAACTCCCAGAATGACCTTCATTGAGATGGATTGCATGAAAAATGTAATGACTTTCCTGAGAGAAAAACCACAGGCCAAATCAGCTTTGCATTGCATAATAATGCCCGACTTGGTAATCAATAACACAAACACACAAACACACATCCATAATGGAGTGCAAAGCCTGCACATGGAGAAAATGTCTCAGCAGAGACCGACCACATCACAATGGATGGAGCAAACCACCAGTGGAGAGCTGTGTGATGCATAAACAAGGAGCTATTGACGATAAATGCCTGCATCCATTTCCAGCTATCAAACACTTCCCTAAGCTAGCAGCTTAAGTTTGGAACAACATGCGACTCTGAAAAGCTTTTTACAACCAAAAATGTTTAGCCCAGGGTTATCTTTGGCCCTGAGTAAAGGGTTTTCCCCAACCTTATTTGGCCTCACTTTACATCTTACCACTTAGCCACCAGCACAATTTAAGTCATCCTTTGTTCATGCTGCGAATATGATGCTAGTTTTGGCCCAGAGCGGGGCAAACTCAGCCCTGTATTAATGAGTGGTTGGCATAAGCTTGTATTAAATCTTCACAGTCAAGGCCCACCAAAAGTTTTCAAATGTGGTCAGTATTGAGTAAATTGGTGAAGAAAACTCTTGTCAGATTACTTTAACGTCACTGTTTCAAGATCAAATCCTCTGTGTGCATGCTCACTGCTTTTGTTGAGTACACTTCACAGACAGCTTTTCATCATTTTTTTTTTCTCCGTTTCTTATTTTGGAGGACAACATTACACAATTCAACTCCAGCCTCATTTTCAAACAAAGCAGAAAAAAAGCAACTAGAGCTGAAATGTGCCTCACATTTCACAGCTTTCTATGGTTGCATAGCAACAATGTTAGGTACAGATAACAATCTTTATCCTACTGACCACAGGGTGTTTGAACCCAGTAACAATCAGCAGTGGAAACATTCAATCTGTTGCCTCATTTCTTGTTTCTCAGCCTCTAAGCCATGTATAGTTTTAGACCCAGGCCCCCCTGATTCCTGCGCCTTTACACTGAGCTGTTTGGATTACAAAGTGAAAGAGAAAGAGGGAATGTACAGTCAGTGGGATTTTTTGGCTTTTCTTTCCATTTTTATTTCTTGGTGTCACCGTTTTAGTGTCCCATAATGAAAAGCTGCCATTGTGTTTGTTTACCTCCTCTTCATCTCTCAATGTGACATTAGCTAGAGATGAGTCACCAGCAGAAAACACTGAGTTCGCCTCACTGTCACAGATATTTCCCTCTTGAGTGTGTCTCATTCTCACCTCGTTGGTGTTCCAGCGATGGCGCTCCTTGGGCAGAGAGGAACATTTGGGCAGACACTCGAGCAGCTTCTTTGGAAGGTAGATCTTCAACTGGCCCGGCTCATCTGGGGCAGAATCAGAGGTGGTGGGGGGGGGGGGGGGGGGGGGGCAGGGGGTGAAGATAAAGGAAGATAAATGAGGGATGAGTGGGAAGAGGAGAGAAATTTTTCATCAGACACTGAGACATGGTGAGAGGAGAATACAAAAACGCAGCATCTTTGTGAGCTTGAAGAAGAAACCATAACAAATGTTTGTTGTGAGGCATTTTTAACGGTTTGATGTGACCATAAGAAAGTGAATTTGCACAAAATTTAGTTTTGGCTTTTTTGTGGTATGATGAACAGATTATAATAGCAAAAATAAAGGATAAATACAACAAATTATCCATGTACTATTTCTAACTCCATCTCATCTTTATGTAAGTTGTCTCTTCATGAGTTACTCATGGATGACTCACAATGATATACACAAGTGTGGTTGATAAGTTTGTTGATACACGGCACATGGTTAATGAAGAGTTAACAGAACAGTGCTGGAGGGAGTGCTGCTTATTTTTGGACAGCAGGTGGAGGTGCACAGTGCACCTGCAGCCCACCTGGAGACATGTTTGGATTAAGAAGAATCCATTAACATACATTAACAGTGCATTTGGGGTTGGTAACAATGGAGGCTGATCACCTGGGCATCTCTTATCCCCTTTAAAAGCTGTGCTCTCCCCACAGTGCAGTACAGGCAATTTGGTAATGGAACAGAAACTCAAGACGAGCTTCCCCTCAGAGGACACACTTGTGTGGAAGCACAAGTTCAAATATAAAGATGCCAAATATTGATACACACAGGTGCTCTTTCAGTTTAAAGCTGGGTTTAGCTCTGGCGGAGCTACAATACATGTTTTCGGATCAAAATGAAGCCCATTTTGATAAGAGATACTGAAACCTGAAATATTCACAAATAACATTAGCCTGAAGAATAAAGTCCACCCATCAGTTCAAAAAAGTCTGTACCAGTTTGGACAAAGTAGCCAAAGCCCAAATAGGCTTATTTTGCAATATTTATTTGTCAAAAATGATTAGATTCACACTTAGATGTTGAGTCATTTTCACATTTACTGTCCTACTTCTAGAAAGACTTACCAAATCCACAGGAGTGAACAGTTGTCACTATTTTTGCCTGCTTCGGTAACACGTGATAAAACCTCCTGTGCTCTGCTGTTTACAAAAAAATAAACTCTTCAGTGTTTTAAAGGCCCTCATCTTCGACTGACAAGCAGGACAAAGATATACTCGAGTACTGTGAAATGGAAAAACTTGTTTGTTTTAGTCTTTTAATGAGATGTGTAGTCACACAAATCTCACAAGCATCTTTTTTTTAGTAGGAAAAAAAAGTCAAACAGAGCAGAGAGCAGAACATGAATGATTGGAGTGTGCTGAGTTTTATAGGGAGCGATAACATAGTGATTTCACCATGTGTACATCTGCTGCAGAACAACCTGCTAAACGGGTAAGATATTACTCTCCTCTGACTGTGGTGTGCAAAGAATTAACAAACTGTGAGAAAGGTGCAGGTGAGGCAAAAATCTCCCTGTGCCTCTGGGAAATACCACTTCACCAGTGGATAGCATCCATACAAAGACAGAGCCCCTGGTGTGCGTGTATGTGTGTGCGTGCCTGTTTGTGAGTGTAAGCCCAACGGGTGTGCGGCTCAGAAGTCAAAGAGAGCAAGCACTCAAAGGTTATTGATAAGCATTTGAGTAGAGGGCGTCCATTCATGACTCCCCTGGGAAGATAGGAATTATACTCTACCTGAGGGCAGATGACAGAGCAAGAAAAAAGAGAGATAGTTAGGGTAGGGAGGGTCAGAGAGAGACAGGGAGACAATGAGCCAGAGAGAGGCAGCTAATGAAGAAAAAAAAGTTTGGGAGAGAGAAATAAGATTTATAAAGTGAGAAATTTACAAGGACAAGAGATGGAACAAGGTAAGACAAAGACAATGAGAGGAAAGTAGTGTAACAGGACAGGAGAGGAGTCAGGAGAGGGGGGTCTGTGTGTGTGTGCTGGTGTGAAGGTATCTGAGCATGTGTGTGATTGTGTCAGTAGGAAGTGTGTTCAGGCACGTATGCTCCCCCTAATCAATTATGCATTTATTAATAGAAGGCCTGAGAAGACAAAATTTCAAACAGCTGAACGGTGCAGCAGCTTAGTTAAACAGCTGAATGGTGCAGCTTAGTTAAAGCCTAATTTCTTTTTTAGCAGCACTCCAGCCGCTCTGCTATGAATGCCAATCAGCGTTTAAACCCCTCCCCTCCTGGCTATACCCCCCACCCCCCTTCTGTTCTGAAGAATTCTCATCAGAGCCTCGCCTTTGAAATATACCAGAACCACCACATCAAACAAGCCCGTTGCACATGCGTAGGCACACACGCAAACACCCGAACACACACATGCATGCTCTAACATGCAAACAGACGCACACATACACACACATACACACACACACACACACACGCAGGGGCCTGCCGATCAAAGAATGCACATCACAGTATTTGTCCAAGAGTGGCGTTTTTCACCAGTGACCTTGCTGCTGAAATCCCTTTCAAAGCACACCTTCATGGACGACCATCGTCCTCACTTCTCCTCACACCCACTCTTCCTGCTGACGAGGAACAGAAGACCAACTTTGCAGATTTGTTGAATGCTGATGAGCTTTTACACCCAAAGGGTTGTATCTTGTATTTCTAACAATCCTGAACCAGAGAATGTGTCCCCGTCTTAGACGAATCAGCCTGGGTACTGTCGCAATCGTCTTTCCATCTGTTCCAAACGGCTCTCGGCGGGGTTGTACCGTGCTGTGACATGGGGCAAGAACTTCTTTTTCCTCTCTGGCTACCTTGGAAAATAAACCACTCTGAGACATGGGAGCAAACATATCAAAATATGGAAATTCTGCCCTGTTCCCATTTATACTTGAAATAATAAAACTGTTTCAATACCTGTGTTGCTTCATGTGAGTCCCTCAGCAGTAAGCTGCAAATTCAAAGATCACTCACTCACTTGCTAATCTTGTAAAAAGAGTCGAAATGAGAGCCAAAGCCTGAATGCTAATGTGGAGCTGCTGGCTCATTAAGTCATATAGCAGCATACGTGCTAAAAAGTAAAAATGTTAGACTAAAGTGAAACACTGCTTTAGTAGCCGATCAAATACCATAATTTAGAGCGGAATCAAACAGAAGTGTGGCCTTCGACTGATGAATATTTTACCTCATAAAACTGTCATCTCCATATTTAACACAGAAACCAGCCAATGCCCTTGTGAGATGGCTGTCAGTTAATTATAAAACTCTCCTCAGTAAAGAGAGAGAAAAATGCTCCAAATACAACTCTTAACTCACCCCCCCTTCTGATATTAGGAGGCGTCAGGGGAAATTTTCACATTTTCCCCCCTTTTTCGGGATGAAATTAATGTGACAGTAAGAAAGGCTCATTGCACAGCAGCCAGATAGAGAGAGGGAGGGATGGAGGGGGGAGGATGGGAGGGCAGAAGGGAGCTAGGGCAGGGAGAAAAGAAAGGGGGGAGCATAGCCTGGGATGAGCGAGAGTGCAGGAAGAAGGAGGGAGAGCTGAGAGAGGGAGAGAAGGCAGGGGTGGAGGGAAGGGGGGTAGAGAGATGGGCGTGCATGCTAATTTTATCATTCTGCTGATAAACTTTTCCTCCAGTAATCCTCCAGCTGGGACGTGAGAACAGATAGGAGACAGGGATAGGCTCGGGAAGTCTCAGCTCATATTAAACAGCCATCCCAAACAGAACTCTCTGTTCTATTCTATTCTATTGTTTTTCAGACTCTCTCTTAATTCTTTATTTGCTGTTATGTGACAGTCTGGCTCGTCCCTCTTAACAAAATAAGAGGGTCTGGAGCAGGTATGAAGCCATCTGCTCCTTTTGAAATGAAAAAGGTTATTTAAGTAAGTGTGTATGTGTGCGCCCCCCCTCCCTCCGCTCTTTTCCTTTTCCCATAACCTCTGCCACCTCACTAAGCAGCGTGTCTGTCTGCTCCTCCTCACATCTGTTTATTTTCCTTCAATTTGTCACACACACATATACACACACACAGAGAGGCAGAGTCGTGCATCTGCGCCACGTCCTCTGAAATCAATAACCAATCAAAGCAATCATTGCCTTTATAGTCCCTCTAACACACAGCAGCAATCACACACACGCCAGGGACACCACCGCATGCACACACAGCCATGCGGCGACCCCAGATTACACACTCCATCTCACTTCTAGTTTAACCAGGCCCATTGAGGATTATAGATACATAATGCTATGTGTACAGATTAGGTATGACAATAAACTACTGATAGCCAAAGTCAGCTTTGTCTTCTCTATGGCTGTGTGTGGCAATGTGTGTGTGTGTGTGTGCACCCACTAATACTGTACTGGCATGCATGAATAAACATGATGTGTAACAGAGCTGAGTTGGAATGACATCTCAGCAGAGAGACACAGAGACAGAGTGTGTGTTTGTTTTGTGTGTATGAGTGTGTGAGTGTGTGTGTGTTAGTGTGTGAAAGTATAAGTGTGATCTGTAACAGAGCAGATGAGAAGGAGACCTCAGTTCCCGAATCACATCGTTCTGCCAGAAGGCTTCTATACTTGCTCCCAGAGTCACCCCGTGCTACAGACAAATGTGTGCACGCATGCACAAACAGTGCGAAGAGTGTTAGTGCGTCTCTTACTGTTGGCGTCAGTGTCGTCACTCTTGGGAGGGGTGTGTCCTGTGTAGCCAACAGCGATCCTGACCATCCGCTCTGGATTTCTTATCTTCTTCAGTCCTATGAGGAGAGAAAAAGGAGCGAGAGGAGCAGAGATGTATTTAGGAGTCATCTCAGACTTTTTGTTTCTTGGCAGTCGCACACTTCACCTCATTCCTCCTCTGCTTCAGCCCAGACACAAAACTCCGAGTGATATGCATGTGGGCTGATCCATTTTCTGATCCACTAACTTGCGTCCATTGTGTCCCTGATCGATTGGCCACAGTAGCAACACTGCCTCCATGTGTGTGACTAACTTGTACCCAGCTTTAGTTTCTCTTCTCTCTCATCATTTCTCTGTTTCCCTGACCACTGTTGCTATGATACAAAGTAGACCAACCAGCGCAGAGGGAGATGGTCTTCCATGCTATATGGTGGATGTTGTTCTTATGCCCACTAGTGTGCTCTGCTGATCAGTGCCATGCACATCTGTGAGGAAGAGTGGATAACTGCCTCCTGCCTCCAATTCATTTGGCTTTCATTCAGCACGTCTGACGCTCGTAAATTATTACATCCTCACTGCACATCCACGCTCTGAGGGTTCAACAGACACAAAACTCCTCATGCTGTGAATGCATGATTCTGTTAGCGTGTGTGTAGGTAAAGCACAGTATGGGCAGGGGGATGGTTTTATATTTAGTGGCTCAGTGCATGCTGATCAGCCCATGGGCCATCTGTCTCATCTACAGTTCTACTCTTTTCACGCAACGGGACTCTCAACCCTGGGCCTTCCCTTTGCCTCTGGCTAAACTCTGCATGCTCGCCTTCACGCTTGTATATATATGTATGTGTGCCTGGCTATAAGGAAGAGACTCCTGGAAATATGCCTCACAAGTGAATGGATACTTCTTCAGTAGTTCAAGCTATCTCAAAATTTGCCCTGTAGAAATCTTGCTCAGCATCGCTCCCTAGTGGGTAGAGGGGTAAAGTCTCCTCTTGTCATTTTCAGTATACTTGGCTGAGAAGAAATCAGAAGAATCGCATCAGAGGAACTGATGACGAACGCAATAGTTCTTTTCTTTATGTCATTCTACCTCCCTGGTAGCTTAGGAACGGTCCGCTGTATGTGAAACAGTTTTGTGTTTATACATAAGGTCAGTACATTGAACCAGCAACTGGAACAAAAAAAAAAAAACAACAACCAGGAGATGTTTATAAACAAATCTAAATTACACCGCGTAAGAACTACAAATTTCAACTACATCACCATGAAATAATATCACCATGGTGATTTTGGTCACCTCTCAAATCATTCATGAATGAATGAATAACAGGAGGTCAGGAGAGGGAATTTCAACCAGATTTATACATAATACTATGACCTAAAACTGACACACTCTCTACCACCCAATTCAAATGCAGTCATAGTCTCACCTTCACTGCCTTAGCAACCATAAGCACACACATACACCAACGTAAACACCAACATAAGCACACACACACAAACACACACAGGATTGTGACTAAATAAAAGCACAGCTGGTCTAGGAGGTTGCGTGCCTGTCAGGCAAGGAAATCTACGATTCAATGGTCTATTTTATGCTTAAAGAGAGATACAGGAACAGATAAACACACACGCAAACACACACACACACACACACACACACACACACACACACACACACACTGAAAGCATCTGAATTCCTTCAGCGTGAACCACTCTCATCCTCTCTCATCCTCATCCCTTTTATACTAAACGCTTCAAAAGCACTCAGAAACCAGCTGCTCGCGGGAAACGCTGGCATGGATCGGACGGTGAAAAAACGACCCTATCCCGGCTCAGAGCCTACCGACAGAACAACTCTCCTTCCGTTATTTATTTGCTGTCGGTTAACCGTGCTCCACACAGTCGCTGGTTCAGCACCAGCGTCCGTGTTTTCGGGACGGGCTAGCAGTAAGGGAAAGCCCTGCCGTTATCTCTGTCCCCCTCCATGCCTCTGTCCCTACATCGCCTCGTCCGAACTCCGAATAGCGCGTCTCTGCCACCTCAAATAAAAACCGTTATTTCTCTCTTACCTTCCGGCTTGTTTTCGGCAGCCATTTCCCCTCCGCCGCGCGCCTCATCCCTCCTCCTCCTCCTCTTCCTCCTCCTCCTCCTCCTCGACTCGACCTAGTGGTGGTGGAGGTGGTGGTGGGAAGGGGGGGCAACGCGCGTGCACAGGGAGGACAGCTCAAGGAGGGGGGCGGGGCTGAGAGGAAGGGGAGGGGGGAGCGAGCCTGCCGCGTTAGAAGACACTATTGGACCGAAAGGTGAGGACTGACAGCGGGGATCCGTGATGGTGACTCGCAGAATTCTCCATCCCTCCGTTTTTTCACGTTGGCTCCGCCTCCCTGACGTACACGCGCACTCTCCTCAGCTCTCTCTCCTCACACGTCACTGAACGACGTCTGTATTCGAGGACACCTTGACAGCCTCCCACAGTATCATCATCATACTCATCATCGGCTTCTCTCTTTCTCTCACGCACACAACGACGGCCTGTACACAAAGTATACATTACACACGCTAACGCGCGCGCTCATTTCTTGACACGCATTGGACTATTGCAAAAATGCGATGTAAGGTCGCGTCCTGACATAAATCATGAACCCCTCGTGAATGCAAATGCAAAGAAGTGCTCGAGAGAGACTTTTTAGAAGCGCGATATAGATTTTTAGATGGGCTCGCGGTTGCTGTCATTGGCTGTGGTACTGAAGCTTACGGTGCTGAAAGGACAGCTCCTCACGCGCCTATACAGCCTTTCTTTGAGCCGTGTGGTGGAGCTGAAGTGATGACAGTTCAGGTGGAAACTTAGAGAATACATTGGAAAAACATGGCACCCGTTACCCTTGTTGTTATACATTTTGGCTCCAGCAGAAATGTCGTTCCTGTGGATTCTCTAAACAGGAAGTGAAGTTTATACCCTATCACAGTCTATTCTTACTGACACTAGCGCTTTCCACCAGGCTATCCCTTCCAAACAGTTCGGCTTAACCGGGACTATTATGTGCTTGTTTCAAGCCCACACTGTCACTTAATGCCTCGGGGTAGAATATCGCCTTTGCACCAAAAAGCCTTGTGTTTGACAGAGACAATAGTCTCCGTAGACACGCTTCACGGTTAGCTGGGGTTTTTGAATGGTTCCTCCTCAGCTACATATGCTTGGCATGTAATAACAGAGGAACTCTGGGATTTTTGGCATCTACAGGGTTCAGGCAAGATGACTAGCAATACAAAATGTGCATATATCTTGCCAAGAAATAGATTTAAGCCTCAAGAACTGAGTGTCTTAGTCCCATGGAAAGAATGATCCTGTGCAAACAAACAGCAATGGCCATTTCATGAAAGAAAAGGAACTGTAGCCTATATGTTTGTCATAAAGACTTGCAGAATCAACATTATAAAATAAACTCACATATGTACAAAATTGATCATCTTTATATGAGTGACAGTGGTGAGAAAAACTTAACTAAAGTACAAGTTTGAGGGATCTGAACTTTTATTTTATATTTCAAACGTATTAATACATTAATTTAATGTGTGCATAAACAAATTTTAGTCTTATTTATAGCACCACAAGTTTCTGTGTGCTCTAAAACCATCATTTTTAGATCATGTACTGATTTTCAAAGATTTTTTAGAGCAACTTGCAAAGCCAGGATGTAAATATTTTAGATTCTGGACCTTAGTTCCTACCAGAGAGGACTAAAAATCTGCTCACAGAAAATCCATAAGCAGAATCCAAGTTTTCTGTATACAAGAAAACTCCCGAGGTTCCTCTTTCAAAAAAAAAAAGTATTGAAGAGGTTTCTAAAATTCAAAGTGTTATCATCAAAATATACCTTCAGTAATAATAGTAGACATACCTGCTGGGTGACCCCAGTCTGTGTTGTATTGTCATGTTTCTGATGTAGGCTCTGAAACATATGAGAAGAGCAGGCACATTCTTTAATTTATCCTAAGTATATCATTAGTTGGTCATCTCGTAGTAAGGCTTTCAGTTCAATACCTGATGCTGTTGGTTAAATGTTATTCAGAAATTTCAAAAAGTTGAACAAATAAATGGGATTGAAATCCATTGAAAACTGGAATTGAAATCAACACATAGGACTTGTGTTTTTACAGGAAGACCAAAAACTTCTTGAAGAAAACTGTCCCATCATGCTCTCAAAAATATTCTCTGTTGAAATGCTACCATATACTGTAGTTCCCAATGTCTTGAGGGTTCGCCCACCTTCAACAGTGTATTGCTAAGTCAGGCCCAAGACACCCCAGGGAGGCCAATCAGTTTGTTCTGGTTTCCAAGAGTCATTCCCCTCTGTGCCAGCTCCCACAGCCCATCATATCCAAGAGTAGTACCACAACTTATACGGCATTGCCTCATTTAATAAACCAAGGATCTTAGAAATGGCAGCACCATAATGGCCCCTCCAACCAAAAACATAGCAAAGAGAAGAGTCTGGAGAGTAATGTTTGGAAGAGGACAGGGAGGGCAGCACTAGGGGGTAAAGCATGTTTGGGCTTGATCTTACCCCCACTGGTTTAGGCTGTAAGTTTACTTCCCCTAACTTCCGCAGTTCAGTGGGGGATAAAGGGAGAGAAGAGAGAGACAACAAAGACAAGAGCAAGAAGGGAGATGTTGGAAAGGATACAAGGAAGGATAAATCAGGGTATGAAACCTCTTGGTTTCCAATGTGCTCCTTATGCCCCCTCCCTCCTATGAGGAAAAGAGTGAAGAAGAAGAGAGAGCAAAAAAAGAGATTAACAATTTTCTCCTACTTTTGTTTGTGCCCCCAACTCACATTATCTCTGCCTTTCCAGATACGCTGACTTGTTTTTACTGCTGTCTTAAATACAGTAGCCTCAGAGACAGACTGCAGAGGACGACCGCCAGTATTTCCTCAGATATTGGTTTGCCTGTGTCATGATACCTAGTTTATTTGTGTGATCTGTTTTCCCATAACACACCATGGGCTGGGTGGTAACTGTTCCAGGAGTATTGTACAGAATTCAAGAGGGAGTCTGAAACAGGGCACCCATAGAGGCTCCAAAGCTTATTACTACCTCAGAACCATCAAACAGATCAAACAGGTCAGGGTGAGGGGCAACGCACTTTGACACTACACTTAATGAGCATTGAATAAAGGATAGCTAGTAGTGAAGTGCAGACCCAGTGACTCAAAAATAATCTATAAATGATTGTATACACACACCAGGCATATGAAGCAATTAAGACCACAGTTTTAATAAAATATTCTAATTGTTTAGTAATTAAATCAAACCAAATCTGGGAGCAGGTTTAGTGGGTCATTCTATCAGAAACATATATTTTCTCTGGAAATCTCTTTATTTATTTATTTCAATAATCTGAATATTAAGGAATATTTTTTTTCTTGATTTTAAAAGACTTCTTATAAAAGAAGAAGAAGTTCGCCACAATGACAGCTCGACAGTGATGTCTCATGCTCCTCACCAGCCTCATGATGTTGTACAACTGGTTCCCCCTTCCCACCAGTGCTACACCCAAATCTGCCAAGTCACGTGGGAGTGGGGTATGAGCATTCAGTCTCTGCTTCAAGCCATCTACAATCACCAAATCTGTTTTCCGCTGACTGGTGATGCCTGCCCAGACTGTTGCACCTCCTCCTCCACCAAAACAAACCCTGGGAACCATGCTGACCTTGGCGTATCGCTCACCTTGCCTTCTGTTGATGACCATTATTTCTATGCAAGATGACCCGAAACTCATCAGTGAACAGGACGGTGGACCACTGCTGCCTTGTCCAGGTCACATGGTTTTGTGCCCACTGCAAACGGTCACAGTGGTGTCTTGGTGTCAGTGGAGTCACCTGCAACATTCTTCTGGCTTTAAACCAAAGCGGTGAAGTCGGTTGTGAATGGTTTGTCTGGAAACCCTAGTACCCCTCACTTCTCGTAGACAGGCCTGCAGCTGTGTGGCAGTTACATAACAGTGTCTGAGTGTATAGGTCCTTAGGTACTGGTCATTATTGCAGCCCATCACTCATGGGGCTCCACTCCTGGGTCTGTCACGAACACTGCCAGTAGTTCTGTCTTGCTGCAAGTTTGCTGATGACACTTTGAGACACACCAAGTTCACAAGCAACATCAGACTGCCTGCTACCGACCTGAAGGCGCTCTATGGCCAGGTGGCATTGCTCGTCTGTTAGGTGACGTTGTGTGTTCATGGCTGCTTTAATGATAAACTGGGAATGACTTCCTGACAGTACCAGCTTTTAATACCCCCAGAATGTTGAAATTGATGCCACATTGAAAAGGGTTGTCTTTTTGTATTTTTTGGTATTGGTTCCAATATGTAAGGCGCACTGAACACAGTGAAACCATTATGTGGAAAACACAAAATGAGGCACGTCCATCACCCTAATACAGTTGCCTCCCTATCCCAAAAACCACTGAAGTGAAACAAAGACCTTATGTATGAAATCCACTCAGGGCCTCATAATATCCCTAAGTTAATCTGAGTAGTGTATGTGTGGAAAAAAAGGACTTCAAGTTAACTTTTCAAACACATCCATCCATCCATCCATTTTCTATACCGCTTCTCCTGTTCAGGGTCACGGGTGGCTGGAGCCTATCCCAGCTGGCTGAGGGCGAGAGGCAGGGTACACCCTGGACTGGGCGCCAGTCCATCGCAGGGCTGACACAGAAACACAGACAACCATTCACGCTCGCATTCACTTCTACGGGCAATTTAGAATCTCCAATTGACCTAGTGAGCATGTTTTTGGACTGTGGGAGGAAGCCGGAGTACCCGGAGAGAACCCACGCATGCACGGGGAGAACATGCAAACTCCACACAGAAAGGCACACCGTGCCCGAACCGGGATTCGAACCGGCGACCTTCTTGCTGTGAAGCAAGACCTTCTTGCTGTAACAGCTGCGCTACCGTGCAGCCCTTTTCAGACACATTTGTTTTTTTATTTTTAATCATATTTTTTCTTCTGGGATACTTTAATGTGAAAGGGCCTGATGGTATAAAGCTTGATCACCCCCCCTGCCCCCGTTAATTACAGTTGGCAGGACTCACCCTGATAAGTGCCACTTATATCAAACCAAATGAAGTCACTTCCTCTGGGTAACAGCCTTAAAGGTACGTTCCTTACTTTTAAAACTTCTTTATGAGAACGTGACAGGACTGACATAAAACTTTAAGACACTTGTAAATTACTCATTTTTTTTAAATATAATTTATAGATAACTTCACGTTTTTAGTTAACTTATGCGAAGTGTAACTTAAAGTTGATGTAAATGTTAACTTTATGAGATTATGCATCCTAAATTTTGCTGGGGACAGGCTCATTTTACAGATTTTTCCATTCAAATAAAGATTTTAAGTCACAGAAATCAGCCATCTAGTTAGTTTAAAACATTTTGGATCATTTATTATTTTACGATATAACAACTATAATGTAGGTTTCTGGTAGAATGCCCATAGTAAGAAGCCCCAAACGTTATCAATGAGCAGCCAGCCAATCCAAATTAATACTGAATTTAGTCCTTGTCTGATGAGACAGCTTTTACTGTGTTTTTAGTGAGAAAAGGCGGAAAAGAAGAAGACAGGATGATGGTGTCTTTAAACTGCAGTCAACACAGCACCTTTAATTACAACAACACATCCTTTAGCCTTTTTCTTTGCTCCAGTTTCAGGTTTGTTCTTTTTTTTTTAGGCGTGAAGTTTCCTCCAAATAGAGGATGACGATACAGGAACTTCCGCTCTTGGTTTGACTGACCAATGAGCTTCCAGAGCACAGGGGGAGTGGGCGGGACAGGACCAAACGCAAACATGGCGGCGTCCTTAGATGATGATTATGAGTCTAATAATCAGGACTTCTACTCTCTGCTCAACGTCAGGAAAGAGGTAAGAACCATTCTGATATTTAGTGAGGCCGAATAGCAGCTGACTTTTAGCCGTGAGTGTCGGTAGTTGTTTTTCCATCAAGGAAATGGAGAACAGTCGGTGCATCATCCTTCAATTGAATAACGGTCTTCTTCTGCACCATCTTCCCTGCAGGTTTATACCGGCTCATTCTGCAGGGGAATGAAATAACAAGATGCTGTAGTGTCTTTTTATGTACTGTAAGCAGTAAAGACACTTCGATGTGATAGAATTTATTTTGCAATCTTTGTTAAATCTGAGTTTACACTGATCAAGGTTCTGTACAGCTCTAGCAATTGTACCAAAATTGATCAAAGACTGCACTGAGTCACCTTTAAACTGGGCAAATGTTTGGAGAAATGCATCTTATTTATCACAAAATCTCAATTATAAATTAACAAGTGTTTCGTTATTCAAATCTGTTTAACCACTGACTGCACGTTGATAGTTTACCTCACTGATACATGTGTGAGTTTAACCAAGTCGGGACATTTCTTCATATTATGCGCGAGTGCCCTGGTTAAAAAGTTTTGGATGACACTCAAGTGGTCTCCTGAACTTTTGAGTGATGCCTCTGGACTGGATCTTAACCAAACTCAAAGACAGCTATGGCAGTAAGATGGAAGACCCCTCACGCTCTCTCTATAAATCAGTAGATGAACTTTTTAATAGAAATACTGACATTGGAGCTTTCTGTTGCTTAAATGAATCTATCAGGTCAGACTACAATACGAAACTGAACACAGGCCTTTAAATCATCCAGATTTATAGTGTGATCCCCTTTATCCACTCCACTATGGTTTTCTAATGCTTGCCATTATTATCATTGTCATTTATCTTAAAAAAAAAATGAGCTGCTTATATACTGTTTAGACTTACTGTAAATGTTTGCATGTATGTTTGTGGGCAAGACCCACAGGGGAGGAACAGGCTCTGAAACCGCATGTTTCCCTTGTCTCATCTTGTTTTATATATATATATATATATATATATATATATATATATATATATATATATATATATATATATATATATATATAATTTTATATGCATTGTTTGAACAGAATGAAATAGCTGTGTGAATTGCTGATTTACACCAGTAAAGGTTGTCAGAATGAATAAAAATCAGGTTTATAAATAAATAAACAAACAAACAAACACACACTGAACAGTAGATTCTTTGAAAACTGATAGAAACAGTGTCCTGTTGGAACACTCTTCAAGCAAAAGTATTTGGCTAACTTGATAATATAATTTTTATTAATCAAGCTAAAGTATGACAGAACTGATTGTAATTTAAATGTGTCAACAGGATGTCAAATTGTCCATATGACATTCATTTGAAAAGAATCGCTAAAGCTGATGCTATCCCAAGAGTTGCCATTCTGTCGCATTTTAGCTGCCCTCTTTGTACTGTCATAGGCTACATTGGAGGAACTGAAGGCATCATACCGTAGACTGTGTATGCTGTACCATCCTGACAAACATCGAGACCCTGAGCTGAAAAGTCAGGCTGAGCAGCTGTTCAACCAGGTGCACCAGGCATATGAGGGTAAGGACTATGCACCTGTAAGAAAAAATAGTTCACACATTTCTTTTATTCACCTTGAACATTACAGTTGAAAACAAAAAAGGCATTCAGTGGGAGAGTATGAAAAAAAAAAAGAAAAATCACGATTCAAAACTCCATACAGATTTCTAAACATGAATATATTCTAACCCTCTTTACCTTCAGTGCTGAGTGACGAACACTCCAGAGCCATATATGACATCTTTGGTAAGAAAGGGCTGGAAGTGGAAGGCTGGGAGGTCAGTATTCTGTCTAACATAACCTTTTTGTTTTGAAGATGAGCATTTTTTCTGCTGCCTTATACTTTCAGTAAAAACATGTATTCATTACATATGTCTTGTGTTTTTGGTTATATGTAGGTGGTGGAAAGAAAGAGAACACCAGCAGAAATTCGGGAGGAGTATGAAAGGCTTCAGAGAGAAAGAGAAGAGAGGAGACTGCAGCAAAGAACTAACCCGAAGGTTTCTTAAGTCACGAATATTTCATGTCTTTATCAATATCAAAGAATTTCTTAATCTTTCTGACCACTGAGAGCACTTTTACACTATTCATCACAGCTACCCATTCATACCACTTTCATAGTCTTATAGCTGAGGCTGCTGTGGTAGGGGACCATTAGTGTTAACTAATCCCAGTCATAAAAACTCACACTGCTGATGATCTCTAGGAGCAATTTGGCGGTATCTTGGCCAAGCTTCCGCATGTGACTGCAAGAGGTAGGATTGAATAACCAACCCTTTGATTGAGAGACAGCCGATCCTACCACTAATCCACAGCTGCTGGACGCATGTACTTTAAGAGAAACTCTTGACTTTGAATGGCATTCACACCCATTTCACTACATCCCTTACTCATTTTGTTTTTCTTTGTGAATTCTGTCGATCTCCTCCTCTCACTCTGTCATTATTCAGGGCACCATCAGTGTGGGTGTGGACGCAACAGACCTGTTCGACCGTTATGATGAAGACTTTGAGGAGATGCCAGGTGGAGGGTTTCCTCATATTGAAATCAACAAGATGCACATTTCTCAGTCTATAGAGGTAAAACAAAAGACGCTCTCTCTGAGAAGTTACTGTCTGCACAGCTGCTCACCTCAATCCGCATCACAGCAGTATATCCTGTTTAATGATGTAATTTTGGATTCTAATTTCCAGGCTCCTTTGACGAACTCTGACACAGCTGTTCTGTCTGGTTCACTCTCAACACACAATGGGAACGGAGGAGGAAACATTAACATGACTGTACGAAGGGTAACGTCAGCAAAGGGCTGGGGAGAGGTATGCACATATGCACACATATTAGGACAAACTACAGAGTACATTCATATACATTAAAAAAGAAAAATAGAAATTTCATTCTATACATGAATACTTTAAGGAGACTCTGGCAAGTGCTTTCTGGAAATGTTTAGGTGAAATGTTACATATTCTGAGAGATGTTTTTGGACAGGGTGTTTCATCAGCAGTCACTTGTTTTTTTCTCTGTAGGTAGAATTTGGTGCAGGAGACATACTTGGACCTCTCATTGGGTTAAAGGTGTTTCGCAACCTCACTCCACGCTGGTAAGGATGCACTCTTTGATCAATTTTTAATAAACAAACTATTTCAAAAGCTTCTCGTTTCATCTCTTCTCTGTCATTTCTCTCTCCAGTTTCCTGACAGCTCAGTGTGGTTTGCAGTTCTCTCCTCGAGGTTTGCGGCCGAGCTGTTCTCTGATGACAGCACGCCACCTGGACCAGAACACCATGGGATACCTGCAGTGGCGCTGGGGGCCCAACAGCGCCATGACAACCAGCCTGGTCAGAGACACAAAGAGCAGTCACTTCACTCTCGCCCTACAGGTACAAATATGCATTGTTTATATTGCGTTTATCTGCTGTCATTTTTGTAAATGAGGTTTTTACAGTCACAGAAATTTCACCAACTTATCTCTAAGATTAATTTGATCCTGTTTGAATTCTCCCAACATTTCCAGCTGGGTGTGCCACACTCCTACCTGATGATGAGCTACCAGTACAAGTTCCAGGATGAAGACCAGACCAAAGTGAAAGGCTCTGTCAAGTATGTCCATCTGCTTTTTATGTATCAAAGGACAAACCATTAAACAAAAAAAAACGTAGAAACATTAATTCTACTGTTTTGATATTATCTTAGAAAGTGATGATAAACTGCATACATGCAGAATTGAAAAAGAACTTTACTATGAAAGAAATGTAACATTAGGAAAAAAAAGCCACAAATATACTCACAAATCAATTTAAATATAATTTGCTCAGTCTTATTTTAATGGTCTTACTGCAGTTTTTATGAGTGTTCTTCCCTCTCCAGGACGGGCTGGTTTGGCACTGTTGTGGAATATGGAGCAGAGAGGAAGATCAGCCGACACAGTGTCCTGTCAGGGACTGTCAGCATCGGGGTCCCTCAGGGAGTCACACTTAAGATCAAGTACTGGCCAAACCCAAAATATGAGCTCATACCTCTGTGGGTATGTGCCCCACTGCGTAATTATCTGACGTATGTGTGTGTGTGTGTGTTTTTGTCGTTGTTTCCACACAGGTTATCACGTGCCAGTCAGACGTACCTGTTTCCAATCCACCTAACAGATCAGCTGCTGCCCAGTGCTGTCTTCTACGCCACCGCGGGACCCCTGATGATCTATATGGCTGTTCACAGACTGGTCATCATTCCATATACACGAGCACAAAAAGAGGAGTCAGTACACGTCCACTTTTCTTCACATCTTTTTTTTCTCAAAAAGAGTTTAGTATTAACAACATATTAATTTTTTGCATGTCCTTATGAAGTATTATTTTTATCTGACACTGAAATATACAAAGGGGCTCTTTTTCACACTTTCACACCCTAATCTTTGAAATATATCATAATATTAAAAGTGACTAAGTGGGTTAATTGCTGATTGTTTATTATTATTAGTAGTAGTATCAATTACTGTTGTTGTTGATTTATGTTTCATTGTGCTTGTCAGAGAGCTGGAACTGCAGAGGAAGAGCTCAGCTACGGACATCGCCAAGAAGAAGCTGGAGGCAGAGTCAGCTGTGAGTACTCACATGCACACATAAAATTTGGTGTGTGGAGTGGATCATTGATCATTCTTTCCAGGTTCATCCTGTCTTAAAGAAAAAAAAACCCTCTTCTATCCTGTTTTATGTTGTTCTCCACCACCCCTCCTCCACTTCTTCCTTCTACTCCTCTTCCTCCCTCGGCTCCTCTGCAGGTTCTGCTGATGCAGGAGTCTGTGAGGAGAATCATAGAAGCCGAAGAATCCAAGATGGGTAAGAGAACACACACATCTACTTACACAGAAACTACACCAGAGTGGGAAATGGAGACTCTTTTTTTTGCTTGCAGACAGCCAAATTATCCAAACTGTGTTCATGGTTCAAACACGTACTGCATAGCTGCCTTTAAGTGCATGATCTACTGCAGCTAAAAAAAAGGTGATGATTGTCTGAACATAAGTTCTCCACAGTAGGTCCCAATTATGCTGTGTAATAAAGTGTGGTGATCAGATCACAAGTTGACAACCTTAAGTACAGATGTAAACATGCCAAGGATGCACAGAGGACACGCTGTGATCAGATCAACCAGGAGACATGCTGATAGCAGATGTTGATGTCCAGGGCCACATCGGAGAATTACCTTTTCTCTCTGTCCACTCCGGTGCTCAGTAACCCACAGCTTGCCCATCATATTTGACTGATTTGATACTTTTCTTCAGTTCTGAAATTCTCTGATCTCATTTTGCATTCGATTCCAAACTTGTGCAAAGACATTAATTTGGCAAGTGCTTGTAATACAGAGAAATCACAACCCACCATAGAAGTGAGGATATGTTTATATATTTTTCAATACTGAATCATTCTGCATTGAGATAAATGTAAAAGGACAAAACTGTGTTTGGATGTGGCTGACAGATGTGAGCCATGAGCAGTTCTCAGTGTTTCATTATAATATAGCACAGTGAGGAATGGGATACGGATGTTGATGGAGGAGAGGAGCTTTCATTACACAGATCGTTCTGTCCATTTTTACCCTTCAATTAAGAGACCCCAGTTCCACATTGTAGTTAATGTACTCAGAGGTAAACCACATAACCGAAGCAGATCTTTCTCTAGCACAGACTCTGTTTCTCTATTTCTGTCTTTCTTTCTTTCCGTTTTTCTCCCCTTGACACTGTTTTATCAGTCGATGCTTTTCCAGACTACTAAAATGGATCTGGGCTGCATGTTTGTGTGCATATTGAAGAAGTGAGAGTTTATCTGAAGTTATAACTGGGGAGACATGTGAAGAGGAGTTTAATACCTGGTAACAGTAGTGCTCAGAGGTGTCAGCTTATAATTAGATCTCTTATTGTGAATTTATTCTCAAAACACTGAGCATCCTTTAGGGGTGGGACAATAATGGGTGCCACAATAATTAAATCACTGGTAGCAAATGTCAATGAATTGTTTTGTAATGACTGAAGTAGGACATCTAGTGTCTTGAAGTTGTTATAGCAATGCTTTGAGTCGTTTTGAACCTGGAGATTGCTTTAGTTCTGCAGGAGTCAGCCTTGAGTCCATAACTTTTCTTCTTTCATCTTGTTTGGAAAACATTTGCCTTTAAGTATTTTCACATGTAGCACATGTGATATGTTCCTGTGATAAAAGTTAAAAACTTTTTTAAAATTGAAGTGAAAGCGAGATATGTTAACTGCCAGCATGTTGATGCACTTTCCCATATTCTAAGGCATCACGCTAGCACATTGTTTTTCTGTATTGTTTTTGGTACATAAGGAGATGTTCAACATATTGAGTGTATTCAATATGAAGCTCTTGAGAGAGATAACTGTAAATTTATTTGTGTGATAAGTTTTACAGTGCTTCTGGAGTAGAACTTCCAAAGGAAAATTTTGAATCAGTTTACTTGGGAAACTTATCTGCCAAGTCAAGATAGCTGGGGTAGAAAAGACAATATTAAAATCTAGAAGTGATAGTGTTTACAGAGTTTCCCTCCTCATATTGTACCATACTGCATCCTATCTACTGTATCCTAAGTTATCCTGTGAGTCCCACCCATCATGTTGCTCTGTGTAGGACTGATCATCTTGAACGCCTGGTACGGGAAGTTTGTGTCTGACACCAGCCAGAAGCAGGAGAAAGCAAAGGTGATCGATGTCACTGTGCCTTTGCAGTGTCTGGTCAAAGACTCCAAACTCATCCTCACTGAATCCTCCAAGGTGGGTTTACACACCCCATTTGAATAAGTAGAGATATGGATGCGAAGACTCGGAGTATTCTACATTTCTCTCTCTTTGTTCAGGCTGGACTACCAGGATTCTATGACCCCTGTGTGGGAGAAGAAAAGAGTCTTAAGTTACTGTACCAGTTCAGAGGAGTCATGCACCAAGTCATCTCTTCAGACACTGAGCCACTACGGATACCTAAGCAATGTCAGTATGCATTATTTTAATGTACAGTAGATGCACTCTAATTACAACACACTTTATTTTTGCATCCATACTGAATTAATTATTGTTTTTTTACTTTACAGCTCACAGAATCGAGTCAGAGTCTTAGGAGCCAAGCTAATGTTGGAACACTAGAGATAAAAATAAACTTTCTCTAATCAGAAGAATCCAAGATTTAAGGGGACATATCAACAATAAGTCTGTTTCTGCCCCCCCAATCTTCTTCTGTCATGGTATTAGTGAATCTATTTATCCAGTTCCTCCACTTTTCCCTTTCCTGTGGGCTATCTCTGAGGTTCAGCAGAAGTCAACAAGAGTTTCTACAAGGTGTCACTCAGGAGATCCAACTCCAGTACATAGTTTATATTTGCACTGCACAGAAGAACTAATAGTCACCGTACAGTTGGTAATCCTTCCTGTCAGTGGTGAGCTCAGAGTGCACAGAAAGAGTCAAAAATGTTTCTTGACATTTCTTAAATCAAGTGTATACAAATGAGCTGCTCTGTAGTTTTTTTTTTTCATATCAACGTAGTCTTTGTCCTGTGTTAGTCCCTGTTTTGTCCCCCTGGTAGGTTTTGAATCTAATAATGTTATAACTTACCAGTCATTACACTAACTCTAACTGTTCAGAGACAACACTATGCAGGATCCTGTCTCAGTGACCTTCAGAATTTTTTTAAATTGCCTTTTAGTGACATGTATGCTGATCATAGGGTTGCCAGACAGCAGCTGTAAACTGGTGCTCAATACTTCTATCTGTGATGGATGGGAGAATGGGGTACGAGGAGGGACGGGACATGGGGGGAACTTTTCGCAGAGACATACACATCTCAGGCCTGACTGAAATTTTAGATTCAAATGGGTTCTAATATTTGAACAGAGGTTATTGTCAAGATAGTTGTAGATGTGACCACTAGAGGGCATTGATCGACACTTTGATCGAGGATGACTGTGATTGCAGCTGACGAACTGTACCTGGAGCTGACCTGAGCCACATGAAGACCATTTTACTGATTATGGCACATTTAAATGACTCTATTTGTTGAGTTAACTATGTTTATTTTGTACATTATTATGTGCCATATGTTTAATTTTATGATGTATTTCCCACTTTTTAAAATTTAAATTTGAAATGAAGTTAAATGCCAATTTGTTACATGTATAACACAATAATACAGTTTGAGACTCGTAAAGAAAACTTTGATGTGATATTCTCAACAGTAAATTACCAGCAATACAGCTGTATTGTTTTTAGAGTGTCGAGGCTGGCGTGAGGGCGTTTCATTTAGGTCACTGCACTTTCTGTTCAGGTATAAATAAGATGAATGGCGTAGGTAACTTTTTGGTTTAAACATCTCATGCATATTACAAGTATGAACCACTTTGAAATGTCTTCCCTTAGTAGTGAAGGTGTGGTAACAAATGTGAAGGAAGGCATTGGTGTGTTGATTCTATCTTGGGCATAAGGCAATACAAGAAAACACTATCAAACTCACGTCGAACTCAGATGTTATTTTATTAAACAAAGGTAAGCTATTGCACAAAATGTACGGTGTATTTAATGTTAAAGGCGTTAGCGGTCATAATGAGGGGCTGAATTCTTTAACTGAACCTAACCTCAAGTGACTCCATGGTTTACTTTAGATGGGTCCCTCCATTAGACAGGTTTTGGGTCGAGAAATGCAGTTTCAGAACAGAGGATGTCAGAAACATGCTGTCTCTGTCTTTCTCCACAGTGAGTTCAATTTAAGTGTCGAGTTGGGGTCACTATTACAGCAGCCATTTTGCACTGATTCAATTTGTACTACTTGTTTGTTTTAAGTGTGCTGTAAGTATCTTAAAGGTCACCTGGCTGCTTCTGCTCTGGTGCCAACATGAGGCCTGCAAGAAGACCGCTATCCAGCTGTCAAACTCCAGCCCACCACTCAAACTGACCCACATTAGTATGTCATTGTAATGTATTGTTAAAGAGCCTGTTTTCTCTGTCCTGTAAAGACTACAATAAATATGAACCTGTAGCATTTTTGTGTCATTTTATTGTGGATTGAATGGCAAAAATAAGACAAAACAGCTGTTAAAATGGTAACTCTTTATTTACAATAGTTTACAATAGTTTCACAGAAACAGTTTGCACCACAGAACAGACAACGCTTTCTCAATAAGGGGGTAGGACAACCCAGGGTCAGAATAAACTGTATCACAATGAGCATTGTTAACAATAATTACACCGATGTCTCAAAGACACAGACTAAAGTTCAACACTTGTTCCCGAAGATGACTTCAGGTTCTCCTTAAGACATGAACGTCCTGAGAAGTTATTGGGAACTTGGATGATTGCTGGCTATCAACCAGTTAACCAACATTTGTAAATACCAGAAGACGAGCGCAGAGATGAGCTTAATCATTTCAAACTCTTTGAAAAGTCTTATGTTCTTTAAATAACATTCATTGTGTGTGTGTGTGTGTATTATTCATTTCCTGTCTAAGTCATTGACTCTGCTATGTTAAATCCCATCCTGGACCACTATCCAAGGCTTTGAGTCTAAAACATGTCACTCTACAGTATGGCTTTTATATATTCAGAAACAACAGCAGATGGCACATAAAGAACAGCTTAAAATCTTTATCTTGTGCCTTAAAAAACATTTTCCCAACAAACCTGCTGCATACAGAAACAACTAAATACTGCTGTAAAATGTGAGAGGTGATAAAAGATTGAGATCTGTTCTTTTGATCAGACCCGTCAGAGACTAACTAAAACTTTCCCAAACACTACCTATGGTTCTTTGCAGAAATCCTTTTTCCCCCCATCCTACAAAAGACCAAAAAAAAAAAAAAACCTAGGGAGCTTAGTTGAGACAACTCTTAGCAGCACATGCATCGTTTTCACCCTCACAGTGTGAACCATTCAAACACTCACTCACATGCATAATTTCAACATGAGAATCTTTCCGAGCAAAACTATTCCAGTCAAGACAGTTTGATTCTGCAGATACCAAAACAGGACGGTCATGAGTTCCCTTCTGTAAATATGCTCGTCTCTGAAAAACTTTGTCATGAGCACTGAAAATGGTTTTAAAAAGTAGATATATTCATGAACGATAAGGCTGTTCATTCCTGTCATGAAATGCAGCAACGCTGACCAGACAACAGAAAACACAAAAACTAATACAACTAGAGATGCTTCAATACTGTTTATCCTTCCAGATCCAGACTGCAATACAAACTGTTTTATACAAAGTAGCCCCCAAGAATGAGTGAGATCAAACATATGTATGTCATTAGTGTAGAAACACTGATTGCCTGCAGTTTGCTAGCACTAACTATCAATGCAACTGTTGTTTTCTATTTTCAAACAGGAATTGACCTGAAACCAGATATTCTTTGCAGCTCTAAAAAATAATTACCAGGGGTAACATATCCTTGTAGTGTAGGCTACTGTTTCACAGAAGAAACAAGTTGACCTTCTGTTTTTGATTTGTGGAGGGGGGCAGGTGTATTTGCAGATACTCCATACTGCATAGTTTGCAGTATCAAGCCTCGTTTCATACTGGTATCAGAACTCATCAAACTTGAATGAAAACTCGTCTGGCTTTTTCAGTGTGAGTAATAAAGAAAAAAAAAAACTCCAAATCAAAATTCTGGTGGAACAAGAAACACTGTTTTTGATAAGCTCTACGTGTGGCCAAGTCAACACCCTTGATTCAGAGGAGAAGCCGAGGCTGGAAGACATTTCTGAAGTACAAGGAAGAGAGAACAAGCGCTTGTTTCCACTGTACAGGCTTTAAGCCACAATGATATTCCTCCAAAACTTCTTAAATAACTAAACAAAACAAGAAATAGGTGAAGCAGATGCAGACCATAGTCTCTTCCTACATCTTTGTTCTATTGGGTTATACCTCAGCTTTATACTATAGCACCACCTGAAGCAAGAAACACAAGGCTTATCTCGTTTATTTCATTAAACGGTAAACTATGTAACAATAACAGGAGGCATTGACTCAAAAACGAATCCAGTTTAGACTGAAAGCCAGAATGCCTGTTCGTGTGACAAAAGGTCAAATTGTTTCAAAACGTTAGGGGGAAAAAGTGCAAACTGTCTTTTTCATAAATCCCAGCATGCACCATAGGGGGTGGCAGTTGTGAGGGTTATTCTCTCTACATATGGCAGTTCAAATGTTTCCAGTGTTCACAAGACACAAAGTCCTTAGTCGCTAGCGGTTTGCTTCTATCCTAAAGTCATCTACAGACAGACATCCATTCAGTGATTGCCTTACGCACAGAGTCTGTAGGGAAGCAGAAACAAACCTCAGGAAATCTAAAATAGCACTCCAACGGTTTACAAACGGGATCAAGGCTTGGGATAGGTCCACCAGAGTGTTCATAGAAAATGTGGCTGACCATGAAGGACAAAGACTGAAGGGTGCAAGACCTGAATTTGAGGAAGGGGTCAGTCCAGCAGGTGTTTGAGGGGGCAGGAGAGGAAGGGGTCAGAGTTCAGGGTTTGGCCTGGGGTCAGTCTAGCAGATGCTTGCGTGGGCCTACTCGTGAGCGGTGAGAGCGCCGGGTGTCTGAATTTCCGTCTGTCTCTCGGCAGCTCTGGCACACATATGTCTCTGGCACGTGGCTCTTGCGGATCTTGGCGCATGACAGGTGGATCCAGGTGTTGCACTTGTTACACTCGATCATGGCGCGGCCTGCGAAGGGCTTCATGCAGAAACATGTTACCAAGTCCCACGAGTCGTCGTCTGAGGCAACAAGAGAAAACACTTGTTAAGTTAAGCTTTTCATCTTTTTTTAAAGTTTTCATATTTAATATACGCACCAAAAAGCCCTTACCTGAGTCGACCATTATGTCTTCATCCTCTCCTGATCCATCCTCGTCTCTGAACACCACCTGTTTCCCCTGTCGGAACACCGTTCTGCTACCTGAAAATCCCTCCACCTTCTGTATCTTTACCACCCCTTCCTCCAGGTCTCGACCTTCCCAGTGTGGGTTGTCATCACTGGGCTCCTCTTTGCAGGGGGCGGGGCTGTGCAGATGCTGGGGATGGAGGGGAATGCTGATATCATCCTCTGGCTCTTCTTTGATCATTGTACCACCGTAGGAGACGCGGTACTGCAGCTCTGGGACTGGTGAGTGGGCCTGCTGGACCCCGCCTTCATCCCCACCTGAATACTCCCTCTCCTTCCTCCTTTTTTTCTTCTTTAGCTTGTCGGTTTTCCGGCGGTCTTCTGGGTGCAGGGCTGTAAATGTGTGCTGCAGAAAAAAAAACCCAAAAAAACCAAAACCAAGCTTGAGTGTCAAAAATGATGAAGGGAAACACACAAAACAAATGATGTGACATTAGGTTGACTCACATCTTTCTTGGTGTGGCTGGACAGAGCGGCTCCTGGCTGTGGACGTTTTCTGCTCCTGTCCTGGGGGGCCTTAGGAGACCGCTGGGGACAAGAGGTTGGGGGTCCCGGTGTCCAGCCATCACTGTCAGCTGTGCTGCCTGTACTGTTGGGGGGGCTGGAACTACTGCGCAGTGGAGAGTCCTGAAAACAAAAATGAAACAGTGAGAACAAATTACACTAAGGGAGTAAATAAATGAATCAAAATAACAATTAAAGTTTTGACCAAAATATCCCTGTGAAACATTGCAAAATAGTTTTATAAATCAATTACAGCAAGAGATCAGTGATGACACAGCCAATGCTGACCAGAAAAGAAATTTGCTGAGACTTGGCATATAACATGGATCATTCAGTACACCATGAAGTGAAATGTGCACATGGGCAGGGGGATAAAAATAAAAACAACTCTGCCATGAGAAACAGACCAAAAAAAAAAACCCAACTTGATCAAAATGAGTCAGAGTCCTTAAGGTTTTCTCCTTGATGGTGCGGAACAGAGACATTTGTCAAACATCAGTCCTGATAGGAGATATTATGCATACAGTGGGAAAAAAAGCTGTCACACTTGGCCGTCTGTGGCTTTAATAAAAAGAATGACAGGCCAAAGCATGTCTCTTTCAACCAATAGTTTTCCACAGTTCTAGGACTGGAGAGCATCACCACATGTTTTGACAGTGTGGATCAAACACTGTAAAAGTAGCCCCTCTTGATATCTAGACAGGAAATGGAAGTTTCAAAAAGAGGTAGTGCCCTTGTTTCTCAAAATAAATGTTTTAAATAAAAGAAATTTGCTTTTACATGTTTTCGGGGGAAACATGGATGTGAATAGATTGACTGTGTGACCTGGTGAAGAAGTAAACAGCTAACAAGAAGTTGTAGCATTCCAGCAAACTGCACAGAAAACCATTTGTTACACCAATAACTCAACTTAAACAGAAGGAAAAAAAGAAGTTGGTAATAATTCTCAACAGAGGGTGCTCTGACACCAAAATAAACAGAGCCAGGGAAACTGTGGAAACAAAAGAATTTGTTTTAGATAACTTTATTGTTTCCACTGCCTTCCCTGTCTGCAAACAGGTGATGCAATTCAATGAGAAAAGCAGAAGTTAAAGGCACATTGAATTTTCAGTCCAATGTGCTGAGTCAACAAAGTAAATAAGTGATCTGTCCCATCAGAACATGCTGAGTTACTTCTGGCACTTCCGCACTCTGTCTCGTGTCGTGTGAAGCATGCTCCCTTTCTTTCATATCTGTTGGTCCATGCACTACTTTCAGGATCCCACTTCTCTGGTGTTACTGGGTTTCTTACAACTGTCACTCTTTGAATTGTACTTAAAACAGTACAGCACCTGGACTGCTATTTAATATTGTCAACATTACCTGTCTGTCTTCTCCCCCCTTTTTTAAGTCCTCTTTCGTCCTCTTTCCTGTTTGTCTTGCCTTGTCCTATTTGTCACTAATTTCCCCTCTTTTGCACTGTAGTATAACATGGCTCGCCCCCTCCAGCTCACATTGGAGAATAAATAAAGTTTGATTTAAAGGAGTAGCCTACAGGGAGGGCTGGTGACGGTCAATGACAGCAATGAATCATAACTATTTATGTTTCACTGCAATAAAAAAGTCTTCCAATGTTTACATCGGACACTGCTCAACTTTAAGGACACATGCAGACAAGGGGAAAAAAGGAGTCTGGGCAACTTAAATGTAATTTCAGCAGATGTGCAAGCAGCTCCTTCTAAAGTCATCCCATAGTTTTATCAGGAACCAAAAAAGTTCATACACATTAACAGCAATTAACAACATTAATTTCTACGGACATAATGAGGGTGTTATTGACTCTTGACGAACGTAGGATCAACGCCATCCATTTTTTAAAGGTTTTCTTTATAAAGAGGGTTTGTCCAGCTGTTAGCTTGACTTTGCAAAATAAGCACGTTGAACTTAAAATTTTGGCCCGGTAAAACAGGTGTCTGGGCTGTTTTTGCCTCATTTACTCACCTCTTGGGGATATGGGATGTAGCCGGCATAGGCTAAGACGAAAGTGCAAAACTTGTTAAAATCCTCTACTGTCCTCCTCCTCCTGTATGGCGGACTGAAACCCTAAAACAAAGTAACGTAATAGAACCGTTAGTTGCATCGGACCTACACATCCCGGCATGGCGTTGACATAGATGAGAGGTGATCAGCACACGCGAACTATCACTCGCATTTGGCACGTAGCAAATCTATGCGAACCTAGTTTACCATTGTAATCACTATAACGCAGGTGATAGTTGAATCAACCAATGGACAGCTTTCGTTCTGGTACAGTCAGTGAATCTTCCTACCAACCCCCACCGATTTACTACTACGAACAGCAGCTAATGTTAGCGAGGACAGCTAGCAACAGACTACATACAAGTAACTAATGCCAAGAAGCTAGCTGATGGCAATAACGATGTTGTAAACAAAACCATTACAAAGAAATTAAATACAAATCCAATAATACCAAAGATTAACTGAAAGTCATAATAGCCGAAATGTTTACTAACTGTTAAATGACAGATTAAGGCGGATTGCGTAATAAAGATGCTTTAGGTAACCAATGTTAGCATGCTGCGCGACGGTGAAGGAATGTTTTCTCTTCGATGAAATTAACAATCTTCGAAAGTAATGTCCAAAGTATAACAACCGACTCATTCCCTTGCCAATTAAAGGTCATTTTTTGACCACTGCTAGTTTAAATTTAAGTTTTCTAAATGCTACGTTTGTGAAACTTATCTCATTTCTGCACCAGTTGCTAACAGTATGTCAACATTAGCTTCCTATGTTAAGGCTAACTAATCAGCAGCTGCTACATCGTGTGGTGACAAGTTGACGTTTGCTAACACCGTTAGCCATCACTGCAAACTAATAAGTCTAAAAAAAACTTACCTCTGGCTGAAATGCATTTGACGTCGTTGGGTTAAAGTCACCCATCCTTATCGCGTATCCAACAACCTGGCGTTGCGTTACCGTGACAGACTGAAACAAGCTACACGATGTGACCGTAAACACCGAGGTTACCTAGCTATGTCCGCCAGATACCTATCGTTATTGCTAACGTCAACGATGCTTATGCTAAAACTCCAAGCAACACTGTTCAATCAGTTTGCCATCAGCACCAACGGGAGCGATACCGTAGACAAGTGTTGAGTCGATTCAAAGTAATTAACTGTGCCTTTCGAGGCGATAAAACGACGTACTACACAACTACTGTCTTTCTACCGAGCTGTCCGGTAATGTCTCCAACCGTTTGATCCATTTTACTGAGTGCAGGGGGAGCGGTTCACTTCGGCTGTCACCAGCTGCCTGCCCACTGTTCTTCTTCATCTTATTCATAGCGGCTGGTGATGGAAACAGTGCAATATCGCCCTCGTCTGGCGTGCAGCATCAGCAATTGAGTCAAATTCTGCACTTACATAATTTAAGACATTTTACCTTTGTTTTAAAAGGATGTCCCATTGAGATAACAAATCTCTCTTTCAATATTGACCTTGCTAAAATGTTAGCTACACAAATATTCCTGCGGCCATAGAGATTTAGCCATTGGGAGATGAGCGGACAGACATCTGAATTTCTTGTTTTATGTGATTTTTATAATTTCATCTGCCAGACACCTGAATTTCCCTGTGGGGTGAATAAAGCCCATTCTATTCTATTCTATTCTATTCTATTCTATTCTATTCTATTCTATTCTAACATCGATCATTTGTGTGTAATTACTGTATATTAATCCATTACCCTTTTTTATCCTTAACACTGTCACTTTAATATTAATATCAGTCATTTTTTCCTTCTCTGCACTGCACTGCATAACAAAGTTGCCTGAATGACATTACTCGACACTGTAAATAGCTCATACTGTTGCTGCTACTGGATGGACATTGTTTCTCATTTTTGTTTTGTTTATTATACATTACCCTTGCTTTGTCCTAATATATGACCCCAATACATGCTACTACACTTGTTCTTTGCCCTGTACTGCTGCAATACCTGAATTTTCCCTCTGGGGATCAATAAAAGATTATCTTATCTTATCTTATCTTATCTTATCTTATCTTATCTTATCTTATCTTGTCATTACAACCTTTGTGATTTACTTAAATCTGTTTAGTAATATCATTTATTTATTTATTTATTTATTTATTTATTTATTTATTTATTTACTTATTTATTTATTCAACCAATGTGTTACATAGGTTAAGACAACTAATTGTACAGCAAAAGTAGCCTATAATAATATTCGATTTTCCCTGGCCTTTTTATACAGTAAAATAAATTGTATAACAGTTCTGTTGTCTCTAAATTCTTTATGGTGTCTGGGCCACCAAATCACAAAGAAAGTCACAGTAAATAGATAATTTTACGCAAGAAATGATTTAAAAGATTTAAGTGATAGAATGAATATATGGTCCGTAGAATGTGAGAGACGGCATGCATATTTAGAGCCTCTCGATCAAAAAGTAGATTGGACATAGCTTAAGTCTCTTAGGAGAAAATTATTATTTTGTTCAAGTGCCTGTAAATATTAGTTTGTAAAAGTTGTGATTTAATTGTTTTTATATATCAAATACATTTTTTATTTTCTTTAATTTCAGCGTTGATTAAATGTTAAATACTGCTTTTATTTATAGTGATCATAGCAGCATTGCACCGTCCATGGTGTAAATAAATCAGAAATAAATACATCAAATGTTAACTTACCTATGTTGACTAACCTATGACATTATATAAAAAAGAACAAAAGTTAATTATTTGTTTGGGCTAAACTCATTAGGATTTTTTTTTCACGTTTCGTTTTTTATAATTAAAAATAATATTTGATGTCGATAAAATACTGTCCGATGGAAGGCGCTCAAGTCACTCAAACCACAATCCCTTCATACTATCGAGGAATGCGACAAACGGAAGTCATCTCCCCAGTTTCCGTTTGTTCGTAGAGTCCCGCGCGCAACTTGCACTGTGCTTAACGATTAATCCATTTTTTTCCGCTTAATGTCACTGGGGCGTTTAAAATGTCAAATATCCGACACCAGAACTTTCGCAGCTTTTTGACGGAACGTCTTACAGCCTTGGCTGTTGAAGTTTTTGGAGAAGTTGAAGCTATAGTGGAGGCGTACTTCGAGGAAAACAAACGCCTGCGGAGTGCCCTGCACATGGTGCTCGACCCCGAGATAAAGTTACTGAGGATAGGTGTGTTACCTTTGTCAAGCTTGCGAAAGGCTGAAGTCGGTTTAAAATGTCTGCACATTGAAGTCAAAACGAGCTGCATTATAAACTGTAATGTGTCTAACCTAAGCCGAACAACTTAGCTCGACTTATTTACTTATATAGTTGTTCTGTTTAATGTTGCAAGAATTGAATCATTATTTGTATCTTTAAATCACTGGTTCATGGAAAGATCTTATGCTCCAAATATTAAAATGTATTGTTTGAAAAATAATTATTTCTTCTTCTCCTTAACAGATGATATAAATGACACAGAAGCAACCCAGGGTGTCAGACATCAACCCCTTGAGCAGACAAGAGAATTTAACATTGAAATTATAGAGCTATTGCAAGTAAGACCCAAAGAGGAACAAGAAGAGTGAGATATAAACTCAGGATCAGCCGGACAGCAAGCACTGGACAAAACCGATGACTTTGTTTCAACGGATTGGGTGAAGAATGACCCAGATGCAGAAGACTCAGAGATGCCATCCATCACTGACTCCCACAGCTTTAAAGTGGTGGAGGTCAATTCGGACTCCTCTGCTACAGTATCAGCAGGAGGAGAACAGAGTAATGAAGCTGATGCCTACTCGTCATTAGACTTAGATCCACTTGAAGAATGTCCACAGCCATCCAGGAGCACAGAAGGTACAAATGACAGCGTGCGTACTCAAGACCACAAAAGAGAGACAGATGAAACGGTAAGTGTGCTGTTATGTTAGAAAGTCCCTCAAAAATCATTGGATCAGTCATCAGATTATGGTGCTCTGGATTGTCTTAATGATGAAGACCCAAACATTTAAAGGAGAGATGTTGCAGAGAAGCATTTTAAGGTTAATAAATCATCTTGAGTTCTAAGATACTTTCACAAGTCCCTGATACTTCTGCAAGATCCTTGGTTTTCTTTAGGTGAATATCTGCTGTTGGTCATATACACTGCTGGAATTTGCTTTGAGATGGGCTTCAAATATGAAGCTATCGGATCTGTGCTTTTCAGGCAGCTCGGTTTTCACACAAGTGAGAGGCACGAATGGAAGAGAAGTGCAAGAAATCACTCTGTGAAAATACAATTGACTCACAGTACAATAGTGATATTCACAAATTTTGCTGTTCTGCGCCAGTTATCAGCTGAGCACGCTGTAACAAATGACCTGCTGTCATCCTTATCGGGCCTTTTGTCAGCGTTAACCATCCAAACTTTGGGTTTTCTTAAACAATACTGTATAAATGAACATATTGTAAAGGTGTCATGGCAATGTGTTGCAATTTATTGTCTACCAACAGTTTGAAAAATAATTAATCCAAAATGTGGTTGATTATTTTAATTGATTTAAATGTTTGGTTTGTTGAAACTTGCATTAACTTGTGTTTTTTTTTTTTTCTTGGGTGGAAATCCCCCCTTAAAACAGAGAAGACGCCCCCTGCAGAAAACTATGCTAGAACTACCAAGGTAAGAATATTGAGGTTCGATCCAAGTAGAATTTTGCTGCCTCTTTTTTGCTTGTACTGTGGAGATAATAATCATGTCACTGTTTTTTTTATGCAGGATGATGCCCTGCAAAATGGTTATTCCTAGCCCATCTGAAAGCCTGTCCCTCTTGTCGAGGCTAACTGAGGCCTTTAAGGATTTTCCAGAGGACAAAAAGCCTCTCATAACAAAAATGGGCCTCTCAGATAAGGCAGACTTTGTGGACTGTGCTTTTGGTAGACTCCCTAAAGGTTCCCCCTTGTCCTACCAGTATCCTGTGCCATCAAGTAAAGACTATCAGGCTCACGATGATGCGCCGCCTCGCCCGCTGCTTCCCTCGTCACACCATACACTGGAGCCAGTGCTGGGTTTTCCTTCCCTTTCCCTTAGTACTAGAGAGCAGGAGCATGTGAATGTTATGCAGATCACCTGGGAAGAAGCGCAGAGTCTAGAAGGCTCTACCCGTCCTCCACATGGGCACAGGGCGCTAGCTGTGGAGATGCTGAAGCTGCGTCTGACCAGCCGTTTTCGGGAAATCTGCACACTTAGACCAGGAAGAAGTAATGCTGATCACCTGGTATTCAAGATTCAGAAGGGAGGTCGCAAGTGCAAGAACTCCCAGGCAGATGAAGAGATGAAATCTGAAGCACTTCGGGAATACTGTCGCCATGTGTGTGTCAACTGGTCACCCTGCGGCCTCGTCATCCACCCTGATGCGCCGTGGCTGGGGGCGCTTCCTCATGGACTGGTGTATGACCCCAAGGAGAATCCCGGATATGGGCTGGTGCATGTGAAATGCATCCAGCTCAGGAGCTTCATCGACTCTGGGTTCCTGGTCTACAAGTATGGAGTCTTGCAGCTCAAGAAGACCAATTCTGTGTATTGGCACATTCAAGGAGAGCTGATGGTCACAGGCATGTCCTGGTGTGATCTGCTGGTGTTCTCCAAAGAGGACATGCTGGTTCAACGCATCTACAGAGACGAGAGCATCATTAGCATCATGAAGAAGAAGCTGGATAACTTCTTCTTCTACAACTACCTACCAAGTCTGGTTTAGACTGATATCAGCCTGCTGAGCTACACGGTGTAAGGTTCTTCATAGAAGGGTTGTTGCAATTATTTATCGGCTGTGAATGTGAACACAACATTGTCCACGAAGGGCTTTGTTTATTTGCATTATGTTTAGCAAAGAGAGAGTGTGTGCTTTAAGTTACGTTTCATGTTCGATATCTGTCACTTAAGTGTTCTTATTACTCCCACGATGTGTGTTTTTTAAGGTTGAAATTAAAATTGAGTCATTTTACATGTATCTTAAATCAGAGTTTCTTCTTGAAAGGAATACTCTGGAGGCAGGGGAATAAGGAAAGTTTTCAGATGGTTTGTTATCCCCGATAGTGTTGTATTTTTGGTTTCCCATTTGCCCTGATTGCATCAGAAATCTTTTCAACTTTCAACAAGCAAGTGTTTTATACAGTTCAGGCTGTTCTCTTCTTTTGAAGGCAATCTCACATGGTTGTTTTTATTTTGGTGAATGCATAACCCTTGATTTACAAACAGATCTTGAGATAACCTGTTATGAGTTTTTTTACTGCTTAAGAAGCCAGAATAAAGCCTCTCTGTACCATTCACAGTGAAACTGAGACTTACCAGAAACAGCTGAACAAATGCTTCTTTGAGGAATTAAATGAAAAAGGAAATTACTTCATTGCAGACATGTCTGGAAAGGCATGCAGGGACAGTTTGCTTTATTTTTCATCTTATTATCAGAAAAAGTAAAAGTGACAGTTACTGTGTTGGATTACATTTCTAGTGGTTACTGTACATAATGATTAGTCATACCCTCATTTTTAAAATTGTGTATTGTATGTAATCTCGTATACCTATTAACCATATCTACCCCATTTTCCAAAAGTTCACCTCCAGAGTTATAATTTTTGATGGTGTTTAGTGCAACATAATGTTCAGTGTTCAAAAATAAAACATTTTACACAAAGTTTAAAGAAATATTTTTCACTGCTTTTACCACTTCTCCTCAGTTTTCAACTTGTTTGTCCCTGTCCATGTTTTAGTGTAATCACTGTATGCCAAGGTAAAATAGGTACAATTAAAAAATAACAAAACAATTTCGATCCTCATTTTAAGAAGGAATTACACACAACTAATGTATCATATAATTAAAGAAACTTTGACAGAAAACGTTGATAACGGGGCTTGATTTGCGGGGTCGATGTTTCCGTTTGTTCCTATAGGAGGCGCTGTGCACGGCATTGGGCATTACTAAGCAGAGTTTCTTTGGTTAATATCAGATGACGTTACGTGAGGCGATGTGTTTTGCAGCCGCCTAAGAAAAAAATTAACACTTGACTCCTGGAACGCTTTGTCATGTTTCGCATTTTTCCTGTATGCGTGGGTCAGCTATCCTTACTCAGCGGTACATGCAGATATACACTTTGTCCTCTGGCTCTGTCGAAGAGTAACCGGATGCCGTTGTTTTGAAACTAGCAGCTCGCTGCTGTCTCGCGCTCGGTTACACAAACACAGTCGCGCTTCTTGTCTTGTCGAAGTCGTGCCCACGATTTGCTAACACCTTTGTGTTCTGTGATCATGGCTGTTAATAAAACGTACATAAGTATCGGCTATGCCACGTTCGGGATGCTGATGGGGTTTTCTGCTTTCTTGATGTGGAACATCGTGTTCAAGCAGCCATGGACTGGAGCCATGGGAGGACTGTCAGGTAAGGTAAACAATATGGTACATACCTGACACAGTTGCATTCTCTCTCTCTCTCTCTCTCTCTCTCTCTCTCTCTCTCTCTCTCTCTCTCTCTCTCTCTCTCTCTCTGTTAATGAACTGCTCCTGGTGTGACCCCCTCCTCAGACTTCAAGCAGACAGATTTAACCACAGACTGTATTCAGATCCGTTGTTAGGTTGTCAGAACTCAAAATGTTTTAAAATAACCATTTTATAAGATTTTAGAAGTACTTTTCCAGTTAAATCACATTCGTGAATAAGTCTTTTTTTATATTTATCCATCATATAACCTAGAAATAACTTATTGAGAGTAAAATCTCTTTTTCAACACTGGCCAGGCCAACACAGGCAGCAGTGCAATGTAACCTTTCTGACAGATGAAGAGAAGCCACACATTTGAAAATAGAACAAGGCATCTTGAAAACATGTAAATCCATGACATATCAGAATAAAATGACCAGTGTCTGTCAAAATCATCCAACATCTTGAGCACATCAGGCAGAATACTTGCAGCCTGATATGTCCTATCTCCAACCTCAGCTCATTGACCTTTGGCACAGACAGTAAGAAAAGATTATGGAATCACAGAGTGTAAGTCCTCATATGCTTCTGCTTGTTAAATGTAAAAAAGATATGAAGAAAGCAGATGCATGATAGACCTAAAATTAAGGATACAACAGTTTTTGAGTCTATGTGCTGACAAGGAGGATCAACCAACAAGCTCATAGAGCAAACAGTGATGAGTGAGTGCTGTAGAGTTTGTGATAAACTTCATTGTCCATGATGCATGGAGTCCAGAGTGTGTAAGCATTGAGAAGAAGCGTACATTTACAAGACATCACCATAATCTTGTGCAGAAATAAAAGTGTAAGAGACCAGCCTCTTTTTGGAAAGAAAGGCAGCATTACACTCTGAAGCGTAAAAGAGATTCATCAATAAGTCTATCAAGATACCTGTACTGAGTTACAAATCAATCTGTGTACCCTGAGAGGTGGAGATTAAGTGTAGGTTCATTGGCTTAAATTTGCATTTAAGAACAGCTTGACCTTTTCTTTGTCGGACATTAAAACCAGTTATAAATTAAAAAAATTCAGCTGGAGATTTTTAAAAGCAGTTTGTAACAGGGGAGAGTTAGGGGGAGTGTATGCCGAGCAGTACATCACTGTGTCTTCAGCAGTGAAATGAAAACTTGCTTTTTAGCTACTTTTGAGTCAGAATTTCATCTGGTCGCATTCGTGCGAGTACATATGTTTTAATGCTCCCTCTAAAACACGCACTGTATCCTGGTCTGCACTTTCTCCTGTTTTGAAAAGAGAGCGTCTGAAGCGGTTTATTGCTGATTATTGAAAAAAAAAATGAGGATAGAGAGGAGGAGGCTGGTGGTGAGGGGGAGCCGGCAAAAGGTGCCGAATAAGACGGCACTGATGATAAAAAAAGACAGGGAGACACCGGCTGAGCAGAATTATGATCTTTTATTCCGGACGTTTCAAATGTATGATATTGTTTGAATGGATCCATATAAACATAAAGTCTACATTTTCGCACATTTATAGACTATAATAAGAGTGTGGAATAGTACCCATGAAATGTGACACTGCTCTGCAAATAACTTAATTTTTAAGCCCTTTTTTAAGCTGCCCTCCCTGAATGTAGGTGTCCAGCCTGGAGATAGATAAACAGTTTTTTTTGCAAAATGGTTTAAACTGCAAGTATTCACAAGCTGCTTCTTGCTGCAGGGTGTTTCTGATTGTCTACGCTGTGGAGGCCCTAAATGGCCAAAACACTCAAACTCATGTGAGAACTAAATAAAATTAATGTAATTGCATTACATGCCCATAAAGGGCAGCACGGACGTCAGGTTTTCAATTTCGCAAATGACCTTTGAAAATCTTCATATTCACAGTAAATTACTTTGCAAATATCATTATTCAAGTCACTGTCAATCTTAACTTCATACATAACTATGGTATGCCAATTAAGACAACTATTCATCCACATGCATGGTCATGCTGCACCTGGAATTAAAAAAAAAATGTTGTTTCAGCCTTGTTTTTTAATGAGTGTATAACTTAATAAATTATTATTCCATGAGTCCTCAAACTGGCCTTTCCTAAACCAAATGCAAACCATCCCAAGCATGAATAACATACAAAGAAAGGCTCATAAAAACATTGATGTTGATTAAACTATGCCGTGGCGATCAAACTATCTTATCTTTTGATGTTAGACATTAGGTGTTTGTTGGTCTTGTGAGGAAAGGAAAGGGTCACTTAATGCACCATTATGCAATACAGGATGCTAAGTGTTGTTTTCATGGATGACCTTTGAGCCATGTCTGAAGTTTGCCGATTTAAAGCCTCTGCATTTACATTCCTCTGTCTTCAAGATGTATAGCAGTCAGTTTTACAGGTTGTTAAACATCTATCTAACCAAAAGTTCTGCTAACCTAAAAGACCAGACATGACATGATCCCAATTACCTGACTTAACTGGCACCAGTGTGAAATGTTTCTGTTACTTAAGAATTCCTTTACTAAAGATGAACAAAGGATTTGTTTAAACTCACAAATAAAAAAAACAAGTGATGTTTATCTTAAACAGCAAAGGAAGTGTTGAATTGTGGTTGTATAAGCTGGTCCATCATTGTGGTGTTCCCTCTCCAGCACTAAAAGAACAACACACACAAACCATCACAGGGAAAACTGAAATGGAAACAACTCCTTTCAGATTAATGTCAGCTGTTAAGATTCGCGGGGTTTCAGGTAATTAATAAACAGTCGTATTAACTGTTATATGTGGAGGATTTTCTTATAACTCAGCAGCTGGAAAAATGAAGAACCAATATTAACAGAAGTGTGATTCACTGACTCAGCAGTTATTATTTTGTTATGTCATGATGTGCCTGCCACTTCAGGCCATGGCCATCAGCACTTCAGTCAGCAGCTGAGCTCTAACCTTATGTTGACTCGACTTTCCTGCACAATCTGTTTCACAATCAGACTTTCATTCACACACCTGCTGTACTCTGTGAGTCATTTTATGGACTCTTTTATCAATGTAATTTCCGACCCCCTTCCTCCTGATGCTCACTTCCTCTTCAAGGTATACATCCATAAGCCATGGTTTCTAACAATGCTCCATTCTTTTAGCCCTGGAGCCTTTTTTCTTCCATTGTCTCAAAATAGCTTCACAAGCTGTCATAACAGCTACAGTATAACAAGAAAGATTGTTTTTTTTGTCTTCAGAATGTTCAAGTTGTTACTATAAATGCTTCACAATGCAGCATTTGCATGGTGTCGACAAAGATGGAACAGCTAAAAAGTGTTGGCTTCACAGTTTTTCTATGAATATAAGTCTGTGTAATAAAAGAATAATTGCTTTCCTACTAACAGATTTTTGTGTTTATTTTGTCATTATTTTTAAATTAAAAAAATCCACAGAAAACATTTCTGAAAGCTAACTGCTGATCTGTTTTTGTCTTTAAGGTGTGCTGGCACTTTGGACCCTGATCACCCACATAATGTACCTGCAGGACTATTGGAGGACCTGGCTGAAAGGCCTCAAGTTCTTTCTCTTCATTGGGGTTTTCTTCTCTGTCCTGGCTGTGGTGGCTTTCATCACTTTCCTGTCTGTTGCCATCCACAACAAGGAGTGTGAGTTCTTCTACATGGCTGTCATACATAATCACAATTCAAAAAATGTCAGGGAATTGTGTAAGATAAAAACAGAATGTGATGATTTACCAATTATGTAAACCCAATAATCACTTGTAAATGATGCAAAGATGACGGATGGTGATAATCATATTAATGTAACACCTTTAAAAAAGCTCAAACACCCAACCACAGGAAAAACCCCAAGCAATGAAATAATCCAAACAGCATAAGAGCTCAACAGCAGTGAGGTTCACGGTCCCCTTTGTCATATTTTCATTTTCATAACGCAACAATTGCTGAAAGAGGCATTTTCTGGATAGTAGCTTACTTTTCTTCAAAACTTGTACGTATTGTTTGGCATTAATGGTACTTTTCAAGATACGCAAAGCCTCAAAGCTCACAGTCTGCGTGGTTTCTCCTTCGGAAGGGATCTTGAGCTGTAGCAGTGGTTACTACTACAGTCAAGTGTGTTCTCGATGGAGTGCACTACACTTTGTCCAGTTTGGGATTTTTTGCCTTGGCCTCTCTGTGCAGATAGTTGCGGGAGTTCTGAAATTCATTTCATTTGTACAGGAACATTATTGTGAATATGCTAAACCATTTGCTCACACAGTTTCACATGAAGTGGTAAACCTTTTCTAATATTTTACCTCTGATGGACTCACTGGAATGGCCTTTTTATAAACATTCATGTTACAAACTTGTGCAGATTAGTAACCCATTTGGTTATGGGATGTTTCTCCAGGTGTTTGTAAGCCATACACAGATTTTCATTTTTTTCTTATCCCATAAAAAAGCATGTAATAATTAGGGATGGGCAATGATTTTGGAATATTCAAATAGTCATCAACATTTTAAAAAAATGAAATAGTTCATGTGACTTTAAAAAAAAAAGGTTTTCCTGTGTTTTATGGCAGAAATACACCAGATGCACCTCTGCTCAGTGTTTCAGATCACACTGGATCTACTATGTTGTGGTCCAGCTGCAGCAGGTTGGGTGGGGTCGGGGGTTGTCTTTGATTAATTTACTGCTTTGAATAGCGCTTTTGCTTGAAATGCCCATCCCTAATAGTAATAAAAAATGATTGTTTAGTTTTAGCATTTAGTATGTTGTCTTTACACTCAAATATAGGGTTTGAATGATTTGCGGGACATCAAATTCTGTTTCAGTCAACATTTTACAAAGCATCCCAACAGTATACACATACATGAAGAAGGCATGAACTGTTAACAGGACTAATGAATTGTGGTGGTAACATAGCAGAACAGGTGACATTGTTATAACACAAAAAGGTAGCAAGCAGGTATGTTAATCTACATTTGTGTGAAATAAAGCAAAACAGGAAAAGCAAGATCAACCGCTCACAAACATAAAAAGCTAATCCTTTTACTTCACTCAGTTTTACATCAGTTTTCAGCAGTGTTAATAAAGTCCCAATAAGCTGGCATGTATCACTGAAATTTTGTCTCCCCACTGCATCTCAGTTAGACTGTTTTTGTGTTTATCATGTGCTAATAACCTACATTCCCCAGAATGCCAATCTACTGCCCAGAGGGGATGAGCAAACGGCACATCACAAAACCGTACCAGTTTTGTGATGTGCTATTTCTCTTAAAATGTTGGACAGAGGTTAAAAACATTCCGAGATACATTGCTGGCTTTGTCTTGCCCTTATCCAATTCAAGACTTTGTTTTTCCCCAACAGGGGCAATTCAGTGTGCAAAAATGAGTGTGTATGTTAATACTGTATGTTAGACGAGGTGTGTTCATAAATACAAGGACTCTGAATAATAGTCTGTGTCTCCCTCTCACAGCCCTCACTGACCCCAGGAGCCTCTACCTGTCGTGTGTGTGGAGCTTCATGAGCCTAAAGTGGTCGTTCTTGCTCTCTTTGAGTGCTCATCGCTACCGCAAAGAGTTTGCGGATATCAGCATCCTCAGTGACTTTTAAGAACAAATCCAGTCCTGCATATTGTAAGTATGTGGACTTTGGTAAAACTTGCTGTGCTGGCCTCCCAAGAAGTGATGAAGGACATTTTGAGAGGAATCAGAGGAGATTTTAAAATACATTATGTGGTGAATGGGGACCCTGGTATTTAGCCAAACCTCTCCCAAACCTCACATTTTTATTGTGTACTGGGTTTGTTGTCCACAGTGCCACTTTACACAGTCCTGTTTTATATGACCCCTGTTTGATTAAATATTTTCACGACTATAGCAGCCTGCTCAGTCATGCATCTGCACAGTTCACTCGTGATAAACTGAATGATTATTAACCATGACTCAGTGGAGGGAACTCCTGTGTTACGACACACTCCTCTGTGGTAATTATCAACTGCAGTTTCATGGAGTGGCCACTAGAGAGTGCTGTTGTTTCAGCTGTTTAAAAAAAAAACAGATGGCATGATAGTTTTTACACTTAACATCCAAACCTACATCTGCATATTATGGTCATTTTACAGTTTTATGAATGAGACATTTTTTCAACACACGTCATATCACCTGTGAAAAAAAGGTACCCATTGAGAAAAACAGCATTTTAGTGCAAGACTCACTAAAGTTAACACATATGCTTTTTATGTGCACCTCCAAACAAGCACATGGCTCAGCATAACTCTCAACCATAAGTGGGCATTATGATAACACAAAGATAAATTTTTGTAATTTTTTTTGGTGACATAAAAAACAAATGGAAGTGTGAATTGAAGCCACATTTATGGCTTGAATCCATGATAATAGTGATGCATGCATGTTGCTTTTTGTTATTTTGTCCTCATATGGATCATTTATGACACATGAGTTGTTGCTTCATGAGATTATTAACCATATTTCCTTTGAGTAGGGATTTCTGTTATTATCATTTCAGAAATTATGAGGTGTTGTGTATTCACATGAATGAATAAAGGAGTGTGTGTTTGTATACAAGTGTGTCTGAGTATCGCATTAATAAATCTGTTTTTGAACATCCTATGTGCAGTGGTGTGTTTTTGCAGGGCATCAAAAAGTAGAAAAGTCAGGAGGTAATAACTGTTCCTCTTATACTGCAAAAAATGTATTTGACAGTTTCTGTTCCCCTGTGGCTTTTGGATTTTGCCTTTACTTTCTGAAGAAATGACAGGCAAGAACAAGAACAACAACAAAAAAAAAGACAAAAAATCATTTTTTCCATAGGCCATGTGACTTTCATCTAAAATAACTGCCACAGAGGCAGATAAGGGTGCCACACATTCTTCTTCATGCTATGCCAGGGTCAGTGTTTGGCATTAAAGTGGGATTTTCAGGATAAGAGAAACTAACCACATTTCCCACCCACCCTGAGCCACATTTATGAAGGAAAAATGCCCTCCAGCTACGCAATCGCAATAGTAAATGCAGGTCAATAACCTGCACTTTGAAGTCAGGCAATTATTCCATCCATCCACGTTTTTATTTTGTCCCTCAAAGGCGAGATTTTGGGGGTTGGCGCAGAGGAATTTTAGAGTATGATTTTTGTCAAGGCAGCGGGGTGATGGAAGACTTTGAAGTTGATTTGAAAAATGTGTCTGATTTTTTTTTTTTTCGTTATCAGTGTCCGATGCATTGTAAGTCATTAAAATATTCATTTGCAGGAGGATATCTGATGGTTTGCTGAATCCACCCTGCTGTTCTTATGAGCTCTGCCCATTCAAAGTAAAAAGGAAAGTGACTCTGGTATTAAGTGTTTTGTTATTTACAAGAACCATCAGGAGCTTTGATCCTCAAGAAGCCAGTATCATTATTTCACTATTTTTCTGCCTTCCTGCATCCATCCTCTGTTTTTTAAGAACATTTTTGGTGGTACTTATATCTTAATTGCATTACACTGGTTTGTTTGTAAGCCCCGAGAGTCTCATTGCATCAAGGTAATTGCAATGTTGTGGTTAAATCACCATGGCAACATTTTTTATCTGGCTGTTATAAACTTCGACATTAAGAAACTGAAAAACAATCCGGCTCACTTTTCACTGAGCAAGCTGGGGGCTTTGGAACCAAATGCGTCCTATTAAGTTTATACACCAGCCTGTAAAACGTGCATGTGTGTGTCTGTGTGTTTGTGTGGTATGTAAAGAGGGGGAGGGGTCTGGTTTTATTCAATTATGGGACTCCTTTCTACCCAAATCAAGGAAGGAAGTTGTCTCAAGTGTTGACTGGCAGTCTGGAAGAGTGCGGTGAGACTGGAAACAACAGTTTATGTATTCAAATAACAAAAGTATCCTAAACATCCTGTACAGTTAGAAACAAAGGAGCAACAGCGGCTAAATCTGACCAATAAACAAACAACCTTCAGGGGAAATTATTCCTTAGATGCTGCGTGTACATATCCACACCTCTGATACAGATAATGTCTTAATAAAAGTATCTGAAAGTACACAAGCATCCACTTGTCATATAAAAACGAGTAGGTACATGTTTTAAAGGCCTTTTAGCAAAAGGCTGACAGTAACTTCATGCATTTACTCCATCTAAAGCGCCAGTGAGGAACTTTTAGATTGTTATGAAACAAACTGAGATTAGATTTGATGAGGTGAACCACAAAAGTAAAACAAGATTGACAGTTTCCATTTCAATATTCAACCTGCAACTGCTGCAAGGAGGAAGGTGACAGACCAGATATAAATACAATCATTTATTTCACAGAATGTTAACACATACATGCTTTGATTGGCTATTCAAATTATAATAATAATAACAATTAAAATTATTTTGTCAAAAAAATAAACTTAAGTGAGTACAGGATTAAACTACTGAAGAGATAATGTGTCCCTCTTTGTCCAGAGCAGGTGTCACAAAGTCACACACAGAAGCTTTAATTACTTCCCTTCCTTTCGGTGCAGTATAGACCAGTTTATTCTACTTTCCTACCTCGTCTCAGGGTAACATGGACTACAGTGCTTTATAGATCTTTTTTTTTTTTATCAGTTTCAGCAAAAAAAATGCTCTTCTCCTTTTTAAATATGCTATTTCTTAGAGACCAAACAATTGGACTATACTGGTCATTTGAATTCTTATCAATTGTCAAAGTACGGTTTACAAACTGCACATTTACCCGTGATCTGATACTTTTGAATGAAAATCGTTTAAGAATCCTGCTACTGCTACTTTCCACCAAACCATGACCAAGTTCTCTAAATTTATCAGGTTTACATTCTGTCCCTGTCTCAAATATTACTCACAAACATAGACCCAGGCACTACTTCGGATGAAATAAGGTATTTATCAACAGTTATGGAGTGCTGTTGTTTGAAACATGAAAACAAGTAGACTTTGTCAATATTATGTTACATATCCATAGGCTAACATATAATTCTAGGGAACATTAGCTTATTTTTATGTCCTGCTCATCTACCAAGCAGAGCTAACGTAACGCCACTCTTCATTTTATTGACAGACACTCAAGTTTGAACAGATCACTGCAGTATAACTGTTGTATGTGAGTTGGAATGAACATAATCAGTTTAGCCATGTTTTAGCTTTTAGCCGTTTTAGCCTTTAGCCTGTGCTCTATCACTCTCGCCTTTAGCTTTCTGTGTGACAGTTCAGCTACAGTGTCCACCATCTAAATTAATCCCAGAAATCATTTTCAGGAGAGAAAAACACAGATCTGTCTTCTCACTGCTAAACTAATGCAGCTGGCTTGGTGTTGTCATAGAGACTTCAACGTGCGGTAAATCAATCCAGGCCTGTGCGACGGGATCGGGAAGCTAAGAAATAGCATTTAGAAATTAGAAAACATTTGGAAAACAGCCATAATATAGCACAGTTTCACAGCAGATCACAGGACCACAATAACTGCAGGTAAAAAATGTCAAATGACTGTGTGGCTGATGTTTATAAAGTTAGCAAACAGCGTATGGCCCTTTCCACAGATACATACACATGCCTGTGCTGGTTAGGCATTGCCCTGGTGAAGTGGTTATATACTGTATCATTTAGCCATACATAGCCACCTAAAAACAACTTTATCTCTATTTTTGAGATCTAAATGCTGCCAAACCATGCAGTACTATGAGATGCTACCTGTGTTTGTTTTTGCTAACATCTGGATACCTTGTAATGGCTCCTCTGCAGTAGCCACAGCACTGGCCATTAACTTCTGTGAAGCCAGCCTTCACAGCATTTTGCAGTGCTCATGTAGAATATGCATTATGGTAAGAGTTCGTATCAATAGAATTAGCAAACAATGTCAACAGCTGGCTTTAAAGAGAAGGTAATGTGTTACGTTTTAGGACTTTATTCTGTCCCTCTGTTACTCCTGTAGCTTAACATGATTTACTAAGCTAAAAAAAAATTGTATTATTTTTCAAAGTGGTGTTTCAGAAAACGCTTACGTATTTAAGGCTCTGTCTGTAACACTCCAGTTTAGTGACTTTAAGGCTTTCTGCTCCACAAACCCCATACCTCCTGATTGGCCAACCCTCTGGAAGCCTGTTGGGGGGCAAAGTTATAGGCTGGTCTTGGTGTTTGAGTGTCGCCCTTCCAATGTATCATGAGCCAGTCGGGAGATCCTCATTGATAACCTCATGATTTCTGCAAGTGTTGAGAGGATCTTGTGAAAATCTCGTCTCATTTCTAGATAGACCCATTTGAGCAGTTTACGGCTAGATTCGGGGATTTCTACAGCATACCAATATGCAGTTGTTTGAAAATCTGCATATATCACGCATTGTTACTTTATATCCATGTTTAAAATATGGGAACGTGTAATGCCTCCTCTTTATTATCTGGCATACATTTTCAAAATAAAAGGAATTAGAAAGAGCAGAGGGCTGTGTTGCATGGTAGTGGTTAGTGCTACAGCTCCACAGCAAGAATATCACCAGTGGATAACACCAGTACAAATCCAGATTCGCCCAGTGGACCTTTCTGTGTGCATGTTCTACCCATGCATGTGTTGTTGTGGGTTCTCACCAGGTACTCCAGCTTCCACTTACAGTCCAAAAACAAGCTCACCAGGTAACTGGTGACTCTAAATTGCTTGTAGGTGTGAGTGTGACAGGTTGTCTGTCTCTGTATGTCAGCCTGGAATTGACTGGCGACCAGTCATGGGTGTATCCCGTCTCTCGCCCAAAGGTGGTGTTTACATGAGAACAGCATAAGGATGAAACACAAAAGTATTGTTGAGTTTCTGCCTCTTCTTCACATGGAAACGCCGTTTTAGCCCACCTAAAATGCAACTTTTTTAAAACGTCCTCAAGAGTGGAATTTTTCTGATACACTGCAGCAACAGTTGCTTTGTAAACAGCAAGCCGGATTACACTTTTGTTGTGGGAACCTTTAATTACCATGCGTGAAATGGACAACAACAACGGTTCAGTGGCAGACCACGGTATTGTGCTTGTGCTGCTGAATCTGCTGACTGCCTTTCAACAAAATGTGCATCTGTTGCTCACATGAAATAAATACACCAGATGAGTGGCCCACCTTTTCTTCGGCGGCAGACTACCAGAAGACTCTACATTTACATCGCCAACTACAATCCTGGCATGCATACTACTGCATTTCCAGTCCCTCAGTGTCTCTGTGTAAACACAGATTTTTTTTTTCCTCTGCGTCTTTTGTGTTTTCGAGTGAAACGTTGTCTTACAAATGAGGCCTAAGACAGCTGGGATAGGCTCCAGCCACCCACAACCCTGAACAGGATAAGTGGGATAGAAGATGAATGAATGAAAGAGCAGAAAATTATACTGCTTTGAACTCAATTAAAACTGATATTAAAAATCATCAGACTCAACGGATCAATTTTATGACAGGGAGGTCACCACACAGGACTGTAAATAAGTAGAAAACAAGGAAACTTATGAATTTTCTAAATAAAATTAATCTGAAATCTAAAATAGTAAACATTCTTGTTAGATATTCATTTAACATTGACCAAAAAAGTCTTTGTCCTAAAATATTTTGGTCCTGACGGATAGCAGACAACCTCTCAATGCAATCTTGTTAATAACAGCTTTACCTGATGTAGAATTTCAAAATAAAAGCCATTTGAAATTTTTAAAACAAAGATTCAAGATTATTTTAATTTGAAAGGGACGTTTCAACGGACTCATTGCAGTTCAGACTGATAGCAGGCAACCTCACAATGTCCCTCCAATTGCAGTGTGATCTCATATGTAATTTCACTAAAAGTCATTGTGTTGGAGTCTTGTCACACCCTGTCAAGGTTCAATTTCCCATAACTACCTGATAACTATACATTGTCTCTTATATTGGACATTAAGAATGAATTGGAGAAGACTGATCATATTCTGAGGGTTAAAAGTGGAGCTCGAAGATCTCTGAATGATCGATTTCAACTCATTTACATACTGAGTATAAATGTAGATTGTCTCGACTGTGTTTGATAGACTTGTTGATGGTTCTCTGAGGCATAGGCTCAAAATCCTAAAGAAAAGTAAAAGAACCTCAGTACTTGAGTGAAAGTCCTGGGCTGCTCTCAAACAATACAGAGGGACTCACAGCTTGGACTTGTGTTCATGCGTGCTCACTAACAGATCCATTGTGAAATATGGACAATGGTAATAATAAAACAAAGAAGCGCAGCATTTGATCTAAAAAAAGAAGCATGGGGAGGGAAGAAAAAGCTAAATGAAAAGCAAACATCTTGAATTGGTCAAGAACCAGATGGCCTCTTTGACATTAAGAAGCCGCTTTGGCATTTTAAGAAGGCCGTCCTAGAATGATTTCCGAGGAACTTCCGCCAAGCGCGTTACAAAGCCCACAGATATTTAAGCAATATCCATAGCAATTTTCTGTTTTATTTACAAACTGAAACATATGTTTGCAGCCCCCCTCCCCCGCTGTCTCTCCTTATTACCACACTGATTTAGTGCTGCAGGATTTCTCCCACAGTCTCCTTTTCCTCCTCTTTTCTCTGCATTTATCTGTCTTTATCTTTTCCTCCCATCATGCAACAGTCAGTCAAACTCTCCCTGCAGCCCTACCTTTACACTCAGCTATTGTTTTTTTCCCCCCTCATCCTCCTCTGTCTCTTGCGTTTCAGTGTGTGATGCTGTCTGAGCCTCTGGGACCACTGCAAGCTCGCATCTGAAACATTTTAGAGAGACACATATTTGCTGTTTGAGAGCACAAAGGGATATGCCATGGCAGAGGCCGTTTGAAGTGGCTTCACAGGGGGAACCAGAACCAGAGCAAGGGATTTGAGGACCCATAAAGGAACGTTAGCGCAATGTAACTTTGCTAAATTCATTTAATCTAATGGAAGTGGGGATTGATTCAATGTGAAGGCGTAGCCCTTTGAAGCTGGCTCTGACGATGTTTCTAATGCAATAGCTCGCCTGGAGGAATGCAGTATTCCTCTCTACCTTACAGACAGAGAAAGCTTCTCTGTATTATTGACAGGGGAGGATGCGTGACAGGGCCCAGTCCTGGGGATCCCTGTTTGACTCTGCTTCCAGTACCCTGTGTTTGATTTGAAAATCTGGAGACAGCACTGTTTGGGTCGCTGACATGCTCCCAATCTGATAATATTACACCCATGAAATGAAAAATTGACTTTAATTAAATTTATTATGTTCTGGTTATTACCAGTTCCATGTAAACGTATAATGTTAGTTGAAAGCAATAATTTCAAGTTCAGCTTAGCTGACCCTAAAATTATTGTTATCTAATAGCCTAACACATTTCCATGGAACTGGTTGACATAATACATTAATTTTAAGTCAATGTTTATTTTTTGAGTGTATGATTGTGGGGGAAATTAAAAAGAATTCCTTTTACCTTGTTTTACTGAAGACTCATTCCTCCACTGTTCATAGTTTCTTTAGATTGTATAACATCCAGACAAATGCAGATGCTATACGAGAAAACAAATGTAATGTAAGGACTACACATGATGAAATGAAACATATGGACTGGTTGCTACACCAGTTTACAAGGAAATGAAAGGTGTATACTCAAGAAAACTTGGCATATAACAGTGTTATAAAGAATTACATTGAACCTCCAATAATTAGGCACAAAGTTAAATCATCATGTTAAAAATATTGGAAACCATACATTTACCCAAGAGCATGCAGTTCCTTAACATCATTTCAAAAAGACCCCATGTTGTGGAATCTTTTTGTCAATCCGTTTTATTTTTTCCATCTTGAAATAATAGAAAACATCCCTGAGCCATGCACAGAAGAAAGGAGGAAAGGGTGATTTTTCAGCACAGTGTAAACCAGGCATCTTGCCTGAAAAGTAACAAGAGTCAATCGATCTATTTGATACCGTAGTAGTTTGGATTTATAAAAAGGACAAAAAAAAGCAGGCTGTTGGAGCTGTCAGTCTGACTGGGCTCTCACTGCTGATAGAAACTGTTTGAAAAGAAAAAATTACACAAGAGCGGCGGAGCCATTACATGTGACATTACAACACAGGGGCTTGATGGCTCCTGTCACAGGATTGATATCTCATCAACCCTAATTAAGCTAACTGAGGGAGTGGTGTGTGATGGATGATTTTACATACGATTAATGCATTAATGGCAGACTGAAGAGAAATGAACTCAGTATTGATGATTCCTGCAATCTATTTTCTGTTACAATATGAATGCATGTTTGAGTTCTAACATTCAGGTGCACAGTTTTGGTCAAAATTTCCTCAGTTGACAGCAGTATGAAGCCATGATTAGGGATGGGTACCTTTCACATTTGAACTGATACGGTACTGATTGCCGGTACCTGGGAATTTCATTTTTTTTTTCAATTTAACATTTATACCTCAGTAAATAAACTTTAACAGATATATCAAAACAACATTCAACTGTTTGTATTGTAACATTGGATGTGTTTCACAAACTTCTGTAACATGAAAACCTGTAACTGAGATGAACTACACCTTATTAAATGAACTGCAACCACGTAGTGTTTTTCCTCAGTAATGCACAAATTCAAACCCAGCTCTTTCTACTCCCAATCCTTTCCTTTTCTTGTCCCTCTGGAAAAATTCTATTGCAGTCTATTGAAAAGTGTGCACTCTTCTGCCTTGAGAAAAATCTTGTGCTTCACCAGGTGCTTCCTCATATTTGAAGTATTTCATAAGGATGCATTTAGGTACCGAAACATGGTACTGTTTGATTTTACATGAATCAGTACTTGGTAGTACAGACAGAATTCAGTCGCTACCTCTAAAACAGGGGTCTCGAAGTCACAGCCCGCAGGCTGATTACGGCCCCCAGAAAAATATTTTGTGGCCCCCTGCCTGAAATCAAAGCTTTGTGTTAGTGCAGCCCCCGCTTTTTTTTCTTACATGAATCTGGGCGTTTTATATTTTTTTAACACTTGTGGGCTACCACAGCTCAGGCTCATGACAATGATGAAATTAGCAATTGGTCACTTCTAACATGTTTGTGTCACAGAGTGGAGATAAAATATATCCTGTCACTTAGTGCTATATGGTGTTTGTCGGTGTTTGGATCATGTGCCTTTTGACAGCACCTATCTGTGTGAAAAGCTCTTCTCCACAATGAACTTTAATAAGTCAAAGTTCAGGTCCAAACTTAAAGATGAGCATCTTAAAGCCATACTGAGGGTCTCAGTTGCTTCCTCCCTCAAGACGAATGTTCTGAAGAACTGTTCATGTTCTGCATGTTCTGACCTGTTAAGACTGAGAAGATTGGATCAGTTGTACTTTTTTTTTTTTTTTGAATACTTGAAGCCCTTTTATTGTGGAACACTTGATGCTGCCCAGCCTCACCCAGACACTCCCTCCAGCAGCCCCTTGGTAAGTTGAGTTTGAGACCCCTGCTCTAAAAGTACCGAATTTGGTACCCATCCCCAGCCATGATGAGCTAATTAGATGTTCTGTATTTCCAACCAAGTTCACCACCATCACCTCATGTCTGCTGACTCACTTTGAGTCATATTAGTGTTTAGAAAGCAGAAGGCTAACACGCTGAGGAGATGACTCAGCATTGGAAAGACTTTCATGTGATGATTGGCTAAATATAGAGATCAATCACTTCAGCATCTATTGGCCTGTGGGGTTAGAGTCAGCAGAACTATCAGATGAGAGATTTCTCTCTTTTTGATGGATATGCAAAGCCAGTGAAAGTTAACGCTGTTTGTTCATATACATGTTGCTAAACACAGAGATCATGTGACCTACTTCCTGCAAATACGAACATGAAATGATACAACAGTAATGCAACCTGACAAACTTTAAAACAATTCATAAGGTATCTATCTATCTATCTATCTATCTATCTATCTATCTATCTATCTATCTATCTATCTATCTATCTATCTATCTATCTATCTATCTATCTATCTATCTATCTATCTATCTATCTATCTATCTAAAATCAGATTTTGACACTTTAAGCAGAAATACCACAAAACAGAAGGGCAACATTAAATTTGTTCTTGTTTTTATATTATGGAGATTTTTTTTATTATATCTTAATAACTCTTATTAGATGAAATGAAATCAGCTATAAAATGTGAGGGTTTGCCGATAACCATTTCACACTGCTTCTTCTCTGGTTGGCACAGATAATGCGAATCTTCACCAGGAATAACCTGCTGCCGAGCGCACTCCAGCCCAGCAGGCCGTAGCTCCAACTCAGCTGTGAGCTCCACTGGGACTGTTTGTAATGTGCCATGGACGAACCCCAGCACTTAAACACTGTAATCAGAGCCAGAGCAGGATATTGGCTAAATTACACATGAAAGCAGGAACATTTGAAGCAAGCTTGAGCACTAAATATTATGATAAATTACACCCTAATACGAGAAGATAAGTCAGAGCTACAGAAGAATAATAGAGACTTGCACGCAGTGGAGTGGGGTGGGGTTCAAAGCTTGGGTGCATTTTAATGCTTAAAAAACACATATGCTAATAGTACCTTTACACATTGTTTAAAAAAGTCTCAACTCAAGGTTTATTTTCTCTTTCAGAAATATCACATGAGCTTCATCTGCTGGAATTTCGTTGATGTGTGCATATTAATTTATTTTTTTCCCCCTTTAAGCACACAGATACTTTGTTTAAAGTCTTCTCAATCATTAGTCTTTCCCTATTACTTGCTGTATTTGATGACGGAACAGAACTTTTCAAACCATAAATTGAATCATTTCTCTTTCTGCAAACATAAACACACTTCTTTGTCATCATGACTGTGTTGGTATGGTTAGCGCAGACTAAGACGAGTAAACATAAGCTGAACACGCATTACCTGAAACCAACACAAACCAAAAGTTTTCCACAGGTGCTTTAAATAGTTATAAGGATGAAGAACCAAGTTTTTTTTTTCTTCTTCTTTTTTTTTTTTAATAAAAAAAGAGATTCAGATATGTTTGTTTCTTAACCCCCTACTGCCCGAATTAACTTACAATCATAAAAAAAAAACCCTTTTTATTTTTGCATTCTTATAGATGATGAGTTGGGCAGAGATTTCAAATCTGAATATACACACATACAATTGATAAAAAGAAGTTATAATATAAATATAGGTGTAATAAGTTCATTCTCTGATCAGTATATTGCAACAGTGCATTTGTTATGATCCTTGGTATGTGTAGAATATGATTCAGTTGCATCTTTGTGCTAAGCTAAGCTAACCAGCTACTGGCTCCAACTTCATTTTTCACGCAAGAGCAATGTAGATATTCCCATCTCAGACTTGTGAAAAAAAAAAGTCATGCATGTGATTCTGGTCCTTTGATTCATGCAGACATAAATGAGGAAAGGCAGACTCAGGACTTCTTCACGAATCTTTAACTTCAGTTCAATAAATCTTGCATTAGAGTGGCCAAACACTCTTTACCCAGTTTTTGAAAGTCCCCCCTCTCAGCTTTACACCCATGTACCACCACCATCCCCCTACATATTATACACCTTCATCCTCCTGCTCACCACCCCCCTCCTCCAGAACCCCTCTAAGTGGATACCCCACAGGAAAGGCTTCTCTAGGGGGGAAATGGGTCCCAGATGTCTGCCTTTGTGCCACTACAGGCTCCTCAGGAGGGATGGAGCCATGGCCGGTTGATGGGTATGTGCTGGTGGTGTAGTGTGTAGTGTGCAAACATCAATAACAGCAGTGAGGAGGGTGAAGAAACTCCAGGGGTGAAGGTGAGGAGGAATTGAATGATTAGTTCCCTTTGTCCGGCCCGTGCAGCTTTCCAAACACATCACTTATGATCGGTCACACTGCTGCCCTCCTACTGGCTGACGATGTCACCACTGCAGTCCGACGCCTGTGTGTATGGTGGTTAATGAAATGACTACATTATAACCGTAAAGAAACAGTTCTCCTTTTTTCCCATTGGAGAACTTCAAAAGTTTCAGCATGCTCCTCTGTGCGATACTCCAAGGCTGAACCACATGTTGGAGAGACAGAAAGACAATACATCGGCTCTCTTTGATATTCAACCCCCCCATGTATGTGTATGAACTGTAACCAATATATATTGATATGTGTACGATCTATTTTCAGCTGCAGAAAAGGTTAATAACGAACCCCTGTGGAAATAAAACGAAGAGGAGAGCAGGGCCTGAGTGTTTAGTGAAACATTATGTCAAGACTCTGACAAGGAAATGAAATGTGCAACATCAATCAGCCTATGAGGACAGAGATCAAACGAGCCTCCACACTCCTGCATCTGGTTCTGTTTGGACAGCCTCACTTTTTTTCTTCTCCCTCTCCTTTCTTCCCCTTTTCTTTCTCTTCTCCCATTCTCTCCCTCCTTCCCCTCTCCTTCTGTTCCTCCAAACGCCACGACATTCCTGCAGGCCTACTCGCTTTGTTAGCTCATTTTTTCCATTATGGTGGCACAGCGCCACACTTTTGCAAAAGGTAAGCGGCAGCTAGCAAGATTAGCCTTCATAATAATGACTTTCCTGTCCCTCCTCTGTCTCTTCCAGAGCTCCCAATAAGTCCCCAACTCAAATACAAGTTAATCCTGGCGTTGACTAAGCCTGTTACGTAAAAAGAACCTCTCATGATACGTGGTCTTGTCTATGGCCTTGCTTGCCTGCTTGGATGGCCAGATGACTCTTTTTCATCCAAGCTGATTGAACCCAACTGGGATCAAGCTACTTTCCGCTCAGCGTTCCTCTCTGAATGAAATGTAAACGAGTGCAATCACGGGGCTCATCAGAGATCTTCTGAACTGCTCTACGCTCCTTCAAGCGCTGCGGCAATCACGCCCAAATCGTTGACTAGCAATTGTCAAGCAGCGTGTCAAGAATAACACAAGGTTTTGTTCCCGTTTTGGAAGTTTTTGAATTTCTTGCCTTTGGATCCTGATGCAATGTCTCTGGAAAGTTCTGGAAACATGAAAGATTTAAGGATTCTTGTAAAAAGAACATTTGGAGGTGTTGAAATATAAGGGCTACCATTAAGTATGCTGTCATCAAAAAGTACCACATTTCTGCAGCTTAGAACAGTGGAAACCCCCCCACAAGATTTTTTTGCAGTTATCCACACATGACTCACTGATTTCATGACGCATGAAGGTACAAAAAGACCCAAGGTTAAGAAACTTATCCAGATTCCAAGGCAGATTTGCGCAATATTCAGATTCTACCTTCTGATGGAATAAACGTGTGCCTGAATGGTGCTTCGTCATTTTCTCAAGAGGACCTGTCTGCTGTGTCATGACTGGCAGCGAATAGAAAACATGTTTAAGTGGCTGCAGACGCACATGGGTTCCCAGTGGAGGTGGAACATGTGTCGGCACTGCCCCAAGGTCGTGGATGGCATAATTAGGCGCTCTCTCACCTCTGCAGGCTGAGGTCACTGGGCCACTGAGGTCAGAGGTTATTTGGGGTCCTGTCTGTGCTCCCTGCTATCCCTGGATTCCATGACTGAGATAGATGACGTCAACATTGTCTCTGGCGTTTTTTTTTTACATGAAGAACTTATCAAGATGAAGAACTTTTACACAAAGAACTGTATATATTTATTTATTTATTTATTTATTTATTTATTTATTTATTTATTTATTTATTTATTTATTTATTTATTCATTTATTTATTCATTCATTCATTTATTTATTTATTTAAAATCTCTTATTACATATTTATTTATTTTAATATTTATGTTTTCATCTCTCTTATCTTTTCCATCTTATTCTTTACTTCCTTCTTCTTATCTTTGGTCCTTGTGGTCTTAGTCTATGTACTTGGGTTTTTTGCTGCTACGTCTGAGGTTTACCCCTTGTTTATAATAATAATAATAATAATAATAATAATAATAATAATAATAATAATAATAATAATAAACCAACAGATCAAGTGTTGAAGGAATTCCTTGGGAGGCTTTGATGTACAAGTGTTCTTCAATGGAAAAAAAAAAAAAATAAAGGATTTTATTCAGATTCTTTCCAGTATTCATGCTTGCACAACCACATATTTTCTCTGAGCTCAACTTAAAGCTGCTGTGGCCAAACAGATTCTTTCTTGGTTTTTCAGGATTTCAGTGTTTGTCATGTCAAAACTTATAATTTATACCACATTTTAACACTTTTTGCAAGCTCTCAAGTTTTCCTATTTTCTTGCGTTCTGCAGTTTCTTAGTAAACCCACACTATGATCTGACCAGTTTTTTACCAGATAAAAACCATAGCTGACAGTTGTCAAGGTGACCTTGCACTTATTCGCTCAGTTTTGGGAGAATGTGAAAACTTAAAACAAGACATGATAGCATGGGATTATCCCTGTTCAGATTTGAAGTCAGGTGCATGCATAAAGACACTTGATAAGTATGCACTATTCACTTCAGTTTGGAGTGATTTCTGTTTCATTACTGGTTTGATGAAGCAGGGTTCAGACACAAGTGTGCATGTGGACTGACGCTCCAGCCCAAATCTGGAACCCATAAAGCCTCAGACATCCCTGCAACATTAGACACAGCTCTTCTTATTGGCCAAGAAAGCCACTTACCCCCTCTTCCACCGCCCGCCCAGCTAACACACACTTCCTGCTTCTCTGCCTGGCTCAAGCCGAACCACGCCTTCTGGAAGTCCGCTGAGCCAAAGAGAACTGCCCGCAGGCCCCTGGTTAGAGTTAGGGGTATAAAAGAGGTGGAGGTGGACCTGCCTGTCAGATGTTTTGTTGTTGTTCTGTCTGCCAGGTCGAGAGGGGGGAATGTGAAAGTGAGAAGTTTAACTAGGTGACCAGGAAACAGGACAGCCAGAGCGACATCCAATCTGATGGAGCTCCTGAAGCCGTAACTTTTGAGACGAGACTTGTTACACGAGGTTGTCAAGTTCAGTTACTGGAGTAACACAGCAGCCTAGCAGTGGAGCTTAACAGGTTGTTGGTGGACAGTACGATGAGAGAAGAAGTGTCCTGCACCAACTCCCCAGAAGGAGGTCTGGGGGCCAGCGAAGAGGAACTGGAGAAAGGATCAAAAAAGAGTCACCAGCAAGGAGGTCGAAAGCGTTCACCGTACCCCAAGAAAGAAAATATTGGTCAGGCGGAGGAAAGCAGCACTGGCAGTCCTAACAGCCTGCTGCCATCCGGACCAAAACGGTTGAAGAAAAGCCCTACGACAGTTGTTTCGTTGGCCCCTACATCACTGGGACCCCGGCTGGACCAGCCTTTCGAGGACCTCCACTCCCAGCGTGTCATCGCCAATGTACGGGAGCGCCAACGTACTCAGTCCCTGAACGACGCCTTTGCCTCTTTACGCAAGATCATCCCGACGTTACCTTCAGACAAGCTGAGCAAGATCCAGATCCTGAAGCTAGCCTCGCGCTACATCGACTTCCTGTACCAGGTGCTGCAGAGCGATGAGATGGACGCCAAACTGGCCAGCTGCAACTACCTGGCCCATGAAAGACTGAGCTACGCCTTCTCAGTGTGGAGGATGGAGGGGGCCTGGGCTATGTCTGCGAGCCACTAGGATCCCATCAAACCTCTCTCCTGAAACCCTCTTGTGTCCATATCTCCATCTTTCCACCTCTGTCTGTTTAATTGACTTCTAAACCTCTGAATCTGTGACCTTTCAGTCTTAACTTCACCTTGTTACCTAAAATGTTTGTAGACATTCAGTCTTTTTGCTCCGTAACGCTCTACTTTATCTCTTCAACCTGCTCCTCTTGATTGTTTCCACTGCTCACCCTTATCTGTCCTTCAGTTTTAGTCCAGAGTGACAAGACGCTCCCCTGCAGCCCATCAGGTATGGATGACATTTAAACACAGAGAAACACACCTGCACTTACTCTAGAGTTTAAGTATGACCAGATAGGAACACACAAAATGTGCACACACACACACACTGATAACTGCTCTGTCATCAGCAGATGGACGTGAATACACACGTTTAATGGATCTTAGTATTTCTCATCAATTTTAAAATAGGTTTATGGATGACAGAGCGCCCTTCAGACAAAAAAAAACAAAAACAAAAAAAAAAAAAAAACAGTCATTAAAATGAAGGAACCGAAAAAGCTCTTTATCTCTTTGCTTGGAACTTGTTCAAGTGTTATGCTCAAATAAAAGCTGGGAGACTAAAATATAAACATTAAATTGTAAATTTTTATAAAATAGATTTCTGTAGAACAGGCTGCACATTTTGAAAAAAGCTTTCTATGGAGAACTTTATCACAAATACATTCAGACTAAAGAATTAAAAGCACTCACACATGGCACATTTCTGACACGCTGCATAAACAGGAAAATCTGTGAACTGAAATCATGGATGCCTTATTTGAACAGGTAAAATGTGAGTGATTTTGTAACACTAACACTTGCTGTGTTGGTTTTTGTGAACACATTATAGCCGCAGGTTTTAGTTTATATGTTTATTGCTGTCATGGTTTGCTTGTGTATTTGTTTTATTTAATCATTACAAAAATTAAACAGTGAAAGTAAAGGTGAGCTTTATATCTCAGACTGCACAAAGTTACTTATTGAAATTTAAGTGTTATGTTTGGTTTAACCCACTTTTTTTTTGGGGGGGGGGGGGTTTACAAACAGTACAGTTATTGACATGGAACTTTATTGATTAAGCCATTTTAAAGATTTTGGGCACAAACTTATCAAACAAAAACTGAAAATAATCAGCCACTTAGATCAAAGTTATAATTTCTAAACAAGTAAATATAAAAAAGTTTTTACTTACAGTAGAATGTACATAAATTGTGTTAAACACGTGAGCATCGATAATCATAAATTAGCATTTTATCAACAGAAACAACCTAATGTATTTTTATAAGGTAGAAATTCAACATTTATGAATTAAAAAAAAATAACATTTTTTTTGACAATATGTCAAAAAAACAACTAAACAAAACAGAACAAAAAACTATAAGAGGGAAAAAAATATTATTATTTTAATTATTTTTATGACATCATTTTAAAGTCCTGTGGCTGCACTTTACAAAGATAAAGTATCAGCATGTTATCATTTGGGGATCTGCACTCTACACTGGTGATCTAGTGTTTGACAGACCACTGATGTGTTTAAGACTAATGTTTTCCTCCACAATCTTCAAGATCCACTTCACACAGGCTTCCTTTTTTTCTTCTTTGCGTCTAACAGACAGGATGAAAGGAAAAGAAAGGGAGAATAAAGAGAAATAAGTGGAGGGCTATCACTCTCTCTCTCTCCCCCCCTGCAGCCTTACCCTCTCCTCATCTTGTATCGTGCAATCAGGCCCCGCCAGGGCCCAGACAAGCAGGAACCTTTAGATTGGAAACAGTCGTGAGGTATTAGGAAAGTGTGTGTACCAGGGTTGGGGTCAGGCACATTGCCTCGCCAGTGTGTGTCAGCGCATACACATGTTTGTACTGGTGTGTCTTTGTGGTTGGAGTAGGCTACCTGTGCAGCAGCAGCAGCACTGGGATGTGTGTGTGTGTGTGTGTGTGTGTGTGTGTGTATGTGTGTGTGTGTGTGTGTGTGTGTGTGTGTGTGTGTGTCTGTGTGTGTGTGTGTGTGTGTGTGTGTCTGTGTGTGTGTGTCTGTGTGTGTGTGAAGATTTCTGCAGATTAGTTAGCAGTGAAATGATGTTTCAGTGATTTTATCTCTTCCTCCTTCTGGTCTTAGTTTAAGAAGATGTATAGTTTTAATTTTATGAAATGGCAGCGAGGAAACCTTCCAAAATAAAATGACATCTAAGATTAGTACTTCCTGGAATAAAAGTAAAAGGGATGAGATGTGAACAGATGCAGAGTTGAGTCTCTGGTGTTGGGATGAAAATACACACTTTGACATCAGCTTGGTGACAGGTCAAGGTCCTCACACAGATCTGTAGCAGACATACATAGCAAATCAAGCAGAGAGTTACACATTCTTAAACTATCAGTTCATCACATATGCAGGCTTCATACAACATTCGTAAATGACAGTATCCAGACACACATGCAGCCTAAGGCCAGTATGGACCCTGCAGGTGTTCCTCACTGTATTATAATTAAACCTCCAGCGGCGTCTGCAGCAGTCAGTGGAATGTCAAGGCCCTTGCACATGGAGCAGAGTGTTCTTGAATGCAGCATGGTGGTTATTTCTTACCACTTTGCCCATTATTATGTGCTCTACAGGGGTTGACAGAAAGCGTGAGGAAATTCAAGGCCTGAACTGAAGCTTGACGCCTGATTTTAGGAGAGAGAAAGATGAGGTCAGGGTCTGAGGAACATCAAAGACTGTGCATTTAGTGGTGTAATTCAAAATGCATATGTCTAATGACATCACTCATCGAGATGAATCCCAAAAGAGAAGCCAAACATGCATGAGGGAGGATGTGTTCTTTTTCAAGCTCAAAAAACAGGGGGTCATGTTTTGTAGAGGGTAGAGAAAATAATCAGAACACCTGACTATACATCAGACTTGGTCAATGATGTGTTACAACATTTTTAAAAGTAACTCATGTTGATGTATTGGATTACAGTAAATTATAAGGCATTCCTGTTATTTTGTCCGCCCATAACAGTTTTCTCTGAGAAGGGAACAAGATAATTGGTTTGTCCTGGGTTCACACCATTCATGTTCTTCACAAAGGTTAAAGGTTTTTTTGCAGCTCATGACATACAAAAACAACACTGATGATAATCTAAAAAACAAGTGCATAAATACATGGAATAGGGAGACCACAGGGAGTATTCTAGCAACAGGAAAAAAAGATACAAGATACAGAGATAAAATAAAGTTAAAGTGCCAAGAGATAAAGAATTCAGCGGCTATTTAATGAGTATGAATACCTCCTGTATTTTGTGTTTTCCGTGCAGATGACTTGATAATTTGTCTAACTGTGTACATCATACACACATACCAACATGAAGCACATTTGACTCTTTTTGTATGTTTGATGAGCTTATTATAAAGTGTGATTGTCTGGCTCAAGAGGAGAATATGATGATTGTTCTGTCTGAGCTAAAAGAAAAAAAGAAATACTCTTTTTTTCTGTTTATATTATAATCAAAATGCTTGTCACTGCTCTTTCCTTTTCCGGAACCTCTGGCTCAGCTTTGTCTGTCCATGTGTGTTTGTATGTGTGTGTGTGTAGGTTTTCATAATTTGCAATGACCAGCTGTTGGATGCTCCTCTGTGCATATCAAATCTCTGGCTCTCGTTATGAACTGATCTGAGACCAGATGTAAAATTCTCTGCGGCTCATCTGCGTTTTCAAAGCCCCGTCCAAGATTTGTGGCTTCTGACAGTCATTTTTATTTTTAGAGAACAAAACTGAAGCAAGCACAGGTGGGAGTGTATTATGTGTGTGTGTGTGTGTGTGTGTGTGTGTGTGTGTGTGTGTGTGTGTGTGTGTGTGTGTGTGTGTGTGTGTGTGGTTATATGTGCTTATGCATGTATCTTGATGTGTGCTGGCCTTGCTGAGACAGCTGCAGGGATAGAGAGCTGTGGAGGAATGACGCCTGATTTGACACGTAGGCAACAAAATGCTGCATGTCTGGGGTCCAAAACACATCAGGGTCTGTCAAAGATTGACAAACAGGATACACAGGAATAAGAGGAATTGTGTGAACTGTGACATGACATTTTCAAACTGTTTTTGATGGGCCGAAACAAACAAACAAAACAAACAGAACAAAACAAAACAAAACAAAACATTGAAATTTCTTATCATTATACAATCTGAATCAATCGTGAGTGTGGCAGACTTGGCTACGAAAAGATAATACCTTTAAAAATGTTCGATGGCAGTCACATGCAGCTTCAAAAAACAGGATCTGATTTAATGAAAATTGAAACTTATGCATTTAAAGATTTTAAATAAGAGGAAGAAACTTTAGTGTCAAAAAGAAAACACAAAACAGCAGAATGGAGGTTTTCCTGCACTCACTTCCTCTTGGAGTTGACCTTCACAATGTGATGTTTTTCAGATTTTTGCTAGCATAATCAAAGTTATGTGACACCCACACATGACTTTTCTGAACACCCGCAGACACTTTCTTATTGGTCCTGACCTGCATCTCTCTGAAAGCTTGAAAAGGCACACTGTAATTAGGAAGAACCCAGAGCGCTCTGAATGAAAAGTTTGCTTGTTAGAACAGGAAAAGGAGCTGTAGTAAATGTTCCACTTTCCATCAAACACAGTTGTTTGTTTCTTTCTTCAAAAACCTCAACAACAACAACTCTCTGAGGGGAGTTCTTCCAATATACCACCACTACCTCAGATGTATTACTCTAGTTTTAAATGTCATATCTGATTTTGTGATGTCAGCTCATCTCTGTTTCTCATCCTCGCAGAATTCCAACAAATGGAAAACTCCCAAAAGAAGACATTTGTTCCTGCCTTGCAAGACAATCAATTCCCCATTGTGTCATTTAAAAAAAATATTTTTAAAGCCTTTTTTTTCTTCCTCTCTGGACACTGAGATGTTTCCTTACTGCTCGACTCTAACATATTCCACCCTGTGTTTCTGAAACACCGGTGAGGAGACATGACAAGTCGAGTACTGAACATTTTAAATGACAAGAACTGAAACAAACAGCTGGCCTGCATTGACAATGGAACAAAATGGCTGCTGGTTCGAGTGCCTTGGGTAACACCGTGATAACCACCATCCACCCTCCACGGGTGACTCACTGCCAGACAGACATTACGATGACTGATGATAATGGCACTGTGATGGTTAGAGGGCGGTCACAGCCAATGAATGTTTACAGCTAAAATGCTAATAAGCTAATCGCCCCGGCTCCCTGAGGCCCGTCTTGTGGGGAACAGAGGAGCACGAGAAATCTGGCGCAGATCTCTGCTTTGTTGTGCTGTAGTTACTGGATAGCTTTGTGTGTATTTTGGGAATGTTAAAGTGCATCTTTATGTGAAGTTAGTGTATGCACACTGTATTACTTTAACTCTATATATAATGATGAATATCAATGAGGAAATGTCCTAAAACCACTGATGACTTACACTCATTTCATTTTTTTAATCATAGAGCTTTGCAGAAATTCACATTTCAAAAGGATCGAAAGGATTGAGAATCTGTTTTATTTTTTTTCCCTGCCGCTTTAAGAAATATCTTTGCAAACTTGCTGTGAGGCGTCTAAATAGTCTTTTTACTGTTTTGACTCTTTTGTACTGTTTGCATTTGCTTTGAAAAATCTTTATCATGTCAACGCCTGTGGACAATAAAAGTTTCTTGATGCTGCTGATGTGTGCAATATTTTTGATAATGCAAGGAATGAACTTAATTGTTTGTAAAAGTAATTCTATAAAAGGAAAGCTCAATGGATGGGTTTATATATATATATATATATATATATATATATATATATATATATATATATATATATATATATATATATATGAGGTTAAATTAGCACAAAATTTGGAATAAATGATCAAAACCGACTGCATCTCAGTTACCTTTATTAAGGATTTTTGTTAGGAAACAATAGTAGTAGAAAAGACAAAGACAGACAAAAAAAGAGGTTTTTATATACACTGTACAAAAACAAAACCAGAGAGTCAGTTATGAGGAAACTGGACCGTCTCCAGATTTGAATAAGCTCCAGTTTCTCTAAGGCTACCTTTACACAGGTTGGTCTGCACCATACTCCAAGCCCCATGGTCGCTTGTTTGGTCTCTATGTTCACACAGGGCTCATTTTGGAGTTCCAAATAAAAAAATAAGTCATCTTCATGAGTTAAGACAAGATTAAACATCAGATATGTCGTGTCACTGTCACAAATGTAAGTAAAGCTACATATCCCTGAAGGATCGTCATAAGTGATATGGAGCCCATCCCGCTCCGCTCCGCGCTGTCTCTGCGTCGTTTTTCTGTTTCACATTTTTATCACATTTCTAAACATCTGACAGGTTTTGAGCTGCATTCACAAAATGCAACACAAAGAAAGAAAGAAAGAAACAAAAAATAACATACCACATTTAGCAAAATAATCCTTAGCACCATAGTAAATTGTGTTAGACATGCAAAGAGCACTTCAAAGGCACAAGGTCTGAATAAAAAAGAAGTCACATGGATCTTTTTTTGTCAACAATAAAATGTTTCTGTGTCCGTCCTGTGCTTTTGGTGCTGTTTGGATTAAAAAAGAAAAAGAAAAAAAAAATCATTCGCAAACTCTTCAGAAAGTCTTTGAAGTTCCTCAAGCCATGCCAGTCCACAGACGGCACATTGTTCTCATAAACTTTGGTTGCGCTTAACCTGTGTCCAATTGCACTGTGCTGAGATTCAGCTATCTCAGTATTATTTCTACATTCAAACAGCTAAAATGACAAAGTTTGGTCCGGGGGTAAAACGTCCCAGACACTGATGATAACAGAACAACCTTACGTCAGTAACATAAAGAGGACACACCAGTTCATCTTATAGAAAAATATAAAAATTAGAAAACACATTTACAAAGTACAGCAGGAATGCAAATCCACAGGTAGAAACACAAGTTGATAAAAAAAAACATTCAGATTTAAGACCAGAGTCAGTTTGATCTGCCATTTTTAAGGCACGAGTGTGATCATCATAAAATCTTTGGGCAAATTTCATCCAAAATGTTAGTAATACGGTCACTACAGTGTGATAATGCTGCACTGAAGCATCATGGGGGATTTCTTCCTCTGCTGATGTGTGCAGAGTCTTCCGATACACTTCTGTTTAGAGGCATCGGCTCTATGGGGTAACTTCAGCTACAGAATGTCGAAACATTTAAGATGCACTTCATCAAAGACTGCTGAGTTGTCTTTTATCCGTCCAGGAGCGATAATATTAACTGCAGCGAGTCGCAGACTTTCTGCATGTGCTCGACAGGCCAAGAAAGAAAAAAAAAGGGAAGATTTAAGAAAATATGTGGACATAAGAAACTATAAGAAACATATGTATCTCAGAGTTCACTGTAGCTTCACTCTAACTGGAATCCTATAGACAGAAATATCCCGCTGACACTCACTAAAAAAGTGTGCCATAGGTCAAATAAATGAATAATAAAACTGTGAGCAAACAAGATGTTCGATTGTCAACATGGCCGACGTGTTTCCTCCATCTTGTCCGGTTCACATTACAGAACGGTGCAGTGCAAACTGATCAGAAACGCCTGACCTTTTCCTTCATTTTAAGTTTGTCACATGCGGACACATGACATCATCTTAGCAGGACGTGGCTTGAGAGCAGAGGTCTGCTCTCCTCCTGCAGGTCCTTTAAGAGTCAGTAACAAAGTGAATGTTAAAGTCACTGAGCTGCACTTTTAACCCTTTGACAGCTCACAATGCTACAAGTGATAACAGATCCTTCATGTAATCAGGCTCTGATAGTGTCACTTTGAACTGCTCTCAGGTCAGTTACGGAAATCTCCTTCCAAAAGAGCCTGCAGAGGTGTGTGTGTGAGAATACGTGTCGCTCAGGTGAGCTCAGTGTGTGTTTGAACCAGACTGCAGCCAGTAGTCATGCCGGTGAAGAAGTTTCAGAGAGGTGATGAATACAGTGGTCAAACTGAGGTGGGACGTCTGCTTCCAGTGATGGTCCAAATGCACGGCTGTGTGTGTGTGTGCGTGTGTGTGTGTGTGTTTCCAATGAGACTTTGTTGAAGGCAGCCGTCAGGTGATTCTCTCTTCAGGGGGAGCCTTTCTCTGTCAGTTTTTCAGTCTGTTTCCTCCATGAAACAGGGAAAAGTAAAATATGAATATTAATCCATCAAACATTTTATGCAGTAGTGTGAATTTGTCGATGTGATGTCCTTCTTACTTGTCTGGGCTGACGGCTCGCATTGACAGCGAGGCGAGGGCGCGGATGGCCTCACTGTCTGAGTCACGTCTCAGCCGTCGTCTTTGCGCCTGCAGGTAGGAAAGATCCACAGTGGTGGCTGAATCCTTCACACTCTGCCAGTACTCACCTGCAGGTAGCAAAGGGAAAAGAAAACAGGAGAGAGAGAGAGACAGAGAGAGAGAGAGATTAATGGTCTTAGTTGCCTGGATTGTTTTGGTTCTGGATGCTTCCTTCAGGAAAGAGTCTGCAGAGGATTATTAAAAAGCAGGACTGTGTGTTTGATCCACCAGTTGTAGCTGTTTGATGTGAATGTAAGCACTGACAATGATATAAATAGCCCGTGGTCTAAATATCCATGTTGATCATTCCGTAAACCTAAATTCAAGCTGTCCTTTCAGGCTCTCTCTGTGACACACAGTGGACATAAAACCAATCAGTGTTTGTAAATGTGTTGGTCTCTGAGCATGTGTGTGTTCTGGCTGTGTTTGTAACTCACATATATTTCACCCCCCAGCCGAAATTATGGGCTTAACATTCTTGCGGCTTTGCAAATATTTTTAATTAATCTAATTTGGTTGGGATAACATTTGTGTGCAATCAGGAGGGGATGTTGCGAAGGTCGTGTGCCAGAGAAGTGTTTGAAGATAATTGGAGCCAGGGCGGCAGTGAGTGTGTGTAGTGGTGTGTGTGCGTGTGTGTCTGTCTGTGTGTGGGACGGCTGGAGGGAGGGATAGGAGACAGGGATGTAAAGGAGGAGAGGTGGTCAGAAAGCAGCAGGATGGAGAGACGGGGATGTGTATGAGTGAGAAATAAATAAACTGATGTTGGAGAAAATGAGAGCATGAAGGGAGCTCTGAGGGGATAGAAATAAAGACTTTATTCCCTGTTGATTGCAACAATGAAATTATCACAACAGGAATGTGATTTTAAAAAAAAATTAACATGTGTCCGTACAGTTTTGCACTAAAAAGAAATTTGATGTAAATAAAACATTGCGTTTATAGTCAATATCTTGTGTAAAACTCATCACTTTTGAGTATTTTTTCATTAATTTTTCCATGTTATTAAAAAATATTTTTGTATCAAACATTTAAATTTGTTAAATTTAACTGATTTATTCATTATATATATATATTTTTTTTAAAAAAAATCCTCAACTAAATTTAGGATCTAAAGACAGAGGATGTTTTTTGTTGTGTATGGAATGATTTGAAATGTTTGGTGCAGCTGCGGAACACGGTTTGTTTTTTCGTGTCCAGATTCCTCCTCTTGTCTTCTCGCTGTAGATTTTACATGCTGAAGCTCCGAGGAGATTTTTTTTTTCAGCTTGAATGAACGGTCAAACTGGGAGGAAAGCTCAGGTGATGTGTATTGTGTAAGCGTGTAAACAGTTAAGCTCACATGCTACAATCTGATCGAGCTCGTGCTTTAAGAAAGAAAACAGAAAAGATGACCGTCTTTGAAGTGTCTCCGCACCTCGAGTTGGTTTGAATATTAGCTTGTGCAACAGTAACAGGTGTGTGTCGTTTTATTCCTCAGTACTTCTTCCAGCATGGCTGAGAATAACAGACTGACCAGTAAAATGCTTCATCGAAAGCCTCTTACTCTTTTTTATGCGTAAAATAAGCTTTAGATGTATACTGAATTTGACCTATTTGACCTTCAGGAGCGCAGGTGACTTAAAGCTACTGAGACAGAATATGCAGAAAAACTGTCAGAGGTGTGGACGTCAGAATCTTTAGAGAAGAAACTCCATCTACACCATCTTCCTTTTTCCTACACTTACCAAGACTAAGAGACGAACTTATAAAATAATGTATCAGTTTGTGAAATATTTTTTGTTTGCAGTTCTGCAGCTTTTCCACAAATAATCTCGGATTGTAACCAGTAACTCTTCTGAAAAGCTCCTAGTGCTAAATGTAGCTAAATGTAGCTAAATGTAGCTAAATGTAGCTAAATGTAGCTAAATGTAGCAGGAGATGGTTTGGGAGTTATTTTAGTGAATAAGTCTGTTTGTTGCAGTTTTTCAGCTGCCGTAAAGCATTCAGAAGATAAGAAGAATGTTACCATTAAAAGATTTGTTCATTTTTTAGTAAAATTTCTTTTAAAATCTAATTGAAAAGACTAAGGTGGTGTTAAAAAGTGACCAGTATTGTTGCTTTTTGTTCATTCCTACACATTTCTTTGTTGATGCACTAAACTTAGAACAACACAGCTAATACAAGGAAGATTTAGCTTTAGGTGCTGCTTAGGACTCTGGATGCTGCAGGAGATGCTGTTTTGTGATTTTAGCTCTCACCTTGAACCTGAATGACTCTCTGCAGTGTTTTAACAGCATTGTCACACGGCTTCTGGTCCAGGACAGACTGTGACAGAGGCTCCACCTGGAAAAAAACAAGCGGTTAGAGGATGACACATCATTTTTCTTTAGAAGAGCACGCTCGTGCATTGCAAGATGTCTCACCTCCATGCCCAGAAGGGCACTGACGCAGGCTTCAGAGGCGTCACAGATGGCTTTCAGGTCGTGCCCTCCCTCTAGAGCCATGACCACCCGACCTCCAGCCAGTGACATCAGCTGACGAGTCAGGAAGCCAAAACCTGGGAGAGACAAACATTAACACGCACAGACACACAGACAGGGTAAGCAGAATAATACTGATTAAAAGTAACAGTTTCAAATGTCATGTCACAAATGCTTACATGATAGCACCAGGAGTTCGACGAGCTATCGGTCTTGTAGATGCGATGCACAACAAAAGCAAGAACTGTTGCAGACCAGACTGTAGCAATTCAAAGCTTTTTTTATTCATGTTGCTTAATTAGGTCATAAATCTTCTTGTATGTTTTGTCATATGTTGTCTGTATAAATTCTTAAGGTTGGTAATCTGTGAAAATGTTCTTTTTACTTAAATAATCCTTTGGTTTTATTATTCTTGTTTGTTGCAGTTATAAAGTGAAACCATAAAATTTTCTTTATTAATTTTCGTTTATTTTATTTTGAACATAAATGTTGCCAGTTGTACCAGAGGAATCTTACAGCTAATCTGCAGCCTCTTGTCAGGTCGCAACTAAAGCAAAGGACCATTATAAAACAGAATTTAGTTTCTCTAAAACCAGATTATAATTTAATCCAGAGTGTAATCTGATCTGCCTTTGAGTCAATGTCCGTGTGTATGATTACTGTAACTGTAACTGGGCCTTACACTTTGCTGTGACTCTGTAGCCTCCCAGTAATGACGAATGTCCCTCAACAGCATCAAAGCCAGCCGACACCAGCACCACATCGGGGGAGAACTCGTGGGCAATGGGCATCACCACGGCTCTGAGGAGGAGGAGGAGGAGGAGGAGGAGAGGGATCAGAAAAAGACATGCAGTGAAAAAATTACTGTGATGCACATCTCATTCATTCAAACCCTGTGGCCCAGCTGAAATGAGACAGAACACTGAAGAAGTCATGTTTTCAGCAGCTGTTTACCATTTGTAGAAAAAGAAATGGAACACATACAACACAATAGTGTGAAGAGGATGTCGTGGAAGGATTAATTTAACACGAGAATCGATTACAAAAGTGTTTGTAGTTAAAAGAAGATCAAACTGCCTGCTACGTCAAACTGAAATGTTCATGGAGTTGAGGGGATTAATTTGAGACTTAGACACATGTACAATGTAGGACCTCAGTTTTGGATGGCTCAATCCAAACATTTAGTTCACTGTAAACTCCATCGATTTGAAAACGATGAAAGATAAATTATCCAAGGCCATGTTCCAGGTGCTTGATCTCTGTTCTTGATCCACTCCTGGAGAGCGGCCAACACTACAAGGTGGGGTAGCTCCCAGGTGTGAATGTGTGCAACTGTTTAAATTTGAAGCAGAACTCTGATAAAAAAAGAAGAACGAGTGCTCTGGACTCTTTTTTTCTCTTGGATATTTAAAGATCAGGACCTGTTGCTGCAAAGACTAAGTGACCTTCAGGCAGGTGTTATTATTATTTTTTTTTTGTGCGAGTGACACAAGCAGATAAAATAGAGACCCTTAACATTTCTGGACCGTGACATCCACATACTGTACACTCCACTCAGGGGGGATCACTTTCCTTGCCTCTCCGTTCTCTCCTCACTTCCTCTCCTCTCCTGCTGCCAGTTATTTAGCAAGAGCGCACGGCTCATGCCGCGTTTGATTCTCTCCCTCTAACCCTCTCTCTCTCTCTCAGCGGCAGTTCAAAGGCGTTTGTGTGCGTCTGGTTCCTATTAGGAGCTCGTCCCTCTTCTCACGTCACTGACAGCCAGCCATCTGGGATCCATTGGGCCTAATTACGCCGCCTTTGGATTCCCTAACAATGCACCCCCCACTTCTTCTCCTCTCCTCTGCTCTCCCCTTCCCTCCAAAGTTTGTCAGTAGCCGCCTAGAGATGCACACAAAAATATGTGTGCTGAAAAACTTGTTGTGCACAATTTTTAAAAAAGGTTCTCTTTAAGTTACACACTCCCCTGCTCTTTCTTTGCACTTCTGAAGGTGTGTGTTTGCCGTGCTACTGATGATCACACTAACCTTCGGTTCTGACCACCTCAGTAATCCTGCACACGTTCACACACACTACGTCATGACACTTAATCTCAACACAGCTGAGCCTCCTCCTGATTGTACTGGAGTCACACCACCACGTTTGACCACAATATTTCCCCTGTCACTAACACACACACCCAAAAACAGAGACACATCATCAGCAACCGCACTAGTGGGCTAGTTTTCCTGGAGAGGAGAGCTTAGTCTGGAACACCCTGACTTCTAAATCATGGATTCAAATTGGATTACTGAACTGGCACTGGACTTGATACTTAATTGCATAAACATGAATTCATGATGCATTAAATTCTGTCTGTATGGATTTTCTCTGTGCCAGTAAATGGTGGCTGAAAAAGTTATTTAAACATTTGTGCTGAGAGTGTTTTTAGAGAAATCCCTCCTTCGCCGTTTTGGGCAATTTCTTTCGAAATCTTCACGACTATCTTGCATATTGTGCAGAATTTTTCTTTTCTTAATTAGATAGTTGACAGTGGCAGTAAACATGGGGTTGTTCCTCTTAATGACATGTGACAAAGGACTGTAGCCGGACATGCTTCCCGGACATCAGAGCTGCGTGGTTTGTGACTGAAACCACTGGACCACCAAGACACTCCTTTTCCACAGAGCTTTAATAGAGGAAAACCTTTCTAGGCTTAACACACAATACCGTACAGTACTAAAGTGTGGTTAACTGAGGAAGTTTTACACTCGCCATTACCCAAACCTGATGAAAAATACCAAAACCAGACGCCTGCTCAGGAAAAGAGCAGTTGTTTCTTAATTATAATCCTGAACTGCAGTAAACAGTGGACTTAGTGTTTCCGAGCCTGCCTATTGGCTCTAAATATTTTTACCAGCATGGACTAGCTCACTAGCATCTTCCTTTGACGAGGGGCCCACCCACTGTGAATACTGCATGCACAACCGCGTAGAGCTCACACATTGTTTAATCATCTGGTGAGGAGCCAGTGTTACTGACAGACACGCTCAGAGTTATAAAAACCCAAGCTTTTTCACTAAAAGGAGAAATGTTTGGAAGACAGAAAAGCATGATGAGAGCAAAGGTGTTTCTCAGCAACATGTGAAGTGGTCAGGTTCTGATATTAGCTGTACAACAAATGTAGCTCTACTGCTGATATGACTGAGGAGACCCTACAAACCTTTTGCACTTTTAAACCAACAAACTACTGAAATTGATTTTGAGCAACAGTTTTTTCGGGGAAGTCAGCAATCAGTTATAAAGCCTGCTTAGGGTAGTACAGGTAATCTGTTGCAGTCGAACAGTGCAGTGTAATTACAGGGTAATGTGGTCTAAGTGCTGTGTTTACAGGTGTTGCATTCCGGTGCAGATGGGACTTTCTGGTTTCCAAAATCTGAAATTGGATTTCAGCAAGAGGAAGAGAAAAACAATGGCTTCTTGTTTGTCCTGCTGGCACTCACAGTTACCATTCACTATGGTCAAAAAATAACTTCCCTGTTTCCTTCCAAAGAACGCTTTTCTACCTTTACTTGATTGCGGTCTGGTATATTTGTCTGGTTTTTTTTTTGCCTTTAGATTCTGTGAAATTTTTAACGGAAAGGTGTGGGGTTAAAGAGTTTAAGTTAAGTTATTGGGGTGCTGGTTTGGCCTTTGTAGCTAATTACTGGGCCCCATCTATGGAGGCTGTAGTTCTCAGATTGGATTCCAACTTGTGGCCCCTTCCCTGCATGTCACTTCCTACTCTCTCCTTTCCTGCATGGTCCACTGTCATATTCATTCAAAATAAAGGTATAAAAAGAGAGAAGTTTTCAATAAGAGTAAAGAGGAATGACTTTATCTGAGTTTTGTAAATATTTTCTAAACCTTTGAGTGATCATCTCAAAACCTGGTAGTGACCTATACGTAGACTGTCAATGTTTTTAAGTCCATGTATGCTTACATCTTAAAGAAAACCTGAATCAAGCAATCTGAAAAATAAGAAACCAATTTCATGTCCTCAAATGAGGATTACACAAGTTTTTGCAAACATATGGAAGCCTTTCAGGTCAAAAAGTTAAAAACTGTTTGAAAAGCATCACAACTGGTGTATGCAGGGATTTATAACTGCAGTAAAAATACTGAAACTTAATGAAACATCAGTATCTAGTAGATTGTCAGTTTCAGGTTAAATTCATTTATTACCTGAAGGCAGCCAGGTACTCTGCATCACCCATGGGGGGGTTCAAACCACCTGTCCATCCCACATTCACATTGAAGCCCTTGCCTGCATCGTCACCCACCTGAATAGAGAAAGAGAGAGAGAGAGAGAGAGAGAGAGAGAGAGAGAGAGAGAGAGAGAGAGAGAGAGAGAGAGAGAGAGAGAGAGAGAGAGCGAGAGAGAGAGAGAAGTAGTGACTCTATGAATGTCAGTAAAGTTAATGAGTCCCAGGGAAAGTTGAGAAACTCTGACAATGACAGATTTGTGTTGAATGCTCACAAAATTGACACGGCTGTTGCAAAACCTTACATTGCAGCAATCGAGAGAAAGTGACTCCAACACCAGGGAGTGATTATGAGTCCCAAATAAAATGCGGATTGCTATTAATTCAACAGCCCTGTCCCCCCCAATTTTGATTTTGATACAATTTGTGAAATGGCCTTATAAATCAGTCTTAGCCACAACAGAGCGACAACTGTTAATGATCTTGAGACCTTGCCATGGCTAAACTAGGAAATATTCACATCTGGCAAATGTGCCCAGAAGAGAAACAATGCATCGTTATCACATATTGGATTTTTTGGGGTGTTCTGAAAAGCTATTATTCTCATATATTTGGATGAACTGCACACAGTTATGTGTTTTGTATAACTGTAGCTTAGTAATTGTAGTCGATGTGACATGTCAGGTTTACTAATCACAGCACACATTGTAAATGATTTTAATGCATTATTAAGTTGTTTTCCAGATTTGAGGTGTACCTCAAAATGCCAGGCAGAGATTGTAGAGGCTTTCTCTCAGTTTGACCTCACATATTTGGGGCAGACAATGAACCGAGGCCCTGCAGCTCTTGGAAAAGGTCTGAGGATTCCTGCCTCTCTCTTTGTAGTCCTGCTAGAAGCCATTTAGCTGTTTTCAAAGCCCTTCACCATCAGTCAATGTGTCAGTTTGAGGGAAGGATGAGGAGGTTGAGTGACACACTCTTGGCAGGAAAGTATGATAATTTCCTTTGTGTGTGTGCATGTGTGTGTGTGTGTGTGTATATTAATGTGTGTGTATTGGTGTGAGAGGATGTTTGAAAGAATGCTGATGAGCATCGCAGAGCGTCTGTCTCCATTCTTCTCTCAGTGGACGGCATGTTCACAGGGCAAACCAAAAACACATGAGGCTTCCTGTCCTTTGCCAACTGGTAATGTACCCACATGCATATGCACACGCACGTTGACATACATACACACACACACACACACACGCACACAGAAACACACAGCTTCTGCTTCAGCTTCAGCTTGAAATCTCTTGTGCTCTTCTCTGTCCTTTTTCTCTCTCTTTCATGTTTCAAGAGTAGCTGGACTGCATTAGGCCTTCGCTGGTTTCTGCGTGGTGCTCAACTCTCTCTGTTATGGCGATGACATCACACCCGTACCCCATGGTGTGTTATATACCTACACAGGGGACAGCAAGACTCCAGAGGTTTACCACACAGCTCAACGGAGGTTGAGGGGCCACTTAAGGCAAAGCCACATCCAAGTCTGCCGTGCGTTTCATGTAGCGTCCCTCATCAGGGGATTTTATGGGAAAACATTGACTATTTTCTGCTCGTTATTGTCGGGGAGAAATGGGGGAGGGGATGTGGGGGATTGAATGGGTGGTGAATGCCATCGTGGGTTGGGGTCAGTTCATCTGACTGGGAATAGTCATCACACTTGGTTTTCTGGTAAGACCGCAGGCAGAATTCATAGGCATCTCAATTTCCTGTATTCAAACAGAGGCATACAGCTCAACTGTATACATCCTGTTGTGGAGCTCTGACATCTGAAGCACTGAGGCTTATAAAATAAACTGGAACAAGAGAAATAAATCTACAGTTGATTCAGAAAATCAAAGTGTGACCAGCCTATACTACACCAATAACCATGTGTGTATCATATGGAAACTACGTTTAACATGTGAGGCAAATACAAAGCATGACCAAAGTGACAAAGTTTAAAGCTCCTGTGTGGCGTTTAAAGCGGGTTATGAAACAGACTGAAATTCATAAAAAGGCCTTTTAATGAGCTACAAAAGCAAACAACACCATCACCAACAAGACTGATCACTTCTGTGTAGTCATATTTAACAACTGAAACTGTTGGTTGGGGGGCAGGCGTCACGATCAGCAAAGAAATGAGACGTTCCTTATTGTTCACAGGGGTCGCAAAAATCAACACAAACCAGAAGTCTCTAGTAAGAGCTTCAACAAACTTAAGTTAGTAACTGTTATTGTATCTATGTTGTATCTTAAAACGGCTGGATTTGTGAAAGACTTTTCTAAAAGAGAAGACATGGAAGTTTCAGGAAAATTTCATTATTTGTCCCTTAACTTATTTCAGTGTCCCCTTGCATTCAACACATTCACTTAATCACTTCTTTCTACTTTAAGACTCATTTTTTGAGTTGAAAATAACCTCCAATTTAACATATAAAGCATGTTTACTGATGAAAAGCCTCATCCTGCTTTCTTCTGACAGTCGGATTTATCAGCCACACAAAGAGCTTTTCAGCGATGTGCAGTTCCTTCTATTATTTGACAACAAATAGTTGAAACAGTAATATGATAAAAGTCAATTTTGCGGGTCTTATTGGTCTTATTTGTAAGTTGTATAAAGTAATCAGTTCCAATTTTGGTCTGTTTCAAAGCAAGCTAAAAACTCCTCACTGGAGCTTTGATTATTTGTATCATAATATTATCATTACAAATGTAGTTGTTGTGTTAAATTTTGTATCAGCACTTTAATTTTTGTTCTGTTCCATTAATACTATAGATTATAGTCAGCAGACACCACTGTGAAACACATTTGGTCAACTTTTTTTCACTTTGATGAGGCAGTAACTGTGACTTGAAGACAAGCATCTTAGATTCCAGGGGTTTCAGAATGATGTTTCAATCATGAACATGGTACACTGTACAATATAATATCCATACAAACCTGTTTCTTTCTTCTGCAGTGCAGACTCCACATGCAAATCAGTCATCATGGCCAAATTGAGCTTGTAATTGGGGCTTTAAATCATGTAAATTAATCCGGGATTTACTGTAACAATCAGTCTTCTTGTTTTGACAAGTATATGATAAACACAAGGCTCTTAAGCTCCATAATGTTCCACTGCAATCACATAATTAGCAAATATTTCTATGCCAACATATCTATCCTCACAACAGACGTGGGTGGTATTTTAACGAAGAGTCGGCTTTAAAAAGAAAAGTCTGCATTTCATAAACACTCACGACTCACAACAGCTCCTGCACAAAAAAGGACCTGTTCAACTAGTTTACATCTTTCTCCTGGGTTGTTCTAAGATACTGTGTTCACAAGAGTTTAGGTACACAGACAAGCAAACTCACACAAACACCCAGACATCACCATGACAATACGAACAAAAGCAAACAACAAAACAGTGTTGTGGTTAATTTTCTACCTCGCAGGGATGTCCACTACCGGGAAAGAAGTTGCCGTCGTCAAAACGGTGAAGAGAGATGTACAGCACACTGGGATCATTGTAAAAAGCTTCCTGGGTGCCATTGCCGTGGTGAACATCCTGGAGAGTGATTGGATGAAGGGTTAAAATTATGTCATGACCAAATCAGTGTTTTACATTTAATTGAAAAGTCAGACAGTTTTTTAAAAAAAAACCCAAAACATGTGCATATCCTGCATTTAGAAGTGGGAAGTTTTAACATGGTACTTACAGATAAAAAAAGCAACCAAATACTTACTTTACCTAATATCAAATGACACATATCACACACAGATTGGGGGTCTATGTGTCTTTTCATTGTGGATATGAATGTGTTTGAATAATAAAACCTACCTGTAGAAGCAGGTAGTAAGCAGTGTTTGATATGTCAGATAGCACGGTATGTTTAAAGTCATGGTGAGGCCTCATATACACACACATGGTGAGCAGAGACAACCACCTGGCTGCGGATCAATATCTGCTTATGTGTGTGTGTATGGGTGCATGTTCACATGAGTGTGTGACTCTGTCTTCTCTTAAAATATGTGATGGTTCAGATAACATGTGGGGACCAGAGATATGACGATATGAATAGACTTAATGATAAATGGAGGGGCTACTGTTAGAGCTGCTCTGCTTCTGGGATGTTGTTGGTGCCAACATTGCTTTTGTGTGTGTATCTGAGTGTTTTTTTTTCCCGGTGCATGCAGCTGAATGTGTCCTCACCCAGTCAACAATGAGGATCTTGCTAACGTTGAGTTTCTGTTGGAGCTGTTTGGCAGCGATGGCCACAGAGTTGAAGAAACAGAAGCCCCTGTGGACAAACAGACATGAAGAGAGACAGACACATGTGTTTATCAGCACATCCTCCGCTAATTACTATCATAGAATCACCATATGGACCTTAGGAGCCTCTGAGACATGTCTGTGTTTTCATGTGGTGGACATTCAGGCCAGGTTGTGACAATCACAGCAATGTGCCAGTCACAGAGGAAAACTCCTGCCAGGCAAACATTTACTCCAAATATTTGAGAAATACGGATGTTTCATTTCAGTTGTTTTATATTCAATCCTCCAACTGCTGACAAACAAAAAATGGCTCGTCATGAGAGGACATTCTGCTGAGATGAAATCACTCCCTCTTGTGTAATGCAGAACCCACACATTTTGTGACAAAATCATAAAATCCATCTTATCATAAAGTTGTCTTCACATTCCCCGTGATAACAGAGTGAAATGCGGGCGTTACATTTGAGATGATTACAGAGAAATTAACTCTTAACTCTGCACAGCAGTTCTTTAAACACTCGCTGTCTACAGTAAAGGTATGTGAAAAAGTGTTGATGTACGAAAAACAATGGAGGAATGTTGGAAGCAGCAGTGTCAGCATGGATCATAAACTTTAACTGTCTTTATGATTCTGCGTGTGTGTGTGTGTGTGTGTGTGTGTGTGTGTGGACAGTATATCATACGCTGTCCAAACTTTGCTCATCAAGAAAAGTCATTATCATCCCATAAATAACCAGTGACAAGCACTGCTGAGCACACATACAGTCCCAGCTGAATGTGGTTACTTGGCTAATGCCTCCTATCAAAGGCTGACACAAATCCAGGCACACAGAGACACGCACGCAAACACACACACACACACACACATGTATGCATGCATGCACAGTTTTCTTTGAGGTGCTTTACTCAGTGTGTTGAAAGTTTAAAGGAAACTCGGTGAAGGCGTGGGTTTGCCTCAGGCAGGTAGCACACATCACACAAACTCACACATTAGGAATAAGGCACATTCTCGTTCTCTCTCCCTCTCTCTCTCTCTCTATAGCAGATCTGTAATAAATCCTTTGCAGCACTTTGGAGAGACCTCCTGGCTCCTGGAATGTGGGTTTGTGTGTGTGAGTGTGGTGTTAGTGTGTGTGTGTTAGTGTATGTATAGTATGTGTATACTGCTGAACTCACAGAGCGCAGGAGTGGCATGCATGGTGTCCAGGGGGCCTCACGACAGCAAATCCATTCTGTGAAAACAGCACACACAAAGAAAAACCTTAAACACCTTCCAGTGATAAACAAAAACTGTTAACATCTTTAACATCACACCTGGTAATGCTATTACATATGTCACGTTTTAACCTGAAATATCATACTCTATAAATAGTTTGTTTGTGCCACAACCTGTTGCAATTGAGTCCCTGAGAATAAACAAAGTATTTGCTGATGAGGTGTTACGTGACAGCGACACACCTTCAGCTCTCCCTGTGCCACCTTCAGTGCCAGGTCTGTGACACAACCTGCAGCGATACGGGAAGCTGCTGACGTGTGGAGCTCGTTCCAGACTGTATCGATGTCAACCTGTTTGGAAAGCAGAGATGAGAGGCTCAACATCAGCATCTGTTTGAAAGGATTGAAAGTTGTTGCATTTGGGGTACCTCTTTCACTTTACGGTTAAATCACAAGCGAATGGTCAGAGGCTTCATTGCTTAAAGCAGGCCGTCCTTTGCAACATGTCATTCCACACTCTCTCACTCTCCAACCAGTTCTGTCTCTCTCAGCAAACGTATAAATGCGCCAAAAAGTTAAAAGAGAAAGCTGCTGTTTATTTGACAGTTACACACATCAGACCTGGGATCATCAAAACTGATTAAACATATAAAAGGTTTATCTTTACCAGTTCTTCTAAAAAAGAAACTGCAGTTGACCCAGTCAGCTACTGACAGCTGTGCTTGTCAGGATTTGATGTTTTTTTTACATCTTAAGTTTGCTTTTTAGTGACTAAACTTCTGTAACCAAAAGATGAGAGTAAAAGACATGCATACGTTTTTCCTTAAAGAATAGAATCATCTTCGAAAAGTTTTGGTGGATTATAAAACCTCCAAAGAAATTGTATTTTTTTACATCCACTTTCTCAATGCTTCCTCTTTTCACTTCATAAAATCCATCTTGTTTTACCGATGTAACCAAATGTTTCAAACCCACATTGGTGGTGTGCCACAGTGGAACAATGAAATAAGAGGAATTTCTTTTATCATAGCCTTTGCCATCTTGTTCCAATCACCCTTCTTCAACCAGAGCAGCCAAGGGCCGGAAATCCAGGCAGATCAGTTGTCTTATCAACTGACACCCAGCCCCTCTTTTTCTTCTCCAGCCTCCTCTCCCCTCCTCTGTTCTTTTCTCCTACTTTATTATCTGTCTCCTCTCTTCTCATCGTGCCTCACCACAGTTTCTCATGGACATTCTAATCTGTGCTTTGCCAGAACAGAGGAGAAAACACCTTAAGGTCTTCTATCCTCTTTTGAATTCCATCCACTCTGTTCTCCTAAATTTAAATTCTATGTTTTTATGTCTTTTCCTCCTTCCTTCACATATTCCCCTTCAATAAAATAGTCTTGCGCACGCACCCCTCCAGCCTGCAGTCTTTACATGCACCCTCTTTTTCTCTGTCTTTCTCAACCAAAGCTCACCTTTGAACGGCCTTTGATTTAGATTATGTTGTGAAGTAATCTTGAACTGTGAATGGTGTGTATGTGTTATTCTTGTGTGTGTGTGTGTGTGTGTGTGCACGTGTAGCACTTACTCCAACTCCTCCACATGGTAACATCACAAAAACTCTCTGAGATAAGATTCCTGCAGGAGACAATTCTTGGCATTAAAGTTAGAATAAACAGATGTTGATATCAACTGTTTTTTTTTTGTCATCGTGATTCATCTTACCAGTCAGCTTGCGGTTGTCCAGCTTGAGGCGGTTGAGCGGGTTAGTGCCGTACAGAAGAACGTGTTTCTCTGTGTGTACTGACTGCAGCTCTTCCAGAGTGGCCTTTCTGCTGCGAATCCGCTACACAAACACACACACAAACACACGACAAACATGTTGTGTTTACTGCTTAAAACATCAATTTATTGGTTGAGTGTTACATACCTCACACTGGCTCCTCAGACCTCTCTCTTGAAGCCTGGACCAGATACTTTGGACCCTCCCAGCATGCTCAGGGTGACGGCTATTGTCCCCACAGGTACACTGGTGCTTCAGCATCTGAGCATCATAAACGAGACCTGGAGACACGCACACACAAACAGCATGTCATGACTTACGAAGCTGTACGAGAATTCTCATGAAATAAGATCACTTTTTAAGGGGATTCAAGTCTTATTTCATCGTTTTTGATCAGATGAGTTCCTTACCCGTGGTGTAGCGTAGCTGGATGTCTGCAGCAGGGCTGGACAGCGACAGGGAAGGCACTGGTGGGAGTGGAGCAGGAGGCAGAGATGTAGAGGCTGGGGATGACTGGGTCCGAACCAGAGGCTGGTGAGGCCAAATTACAGCGGGCACGCTCTGATGGTCGAGGTGGTGACCCTGTCTGAGGATCACCTGCCTCTGTGGTTCCGAGGGTGGTGTGTGAGGAAGAGAACAGGGAAAACATGAAAAACTGAAATAAAGCTTCACAATTTTTCAATGAAATGCCACAATGAAATCTGTCAAAAAGAAGGAACTTCTGAGGAACACGCTGCAAGTATCCTCTACTTCTTACTACTTTCTTTTTGTATATGTAAAGCTACAGCGCCCTCTGATGTTCAAAAACCTGGATCAAACTACTACTACATTCAGAAAGCTTATCTTGCAGAGACTCAAGTGGTATGAAGAAAACTATAACCATTAAGAACATTTTCTTTTGATGAAAAGTATCTCATCCTCCACACTCTGAGTGTCTTTTACCTGACTGAGAGAATGTGAAGGCTCGATCAAGCTCTCTCGAGAGGAGGTAGTGGACTCAGTGTCGTAAACGGAGTCTGTGCTAGCTGTGCTCTGTCTCCTGCGGTGACCTTCCTCACCCACTGAGCCCGGCTCTGAGCCACATACAGACCCAGACCCCGAACCAAATTCTGATCCAATCTCTTCCAGGTCCATGTCCTCTGATGGGATCTGTGTTGGAACAGGTTTTTCAGGTAATTTTACATCTTAAGTTTTACTAGTCTTAGAGTTGCAAGTACTCTCTTTTACGTACAATACATTTAAATCCACTCCCTCTCACCTTTCTTAGGGGTGCGTTCTTGAACCTCTCCAACCCCCGGGAGTATTGCAGAGGCAGCTGGGAGTGGATGTGGGTCTGATGGTTTGCATGCAGAGTGAGTGGAGAGTGGCTGTAGGGTGGAGGCTCTGAGTGTGTTCGCACCAGGGGTCTGTGAGAAGACAAAGACGCTACACCTTCTCTTCTGGACTGGTGAGACTGCTGGTGGTGCTGCAGGGGAACAGAGCTTACACCATGAACTGTGAAGAGAGGAAAAGAGGAGAGAGACAATAGAATAAAATGTTAATTTTCAAAACAATTTCAAATAATGTAAGAGAAGCAATCTTAACATTTTTAAATTTTGAACTGAAGCTGATATACGACTCAGAATGAGAGGCGTGAGGACAGTGAATACAAAGTTGTGTTTCACTGTCAAAACAACAAAACACTGGAAAATGCACCTTACATTATTTACATCACAGTGTGACCAAGTCAGGAAGATGTCTGTTAGCTTCATTTGCAGCATACTTCCACAGGTTAAAAAAATGCAGCACCCTTAACATCAAGTAGAGGGCGCTCTTATGCTTTGTATAACAACCAGTATGAAACCCACACAGAGGAAACAAATGTTATCATCAGGTCTCCTCATTAGCTGTTTCTTCACAGCAGACATCTTGACTTATTTTAGCTTTTAGTGTATTAATGATTATTGTGCTCAATTTAAATATGTCACTGAGACTTGACTTTGAGCCAAAATACGAGACACAATAAGAGTCCAGTGTGAAGAAATGTTAAGTGTTTTGGTGCATTTTCATATTTTCTCCAGTGACTTAAAAAAAATACAAGAAAACTGAAACTGTTACAGAGCAAAAGCCTCTGGAGGCAGAGTTGTGTTTCAATAAGCTCATTAAAAGATGACAATAAAAGCTGAGGAGGGCAAACAATGTTAATATAGAAAGTTACAACACTTAGCACCAGTTGATGTGAATGTAAACATGTCGTTTAACATACTTAAGGTCCCTACAGAGTTCACTTGATCTGTAAATCATCAACAGCAGGGGTTAGAGATATGACACTTTTCACTCAGCCCTCTTCATGAAAGTGATCATGACATCTTCCTCATCAAGTTTTTTTTTAGCTTCATTTAGCAAGCTAGCAGGTCCTGAGTGCTTCAGCTTTAGTTGGTGATGACTTAAAGGTATCATCATCCTTCAGCAGATGTGCGAGTCTAAAGGAAGGATAAAACATTATTGCAGAAGACTCATGAATCTGCAGCACTGTAGCACTGCTTTCAGTTAAAACCTGAAGCTGAGCTGTTTTTCTCAAGGGCTTCACCTTTATCTCCTGCTGCTTCAGTTAACAGCTTGTGCAAAAAAAAAAAAATAAAACAAATATGTTCTTACATTTCAATCTGTGGTGGGTATATACCTGGTTTTTGGATAAGGTCATGATCTTGATATCATTTCGTGAGATAATTCACAAACATCTTTTTGGATGAAGCTTTTGGTTCAGTGGAAAGCAGGTTTCTGGTTCATTATTCCAGTAAAAATGACAGCTCAGCTCAATGGTTACCTAATAAGTCTTGGCTGTGGTCCAAGGAGTCGCCCTTTGCTTAAAAAAGCTGCAGTGACATAAGTCAATGGTATGTTCAGTCTATTGTTTGGTCTGGAATTTCATGACTGAGAAAAGATATATGAACTGTGAAGCTACCTGAGTTACATCTAACAAATCAGTTCACTCACTGAAGAAGATTTTTACAGGTGCAAACTGGTGGTCCACTTCAATCCTGACTTCAGCTGAAAGAGTATCTTGTGATTGCACTGCAAAAAAATGAAATCTTAGGAAGTGCTTTTGTCTTATTTTTTTTTTTTTTGTCTTTTTAGACTTAATATGAGCCTCATTCACCAAACCAGTCCAGAAACATGTCTCATTTAAAGATATTTAAGACAAAATCAGCTCTAAATTGTTTGTAACAAGTAAAAAAAATCTGCCAGTGGAGTAAGTGAAAGTTTCTTGTGTTAGACATTATTCTGAACTTGACAAGTACATTTTTCTTACCCCACTGGCAGATTTTTTTTTTACTTGTTGCAGGTAATTCAGAGCTTATTTTTGTCTTTTCATATCTTGAAATACGACACCTGGACTTGTCTGTTGAATGTGGCTCATATCAAGTACAATAAGGCAATTCTTACTTTAAATAAGACAAAAACACACTTGCTTAGATGTCAGTTAATGCATTGTGAAAAATCTGACAAGATGGCTGCTGGTCCTAAATCAGACCCAAGGAACAGTATCAGACTCATTCATGGTTGCACAACTTACATAAATGTTTTGCTTTATTTTCAAACAAGTTCTTTAGGATAAGGATAAGGACTCAAATTCTGCAATGGTTCAAAGAGAGCAGCCTGTGTTATGCTATCCTCTCCAAGACTTTTATCTGTTTATCTTGAAGTCACGAGCTCATGCGGCTGTGGTATAAAGTTATTATTCCTTGCTTACATTCAAGTGTCTTTTTAAGCCAAGTCTCTGCAAACAGTTGTCAGCACTTGTTACTATTAATTGGGGATGTGATGCATGACTGCATCAAGCATAGAGTTTTCATCAAGGAGCTTTGAGTCTTTCTGTGCCTTTGACTTTCTGATTTGCTGAACAGTGGCTACATTAAAATGCTAATATAAAGTAGAGCACTGGCAGTGCAAATCTTGAATTGAAACCACAGTTTTTACTTCATTGTCATCGTTGGATGTTAGAATTGATTCAAAGTCATTGTACCTCAAAGATTCAAAGTTGAAATTAAAGTGAAAGAAAACAGCAAATGGACACAAATCATTTGGTAACAGCAGACTAAATAAAAGCTTTTACTTCACAACAGAGTCCCTTCATCTTTTGTGAATCTTGTGCACAAAAGTTCATGTTGCACAACGGTTGTTGCATAATTGAAGCATCATGAACACGTCAAAGCATTCTTCTGTTGTCTCTTGCATGGCTAAATGAATGTGCGTGATTTTTTGGTCTTCCAGACCACAGTTCGAGCCAGATAACTCACGAGAGACAAGCTGCGGATGCACCATTCCAGTATGTGAGTCCAGTATGAACACCGGCTGCAGGCACTGAGCCAGAGCTGGATTGGTTCCTTCCATAGGCAGGTAAACCTGATGCAGACCAGACACCCCAAACGGTTTTGCTATCCGAATGTCAGCCTAGGGAGCAGAGAGGCACAGGAAAAAAGGTGGACAGTTTAATAGAAAGTAGGGATGCATTCGCAAAAGTTTCTACCTAACATATGAGCATAATGGAGTTTTATTGTTTCGAGGGTGTGTCTTGATTGGCTGTTTGCAAAGAAAACAGAAACTCATCAAACACTTTAACAACACCATCAAGGTAGTTAATGACCTCATGACAGGTTCAAAAGATAAATACTGAGACAGAGAGGGGAAGTGACTGATTATATAACCTGTATCTATAAGTGTTCCACTCTGCCGGCTCTTCTTAAAACATTCAGCAACAGAAACAGATGCATTTATAGCACATGCTGGTATCTCTGTCTGTTCATGTGATTGAGTAATGTCACACGGTAACTCCCTTTTGTGTGATACTGGCCAAATATGTTACAGAGACAGAGATACATCAGTTCATAATCTCTGATGTTGCATGCTGATACCTTCAGCACCCGGCATTCAGCTTTGTGCTTTGAAATTCACCAACGATCATTTTCCACGATCTCATCTAGTTTAACTACTTCGCTGAAACCAGTGACTGTTGTCAAGCAACCAAAACATTCTCCTGCTCTCTGTCACTTTGTTTGTGTCCTTGGTTACCACATACCAGCAGCTTTGTTTTATATATTTAATAACCTGTAAGTTTCAATGTGTGATGCACTCTGTTGTATAAAGTTCTGTTCTGTGATTCAGAAGTTCATGCTTTGAGTGATCATAACAAACTGCTCTAATATGTCAGTCAAAACACCTGTCTGGGGTGGAGTGATATACAAAGCATAAAGTGTCATTGATCATGACAATGATCAGTGAAATGCTTCTTATCCAATCAGAACTAACTGTTGTGTAATAACTTTCTGTCTGTATCACTTGAGGTAGAGTAACACTGTGTGAATAGATGCTGATTTTGAAACCAATTTTGAGACACAAGAAAGTCGAGCCAATCAATATCAGGCTGCTCACATTGCACTGTACAGGGTGGCACAGTATATAAATATATGGCTAATAACTGTCTGAATATTGGGCATCATATTAAATTTTATCACGTAAGAGGTTTTTGTCTTGTGCAGTGATGCAGAGCCACACCCTTATTCCCCAGCTTCAGGCCTTTGTTCTGATAGTCTATAGCATTTGCTGTGTAATGTGGACATTTGCAGTTCACAAAGACTGTGCTTCAACGAAGCTCTGACATCTCTGAAAGTTGTTAAATGTACTTGGCATTTATTGTTGAAATCATACCGTCTGACTTCAACTCCAGTGTGTAGAAATTTCAAAGGAAACTCAGTTGTTATAACTTCATGCTGTTTTGACAGTGTGAGTGCTCCGATCGTGCTAAACAGTTGGACTGTACATAAACCATGGCAGAACTGCCAACACTCCAGATTAAGGCAGGAGTCTCCTGCTTTTTAACCCTGTCTCCTGCTTGTAATGACTTGTAATTTATCCTGGTTATCCCCCTATTTTAAAATACGGTCCTGTGATCGTTCAGATTATTATCAAGTCCTCCACCTCTGCCTTATATCAAAAAAAAAAAAAAACATCCATCCCTCCCCCTGGATTTGGTTTGATCCAAAGACGCTGCAGATCCTTTCTGACTGCAGGTTACACAGACACAGGTAGTTGTGTGACAGAGTACTCACAGAATATGTGATGAGTTATACTTTCAAGGTTATTGCAGAGTTTGATTCTAATTGAATAAAAAAAACAAACAAAACAACAACAACAAATCATAATTGAAGCACCAGTATGTTTATCACTGAAGTGTTTCAGATGGTAAGGATGGACACAGCTTCAGACATGAGTGGATGGGGTTTCTGGCTAAAGGACAATTTTCCGATATTCTAGAAAATCTCCCTCTTTTGTACTTCCAGCCTAAAGTGATGAGAGACTCGGGAACTCGCTATAATTTTGGTTGTGTAAAACATAATGAATGAATGACAAAGGGTTTTAAATTGAGAGTCCTTACTGACCTGTGCAGGAAGTCCAGCAGTGATGTTTGGCATGGCAGTGGAGTTGGGAGGCACAGTGAAATGGGCCAAACTCCCATCCTTCAGCAGCAGCCTCTGTGCCTGATAAACATAAGAAATATTTAACACTAATTGTTCTCTGTATTGTTTTTTTTGTGTTTTTGAACTGGAAACTGAAAACCAACTTATGTTTCAGCCACATTGCTGTAGTAAAACAAAACATCAGGGCTCACCTCATGGTTCAGTGGGAGGGCCCCAGGATCTGACTGGAGACTGTCATTGGGGGAGCTGCATCCTGACGCTGGGTTGCTGCCACTGCTGGTGGAGGATTCTGGGTGATAGAATTGTAGCATGTAATTAAACTAGTGAGAGCAAACAGTGTCCCAACAGATGTTTTTTTATCATTATTAACAGAAACATATCTTTCACAGTGCATCTTGAAAAGTAACAGAAGCAGAAATGGAACATGAAGGCTTATTGTGTTATCATAAACAAAGAGCAGTTGAAGTGCAGCAGAAGCGCAACCCCATGATAGTTTTGCAACCTGAAGATGCTTTACCCAGAGTTTCTGTCCTGTGCTTGACCTCAGGAGGGGCACTGATTTTTCGATGCAGTGGGTTTGGCCTTGAATTGATGAGCTTCTTTATTCTCAACTTCAGAATGGGCTCAGAGTCTAAACAGAGAAATAAAACATGAACACACGCAAATTAAACCACACCTTATGTCGACGATGAACCAACTAATTTTCCAGCATCTTTTGCACATACTTCAATAAATCGCTCAATTTCTAACTCAAAACCAATCTAAAAACCTGGTAAACAGCACAAAAAAGTCTCACGTTTACAGTGGTCAGCCTCCAATAAAGCCCAAACAAAACAATCAATCAGAGGCTGGCTCAGAGCGGATATAATGCTGCTCATTGTTGGGACTGAGCTAGAGAAAATAGAGATGGGTGTGTGTATGGGAGAGTGTGACATTGTGTGTGTGTGTGTGTGTGTGTGTGTGAGAGAGAGAGAGAGAGAGAGAGAGAGAGAGAGAGAGAGAGAGAGAGAGAGAGAGAGAGAGAGAGAGAGAGAGTTGGCACCTAAAGGTTCTAGGGCAACACAAACAAATACAAGTATTTTGAATTGTTAGTGTACTTGTGGCTTTGTACAGGAAGACTAACCACTCCCACTCTCATTCACACATTGAGGGAGACCTGCTCCAGACTCTCACGCAGTTCATTTTACACATACCTTACTTGGAGTTATGTAAGTGTTTTGGTCTTTGTGTCTCACTGTTGTCTTTTTTTTTATTACAGTTCGTTCTCTGGCCCTAGAGGTCTGCTGCTTAATGAGTTTGTTTGGTCTCACTAGAAAGGAGACTCCTGTGTCTCCAATACTGTCCCATTCTCTGGTCAGGAGTGTGTAACATAATGAGAGTTGCTGAGACACTGAAAGGTATCATGCTGCACAAAATATCCCACTGAGCTATGCAGTCAGATGACTTTGAGTATGACTCAAATTACACAGAGCATACCACAACAGAACAGACCTGAAATGGAAAATCACCAGTAAACTTCAGAGCTTTCACCTCAGGCTGGGAACCCCCATCACAGACCAAAAAAAAAAACAACAGCCAGAGGTTACTCACATGTCCTGCGCAGAGCAGGGTCTTTACGCTGCTCATCAGGGGAAACCTGAGGATTTGGGGACATGTCAGGAACTGGGAGCCTGTGCAAACAAAAAATCAGATGTTAATGTCATTTCAGAACATTAAAAGGAAAATGAGGCGGTAACACATGTAGAATATAAAGTTAACAAATCATAAATGAAGCTTGATTTTCCTTAACTCTATTGAAAAATGAATGATTTGTTGAGTTTTGCTCTATTTGATGTCTGTCTCACTCACCTGTATCCTTGTGTGGGACTGCTGTGGGTGGGAGTGACTCTGTCATGTGAGGACTGACTCTTCATAATTAAGTGCTCCCGAAGTTTCAGCCTCACCATAGGACTGGCCACTGCACCTACCAAGAAAAAAAAAATCAATTATTCAGGACAAACGGTCATTAGGATCATGAGCAGGGGAGCTCATAACTTTCTAAAAGTGAATTTTATGGTTGTTTATGTCACAAAATCCTGCATGGAACTCTGGCAGGCATTCAATAACAAGTAAGAAGGCTTCTGAATTAGGATCCAGGATATCTTTCATGATGCTTTATACTTTCCTCATTTCCTGTATGTGGTAAGAAAAAAAAACAGTCTTAAAAAGAAAAAAGGTTTCCTGAAAATGTGTGTTTATTTCACTGTGGTTAGATATGAGTACAAATTTCCTTGGAATCTGAGAATACATCACAGCAGTCTTGGAAATCCCCCCTGCTTTTTCATTGAAACCTTCAGTAGGCTGTGACTCAGATTAAGAGCGTGTCAACGACTGAACATTTTTTTTCAGAAACCTATGGGAACCCATTACAGTAAGGAGACAAACATTGCATGCGATACTCACTCGGCCCAGGTTTTCTTTTTCGTATCAGCTGTTGAAGCTCTTCACGTTTCTCTGTCTCCTCCATCTCTCTTTGTCTTTGCTCAGTGTTATACTGGAGAGGAAAATGGACAGAAATGTATCTAATTGCCATAAATATGCATAAAAACTGTACTGACACACACAATAATCAAATTTTGTGCCAAAAATCTCAAATTTATGCACAACTCAATATTACATCAACATTTGCATGTTGGAAAAGGTTGTCAGCACGTTTATAAAGCACAATGCAGGTGATCCTGGATCAGCTTCTTTGATAATCTGATGCTGAGAATGACTGAGAAGGTGGTCTGTTCACTGTAACCTGACCTGCTTTCAAGTACTTTCTGCTGAGCATGACACCTGCGTTAAGTAGTGCAGCAAAAGCAGATGTCTTGTTTTTGTGGTTATGTGTCGGGAGGTCCATATGCCTCACACTCGGTGCGTCTCACCCAAATAAGGCACATCACAAGCAAGTGTCTGAAATTTCTAAATGCTTGAGTGCCTAGAACAAGGATTTCAATTAAACTGTCTTCACATAAAAAATGAGCAATCTTAGATTAGCTGTGTTCATTCAAATGTTCAAGATAATTATGATTGTTTTACCTGTAAGTGCTGGGAGAATGAGGTGCAATGCTGACTGGTGAAGGGACCCAGGTAGAAGGGGGGTTGGGGGGTCAGCATGGCCAGATCAGCATGAGAATGTAGCAACCTCTGGGCCACACTTAGGTCCATAGGGTGTCCATGTAAAGGTGATGAAATCGGATTTCTGATGTTGGTGTTCACTGAAGAAAAGAAGAAAAGGGAAAATAATGCATCAGGTTTTTTTTTATGTGAGGCAAGGATTTTCTGAAAGCGTAATTCAGACTGACTTTCTAGCGTCAGTGTAAGGCTATCAGAAATACATTTATCAGGCTTTGAAAACAGTAAGAACTGCTGGCCCATGCTATTGCAATTCTTTGTATTCTAAACTAACTATAAGATTTGCCACGCAAAGCATGAGAGCAAGGGAAACAGAGAATTTACTTTACTTATTGATATGCACCAAGTGTGATCAGATGGGCCTCTTTTACAGAAATAAGTCCTTAAGCCTTAACTGATAGGGGGCGACTGTGGCTCAGTGGTAGAGTTGTCGCCTCTCAATCGGAAGGTCGAGAGTTCGATTCCCAGCTCCTGCAGTCACATGTCGAAGTGTCCTTGAGCAAGACACTGAACCCCAAATTGCTCCCACTGTTGTTCAGTGGTGTATGAATGCGTATGAATGTGTTAGATACTACTGATGGCCTTCAATAGATTGTTGTGCCATCAGTGTGTGAATGTGGTGTGGATGGGTGAATGACACCAGCAGTGTAAAGCGCTTTGAGTGGTCAGAAAGACTAGAAAAGCGCTATATAAGTACTGGTCCATTTGGTCCATAGAATAACCAGTATACAGCCAAACTGTACATGATGGACAGTTTCATTTTAAGAGTTTCTGTTTAAGTCAGCATAATTTTTTTTGGTGTATCAACTGGTGGTTACTGGCTATATTCTGTAGATGTTTAATTACTGATGTAGGGAGAAGAGGTGCTTGATTAGTCCAAATTCACAGTCCACAAAGTAATGACTTGTGGTCTACATACTACTGTAAAGGGTTACCCGAGGGAGATTTTTTTTTAACGAAGAAACAAAAAGAACAATCAAAGTGTCCTTTACAAATGCTTTACATAAACATGGTCACCAGTACACACAGGTGTTTATTTTTAGGCCTATGCACAGATGTGTACTTGTCTTTGATCTCTGCTTGTTAAACAATAATACTTCGTTTCATTCAAGTCTTATTGCCCCCATAAACCGATATTGTACAACACTGTATTCAGGAAAGCAAAAGGGGGGAGCATGTGTGCAGGTGTGTGTGTGTTGTAGAGACAGAGTAAAGGAAACAGGTTGGAAAGCTGGATGTGAAAACTGTACGGTCAGGCATTTGGGTCAGGTACATGAATCTGTCATCTCCTTTCCAGGCTTTACAAAATTGAAGGAAATAAAAACGCTAAATTTAGCCTAAGTGAGACAACTGAACCAAGCTCCTGTGCCCTAACCAAACACAGATGTCTCTTTGTAGACGCATGGGAGTCATGTAAAGGTTTTCATCCATTTATGCAATCCAAAGAGCACTGTTAACATTTTAAATCAACATTTAATTTAAATCTACAATGATTTATGGGCATGAATGGCTTAATAATACTCTGACGGTGGGAAAAATAAGCCTATAATCACTGATGCTGAAGAAACATCAGCCTCAAGGCTTTTTGGAGTTTTATGACGCACCATGAAAACAAGACAAAAACAAATGCAAGCTCACAGATAACTCGATACTATTTTCATGTGTCATTGTGATGGTCATTTGAAACCAATAAACATGCCCAGGAATGTTTCTTTACAACTGACACAAAGTCTGGACAGATACATTATGGAAGGAGACACCGATGTCCCTTGAAGGAAGAGGGACATTAAGAGGGAGGGAAGGATGTGGAAATTTACTGAACTTGAGCTCTTCAATGACAGAAACCAAAAAAATACTCAACATATTTCAGAAACATAACAGAACATGTCTTAAATCATATTCCCTGATGAATTACACAATCTGGTGGGAACGCACTTTGTGACAACTCTGTTTGACAGAGCAATCTCAGCATCCAGTACTTCTGAAACTTGCATTACAACTAGTGTGGGTTGGTATACCTGTGTCCATGGTATATCATTGGCCGACTTCATGGATTTTCAGAACAGCAGTATACCTTTGTCTCATATTATTCCCCTTCCACGTGGTCTTATGCAGGCTATTTTGCACAGCGCGTTCTGGTTGCACTACCTGATACAATTATGTGTCGGGGTCCCCTATCAACTGCATGCCCTCTTTACATCTCATGTCATTAAAAAAACGTTTTGGATGTTTGTCCATTGTCTCTCTTTCATGTGGCCTCACAGCAAAGCAGTGAGTCACAATTTAACACAAACCAGAGGTTACGTGAACTGCGCCTGTAGTTTCTGCAAGAAACAGCAATAAATCTCTGCGATTCAAACCATTAAACTTCATTAATATCACTTTTTTCCTGCACAGATGTGAACATGTAAATGCATCATTTATTCTGATCTCTCTGTCACAGCAGCTAGCTCCACAGCTAACAGCTGACTGACACAAACAGATCAAATAACACAAATATGAGGTTAAAATCTATAAGTGTTGTTTGCTGACTTAGTGAGACACAGCCCCTCCCACTGCAGAGTGACAGACTGAAAGCAGGAGAGGAGGGCTCTGAACATCTTCACAGGGGTACCATAAATATGAATTATTTTATTGTCCTTGTATCAAATTAAAAATGCCCTGAAAGATCTTATTATGGATATTGAAAATCAGATTAATTAGATTAACTTGTATTATAGAATCACCAAACCACTAGCTTGGGAGTATTTTTGGATTTAAGGATAGCTTCACTAAACCAACTCATGGTAAAGCTTAAAAGATAAAATTATGCTCCAGATCAGTTAAATCAGGGTGATGGCATATTTTGTAACATGGTGGGTTTTAAAATCTTGAACTATGATTTATGTTCAAAGAATACTTTCACACTTCACGGGCTGCATTAGTCAAATGACTTATTCCAAGAATGAGGAGACCACAGTGGTCTAACAAGGCTGTCCCATTTCTAAGCCTCCTTGAAATCCATTTGACAAATGTGTCATTCTTTACATGGGTCACAAAGGATGATGCAGCCCTCAATACGCTTTCAGGTTTGAGTATTTAGTAAACAGAATGAACAACAATATAATTAGGGTTTTTATTTTAAACTGGACCTTGATGCTTTGAATCATCTCTTAATTATTCCACCTAAATGTACCACTGAGCGCCAAAGGAAATCATTCCTGCTTGTAGCCATCAGAGTGTAAAACTTCTTACTCTGAGTGTTACTAGGTTTCTCCAGACTCATTTGGTTCAAGCAAATAATGTGCAATAATTACCTTTTTGCAATAACCTTAATTTATGTTAGTATTTGTGCAATAAGCCATATCTTATGTCATTATTTATAAAACATACCTGTATATTTCTTAGTATAATGAAAATACTTTACATTTTATGCTTACATTTTAACACTTTTTTGAATGGGAGTAACTGTAAAAGCAAGTTTCCCTATGGGATAAATACAGTATTTCTGATTCTGATAATATGTTACCATAGTTATATGAGCTAGTTAGCAAGCAAGCGAGATATACCTCTTAGGTAACAGACAAGGACTCTGTGAGGCAGGGTGTAGGGTGCAACCACTGGTGACACAAACAGAAAATCCTGCATAAAGTAGAATGTCACAGTTCAATTTGGTTTCAGCAGGCAACACAAGGTCCATCCTTCAAAGGAATCAGTTCCTAAATTAGGACACATCTGAAATAAAGGGAGGTGTATAAGAAGAGACAACTTTATGAGGTCTAACTGTCAGTTACAGCCCTAAACAAGCTGCAATTAACAGACGGCACATGAGGCCCAATAAATCTCACTGCTACAGGGGCTCCACAGTAAACCCTCAAGACCGTAGCATGACTATTTGACCCTCTTCATCAACAGCACCACCAACTCAGAGGGAGAAATAATCATGTCTGTGAAGGCGTTTCGGGTTGACAGAATTCCTCTGGAGAGGAAAACACTCCCACGGTCCTGTTACTGCAGGTCAAGTGAAACTTCCACACACAGAAGAACATGAAAAAACAGACCTGGGCCAGGAGAGTTAATAAGACCTGAACCGTTTACAGTGCAAGATAATATCTCACAGTTTGAACCATGTGGTTTCAGTTCTGTAATGCTGTGTTAGCCCAATAACATAATAACATCACCACCATGTATTCACGGGGCACAGATCATGTGTTTTCATTGCACACACGTTAACAGAAATTTAGACAAGCTTTAAAATGAAAACTAAAACTTGGACATAAGACTATTTTCATAGATCAACATAGAGCCAGAAAAATATAGAATGACAGGCCTCTTGTTGGGATTGAAAATGTTGAAATTATGCTTGCAATTTACACACTTCCTTCTCTGCATAGCTCTTGTGTGACACTGGAATCCTACCTTTCCAGGTAACTCAGGAAGCCATGTCATGTAAGACAGCTAGAGAGACTCAACGGTACCTCTACCTCTTTCATCTTCATCTGTTCCATACCTGCATGTCAGTGTTATGCTTTTGTCTTTTTTTAAACTTTGGATTAATTTATTGGCCAGGCTGAAGGGAGAACTGTGGAAACAAACAGCACACTGGGAGGAGAATGATTGTATTCTGGGTTGGCAGTGTTGGTGGTGGTGCGTTTAAATACTCAAAATTACTCTTACCAAACAAGAAAGCTCCAAAGAGAACAAGGAAGTAACCAGAAGGTAAGTCTGACTACCCACAAAAAACAACAACAAACAAAACAAACAAAAAAATAGAGTGTAATTCAACCCTCAAAACCTTATTTTCTTTTAAAATATCATTTTAAAGAAAAGTCTCTGTCAATATCCTTTTCCAACCTTTAGAAGTGCAGAAAATGCCTCTGATAATCTTCTAACTTTGTTAAACATTATGTTACAAAATCAGTGATGCATTGTTTTGTTTGTTTGTTTGTTTTTTAGCCAGCACTGCTTTCCAGGATCTGGTAGAAATCAACAGTGTCAAGAAAAGTAAATACTTTAGAAAGAAAGGAAAAAATAAATGCTATTTATATGGTAAAAAGTCTTAAAAATAAGAAGAACTATGCTCAGATAAGATCTGTTTGCGTGCTTCTTTGCCTCTCATTTGAGCACAGCGATGCTAAAAATAGGCAGGAGACAAACTTCTGGTTTCTGTAATAGCATATTCGTTTCACAACCATCATCCTCTTTCTCTGAGCCTTCTGCAGCAACACACTGGAGCACATGCATACACACACATACAGACTTTGCAAGTGCACACACATACACAGAGAGACGCACACTCACACCAGACGAGTCACACAGAAACAGTGACTTCCTGTTTCTAAAGTTAGTCTGAACTATAACATCCTCTTAGTTCATTTAAAAGAAGAAGCTGCTATTTTGGTTGAAGTGCCTCGTTGGCTCTTTGTTGCAGATTGAGAGTTACAGATGTCTTTCAGTAGTATTTATACTCACACTGTGCCTCTAAAATATGATTTGTTTATTGTTGGGCTGGAGTGAACTCCACAGTGGTATTGGATGGAGTCTGTAAGTCACAGATTAGGGTTAAGTGCTAGTTACTATTTGTATGTATAAACACTAGTCGATGGCTTGAGGTTCATGCCTGGTTGGATGAATAATAATGCAGAAAGCGCGGGTTCAGAAACACACGGGAACACTAATTAAGTGGATGCTGACGAGTCCACATTTCAAATGTTTTTTGGAAATCATGGATGTCGTGTCCTCCGGGCCAAAGAGAAAAAGGACAATCCAGATTGTTATCAGCACAAAGTTTAAAGTCAGCATCTGTGATGGTATGGGGGTGTGTTGGTGCCCATGGCATGGCTAACTTGACCATCTGTGAAGGTTCCATTAATGCTGAAAGGTACATACAGGTTTTGGAGCAACATATGCTGCCATCCAAGCTACGTCTTTTTCTGGGAGGTCCCTGCTTATTTCAGCAAGACAATGACAAGACACATTCTGCGTGTGTTACAACAGTGTGGCTTTGTAATAAAAGAGTGGAGGTACTAGACTGGCCCGCCTGCAGTCCAGACATGTCTCCCACTGAAAATGTGTGGCGTATTATGAAGCGCAAAACACAACAACAGAGACCCCTGAACTGAAGCAACTGAAGTTGTACATCAAGCAAGAATGGGAAAGAATTCCACCCACAAAGCTTCAACAATTAGTGCCCTCAGTTCACAAACGCATATTGAGTGTTGTTAAAGGGAAAGGTGATGTAACACAGTGGGAAACATGACCCTGTCCCAGCTTTTTTGGAACATATTGCAGGCATCAAATTCAAATGAGTGAATATTTTCCAGAAAAAAACAGCAACAACCCAATAAAGAATAAATATCTCATCGTTGTAGTGTGTTCAACTGAATAAACAGGATTTGCAAATCATTGTATTCTGTTTCATTTATGTTATACACAATGTCCCAACTTCATTGGAATCAGGGTTGTATACCAGGGGAGCCAAATCAAACTGGTAACTTAGATCATCTATCCCACCCGCAGTTTGGTTCTTAAACTGTAGGAATTGATGCCATTTGACATATCTGTCAGACACTGTTTTGGGTTTTATCAGAGAAGGACTATCAGGAACGCATCCATGGGAGTTTATAACATATGTATTTGATGTATTATGTGCATTGCCTTGTTAGTTATGTTACTTGTACTACCTTTTTACTGCAAACCCAGTGAACCCTCTGGGACAACATCAATTTTCCAATCCAATCCAAAGTCAACATTAGCCAGTTTAAATGAACCAGAGACAGGCTTTCTTTAACAAACACTCACCAGAATCAACAAAGAGATTAAAACTATTGAACTGACTAAAGAAATAAAGCTGGACAAAGAATTAGAAAACAGCTGTGTTTTATTAAGAGAAAACCAGTACTGAAAAGCAGTTCGATCCCTTTATTTGCTTCCAAAGCTAAGGTACCTCAGCCAGAAAAGGATCTTCCCAAAACAAGACCTAAAGCTTGTGTTCAAAGGATCACTTAGTCAGCACAAATGAAGGTTCCCCGAGACAGCTTTACACTCTTCTCAGCACCAAAAATGAGGCAAAGTAAATAATACAACTCTGTACTTTTACCAATTTTTAAATTCATCAGAATTTGAGAGCATTCTGAACTTAACACAGCTGTTGAAAGCAGGAAAAATCCTATGAATATCATAAATTATACCTTATCATTTCTTAAAACTACCTGCATAAATTCATTTTTTGTTGACAGCTGAAACCCTGCCCCCTTGTTGTTAAGTCTATAGGGTAAATCCCCAGTCTGGTCTGGGTCTGATATCTGTACCTGCAGCAGATCCACACTCACAATAACTCTATCAGAGCTTCTCCACTATGCTGTCCACCTTCAGCAATCCACCCAACCCAACCCACCACCCTTGTCCTTTCCACCTTCCCTCCCCCGTCCTTACGTTAGGAGGAATCCACAGCTGTTGGGGACATTCTGTCCCTCTGCTTCCGAGCAGCTGGAGTATCAATCTCCTGACGTGTGCATCCATATGTGTGTGTTTTCTGTGGGCCCATCCAATGTGCGCCAAGATATTAATAGCTTGCAGTTGTTTCCTTTGAGTATACACAGGTCTTTGTGTTTGCATAAGTAGGATCTTCTTGTGCGACAGTTGGGGGTGCATGTACGCATGTATTGGTGTGTCTGTGCTGGCGTGTGCTGGTGCCAACGTATTAATAGTGCCCATTTGTTTCCTTTAGAGAAACACTGTTGCCCTTTGTGTGGGTTTCTGTGTGCATAACCATGACAGGGTATTTTTAGATTCACCTGTCGGTAAACATTTGTGTTATTGTACGCAATCATGCAAGTGCACACATGTTGATGACAGTGAGTTTGTTCGATGCTGTTGCTAAACATAGCACAGCAGCACTTGTTCTCATGAGTGTGTGGCGTGTGTGTGCTTATGAATGTATTAATAGTGTTCCCAATTGCCAACATATGCCTGTGTGTAAATGGTGCGTGTGCCAGAGGCTGTCAATAACTTTGGCCCCACTTGTATGTGCCCAACTGCAGATGGGTGAAGATGGTTTGGACCAATCAGTCAGTGCACGTTTGTCCCTGTTGGCAGATATATGAACATTAACTGCAGTGAATTAATGCTTCATGCACAACAAAGTATGTTTGACATTTACTTGTCTTGATTCAAGTTCAATGTTTTTTTTTAACTTACTGTCAATGGTCTAAACACTCAATTTATCTTCATGATGAACTGTTCTCCAAGGGAACTCCTGTTACTCATGAAAATGACTTTCTATTTATACAGTAAAATATTCCTTTCTATGTGTTTATATCATTCAATCAATCATTCATTTATTTTATGAGGGGAAAAAAAAAACAATTTTATACTTTCATGGTAATGTCTTCTTTAAAGGCCATTTTGTCACCTAAAATTTGTTGCTTTATGTGCTACATTCAAAATCAGGTGGGATGCATTGTGGCTGCTTGCAAGACCTGCTTCAAACCTGCTTCAGTTCCATCTCTTGTTGTCTAAGATTAACGCAAAATTAGTCAGTATTTCCAATACCACAGCCGACATCATCGGGCATCACAGCACCATTTTAGTAACCAATGGATGACGTCACTGAGACTATGCCTGTTTCCTTTACAGAGCCTTCAATTTAATATAGCACCAGATCATAATTTGGATTTTTGCTTGAAAAATAACTCAGTCGTTGAACTTTAAGCATTATTTTGCTTATTATTTTATTTATTATTCTATTCAATAATAGAATGCAAAATATATATAAAATAATCAGTGTACTGCAGCTAATTTAAATTCCCATTTTGGTAACAGCTTATTAAAACACAGCCCTGCTTTCTAACACTTGGCAGTCAACAGGAGAACATCAAAAACAAATATAAAAAATATTTTCTGTCTTTCTCCTAACGTCTTGTTTTGGCATGTCCTTGCCACCCTCTACAACCAAAAGGTCAGAAGTCAGAGAGTAATCAGACTTCTCTCGATGTTTTATCCCTGAGACAGAGTGGGAACAGGAAGAGGGGGTCACTAGCTCACTGAGTGGGAGGTTGAGTGTAGATGAGAGGGTGTCACAAGCTTGCATGCTCTTCTTTGTGATTCACCAGCTTAATTTCTCACAAGCAAAAACAGACTGACAATTGTTGAGATTTTTTTTTTCTACTTGGAGATCCAAAAGGTCAATTTTTGGAGGGTAAAAACAGCTCTAAATTTGGCCCAGGGATCAGTCATAAGGTTGGCATGAGACTGAAACTCTGTCCTGCCTGACAACACACACAATGTGTGTTACTGTAAAGTGGATTAACAAAGTTACTTTCATAACTGGGCAGGTGCTTGTCGTTCATGAGAGAGAGTGAGTGATGACGCAATACACTGTTACAAATACACACCCTCAGACATTTAACACACAAATTATCACCTCCACATTGACCTCAATTATGCAAATCAGAGCTCAAGCTGCAGTTTGTCCTGACCGGAACTCCATCTGGCTTCCTTTATGTAACCAGAGCGATGGTAGTGATGGTAGTTTATTGCTCAATTACAGTATCTGGTCAGTGATGTACTCACTGACCAGATACTCTCCACTTACAAACATCCACCACTGCTCTGTGATCCTGCAATAACCAGATGTTACCTCCAGTGATGCAGCCTCCACACACCCACAAACCAGCACTAAAATATAGACATCGTGTTTTTTAGCATGCAAAACTCAGGGCCTGTTGTGAGGTTGATTTGATAAGAGTACCAGTTTAAAAGCTAACGTTAACCTCCCTCATGTGTCTTCAGCACACTGTTTATAAGTGTCTGTTATTGCACAGTGGGTCTGATGGTTGTGTACACAGAGAGGTTTCTTTGTTTCTAATACTTCCTGCAGTCAATAAGACAAAGGTTATGGTTTCATGGTCCTGGGATGTTTTCACTACTGGTAACTTTCTTTGTTTCAACTGTTTCTATTCCCAGAATACAGGTACATCTTTAGCTTTCTTTCTCTAACACACAAAAACAGACACTCTCCCATTATTCACAAAGTGGGTGATGTTCCTGTTGCTGTGTTGTTTGAGGAGCAGAGTGCATCAGCAGTCAGCTGAGCTGATCTTAAATCAGGAACAGGAAATATGATCCCGGGCTCTGGCCGGTCCAGAACACTGTCCCTATTGTCAGTGCACTGCTGTGGCTCACACTGGGAAAACACTGGGGACTTTTAAAGGTTATCTGTCCTGGGAAAAGGTTTATGTTCACTTCCACAACTGGCCTGCAGCACAAAGATATGACCAACATGGACACCTAATAACCTCATAACTGACTATGACTTTTCTATGCTCTGCTTTTCACTAAAAGAGTAAAGCATACATTAATAAAGTGAGCGGCGTGTCCAACAATCTTCTATGAGTGTTTACTCAATCTGATTTAAATCCAATGGACAAATGCTCAAAAAATATAGGTATTGTGATTGAGCAATGTGATTAATTCTTGAGCCGCAACAGTTAACTGAATAATCAATGATTAATTAATTACAAAATCAATCATCACCTATTTTGATAACTGATTAATCGATTTAAGTAGTTATTTAAAAGATAGATGTCCAAATTTTCTGGTTTCAGCTTCAGAAATTTGTATGTTTTCTGCCTTCTTTGCTCCTGAATATCTTTGGTTTTTGGATAAAACAAGATATCTGATGATTTCATCAGAGAAACACTGACATTTTTCACCATTTTCTGACATTTTATGGACCAAACAATCATGAAATTAATCACTGCAGCCCTAATTAATCCACTAGTGGTGGAATATACCTTTAAGCTCTTTTCAGTAAATCCTCAAGAGAGCAGCGTAAGATGCAGGTATTCATTCAGACTGCATCTACGACTGAGATTGTGGGTCCTATTTGTAATCAATATGCTGAAAGGACTTTTAATTGAAAACTATAAGTATTTTCTGTCTTTCTGTTAATACCGCCATGCTGCGTGTTCTTAACATGCAATGACTTATTGTTCTTGTATATTGGTTCTTAACGCATTTCTTGAAGTTTCATAGTCTTTTTACAAATTTTTTCTAGGTTACACTTATTAAATTATTCTTTTATATATTCTCATTGTAAAAATCTCTTGTTCGCAATATTCACTGTGCTGCAGTTATTCTCTAAATTTCCGTTGTGGGACGAATGAATGATCATTCTATCTCACAAAAAAACAACAATACAAAATCAGTATTTATCAACAACGATGTTATAAACTTTCAAAACCATTTTGTAGTAATTCATTTTCATTTAAGGACAGTAAATATGTAGCAAGAAACTTCTGGTTTGTGTCCATTCTTTAACAAAACAATACATCTCAATTTCCTGGCTGATGTTGTCTTTAACATGTGTGAGATATATTTTCCTTTACTTTCTTAAAGAAAACTTGCACAGTAGACACTGCACATCTTTTTTCATGAAACAATGCAGAGACCAGGTCTTTCTGCAATAAACTGTAAATCACATCTTCTGACGCCTGCCCTCATCCTAACTCCAGGCATTCAAAATAACTAAACAGAAGTGATCAGTCCTGTTGCTTATTGTCTTGCATACTTCTGTAGCTCACAGAGAAGCACCTGTATTCATTTTTAATGTGTTTCAAAGCCAGCTAAAACTCCTCAAAAGAGCTTCAAGTGATGGCTGAATGATGTTGGTGCAGCTTTAGTTCCATTCCCAATCAGGCATTGAACAGATTAATCACTTTAGACATTTCAATTAGGTTACTCTGAATGCAGAGTAATCTAGTAATTAAAAAAAAAAAACAGATTATCTTTGGGTTTTAGGCTGATGGTCTGATTAAACAACAAATAAAGAAAATCACTGCTTCAGACCTCAAGGATAAGTTATGAAACCCTGTCTACCGGTAATAACATCACATGCCTGTGTGAGAATCATAAGCTCACAGAAAGAAAGAGAAGACTGGAGTTGATATCAAAATGTTTTAGCATAAATAAATGTAGAAAACGCCACAGATGAAGGGACAAACATAATTTCAGCATCTCCAGTTCAAGGCAAAATATTCTCCGTGAGACAATAGTAAATAAGTTCCCCTAGCAACTTCAGCCACATTGGGGTCTATTTGGTGTTTATGATACATTCGTGAATCTTAGAGGCCGTCAGATTTTGTGGCGCTACGAGGCCTTTGTGTTCATCAAGTCAGTGATGAGTTTTTGGTAAGTACATTCACACACACACACACTTGTCACCAATGTGAAGCATCCAGTGTTGAGAAACTATGCATGCATACAGATAAACACTTTAATCACTTTTAAGCACTGGAAACCTGACATGATGAATGGAACATGTGAAGGAGTATTGGCGAGATTTAAAAGGCAAACAGTGTGTTGCAAAGTATAGCTGGTGTCAATTCCTCTGTCAGGGCCCCCATGAAACTAATGTAACTGAATCCGCTACAGCAGAGACTATGACCTCATCAGGGACCTGGACACATGAGAACATTATTCCAGCATGGCTAGCTTTTGTATGCCTGTGCGTGTGTGTGTGTGTGTGTGTGTGAGTCTGTGTTTTTATTTTGTGGTGACCAAAGAGGCTTGGGTGGATCTCACTTATTTTTTTTTTTCGACTTCTGTCATACTACAGCTCTCACACTCAAAACTAGCTGCTCATTCCATTGTCCATCAAACAACCACACGTTTGTTGCCTGGTGGCAAATGAGTCAAACTTTTCAATGACGTTATGGGCACAAGTATGTTCAGAAGGAAAATCTACACCAGCAATCACAATGAAGCCTTAATACCATAATTACTCTACCATTTACACTATTAAACACCTTCCTACAGTCATGTTACTTGTCAGATTAGGATCATTACGGAAGCTTTGGGTTTCACATACTCTTTTAAAGACAGGTAATGAAGTAATTCAGACTGCACAACTGACTCGGGATCATGACCTCGACATGTATACCAGCTAATTCGGGAAATTATTACAGCTCAATTTAGCTTTCAATTCATAAAATAAACCGGTGAAATAATTTCACTGCTACTGCAAATCTCAGCGCAGTGAGATTTTACACCTGTTCGGTTTGGATGCCAGCCAGAAAAAAATAAACTAACAGTGTTGAAATGTGTTTCATATGTTCTTTTCTTTTTCAAATTTAACAAAAATAAAAATAAAAAAAAGAAACAACTCTGTTTGAGAAGCTGACATGAAATGTACTTCACAAGAAGGCAGTTAAGCAACACTCAAGATCGTGTTGGTGCCAAAAAAACAAAACCTACTGGTTTTAAATATTTACTTCACGTTACCAAACAGACTCACTGCTTACCTTTTGGAGTTTCAAGTTCAGAGGCGAATCATTTTGTACTTGCGAGAGCCAGGTTCACGATAGCAACAGAAGGTCTGATCGAAAGAAATGTCGCATAAAAACTTGGTGCGCTTTCATCTCTACTCTTTCTAGTCGAAATATGAAACCGGCTGTATTTATGTCAGTTTAAAAGCTTCTGTGGAGGAAAATCACTAAAAAGTTCCCCTCAACCGCCAGCACGCGCTTTTGTAATCACGTACAGCAAATTCAATTCGAAGCATATCTCGCTATTTATGTAAGACTGTACACCGTCACCGAAAGCAGCTTCCACTTATCAGTCTTCCTCTCTGAAGCTGCTTGTTGTTACTGTAACCGTTGATAAAACCTGCCTGGGTCTCGCTCTCATCCGTGTGTGTATGTGTGTGTGTGTGTGTTCTACTGGTGTGAGGGCTCCATCTACTGAACTGTGTGGGCTCAAGATGCTCAATGCACTTTTGTATGAAGGGTAGGCTATCGTGTCCACAGTGGACTTATGCCATGACACTTATCAATCACCAAAAAACTAGCAGGGTAATCAGAGATGTTAAGCATACAAGACCACATGCTTTTTGGCCAGCTAAACTCTCAGGACCCTGTTATTTAAACTGTGCTATTTCAGCCATCAGGGGACTATTACTTTGGAAGCCCATTAATGCAATTAAACAAAAAGGAAGTCATATTTTTTTTATTATTGTGATTGTTAGACTTTTCCATTTTTTATACTGGTAGAAACTGGCTCCATTTTATGTATGTTAGTGTGAAAGTCCCCACTGCACTGTCCCTGTGGGTTGGGTATCTTTTTATTTTAGTTAATGTTTCTACAGGCTCAATGATTTCTTTTATAACTTTGCAGTTTAGATAATATATTAAGATCCCAAGTTTTCCCAGTCAGAGGCACAGCTCAGCTCACATGACTGACAGGCGTCCTATAGTTATTAGTGTAGAGACTCAAAGTTCGTCCCATTTCCACTATGGCTGTGCCAACTGATTTGCTTCAAAAGTCCATTTCAGAAACAGATGGGTGACTACGTCCATTAATTCATTAATTATATAGTCTATGCCTTAAACACGACCACATACAAACAAACTGTGAAAGCCTATCTTCACAGTAGGCCTATAATGTGGCTACTTTAAAATATAAAACAATTTGATTTTTTAAAAACTTCACAAAATCACAGAATGAGAAGGTGTCTCTAAATTTTTGCCAGGTACTGTATAAAATTTCTCCTTTGGTAGTTCACCAAGTCAGTGCCAAGCTTAATCTTCTGTTTATCTGAGGTAAGTGTTTACATGGAAATCACTCAGAGGGCAGGATAAAACTTTAAAAAGTAAAGTAAAGTAAAAAACAGGGGAAAAGATGAGGCTAATGAAAGTCAATACAGTGGGGATTCAATTTACTTGGTCAACAGCAGGTAATATTATTATAGGTACCTGTAAGTGTTGTGTAACATTTCAGAGTGGTAAGAAAAGGTCTTAAATTTGATACAAGTTCTACTCTTGGAAAGAAGACAGAGAATGAATTTTGTTCATAATTATTCACAATGAAAAATGTGTTATTTTCAGTGTTACTGTGTTACACACAGTAATACAGCTACATTATGATGACACATTTGTGCCATTGTATTTGGTACTTCTCTGTACTGTGTGTACCCTGTACTGATATTGTTCTGATACAACCACTCGAGAACAGCAACATTTCCAGTGTAGGACACTGTTTTCCTTTCATTTGAGATGCACATGACTGAACCCTAATTCCAGCAGCGATCTACAGAAAAAGAAAAAAAAAAAAGGTCTGATTTTACAGTACCATCGTGTTCTCTCCCAAACTGAACTCTTTCTTTGTCTCGTAGTTTTCTTATTTTGCTTGTGGCCAAATCTAACCCTAGCCAATAGATGAAAGATAAAGAGCTGTTATTCTTTTATTTATTTATTTTGATCCATAAAGATAGAAAAATCTGGGACAAATAGATGGCTAAAAAATTGTGAGCTTCTCTAGGATTTGGTTTCATGTGACCCAGCCAGACTTGCCTCGGTCTTGTGAGGGATACAGTAGGTTAGAATAGAATAGAATAGAATTTATTACATTGATTTGTTGTTGTTGTTGTTGTGTTAAATTGTGAACCTAAGTGGATAATTATCGTCTCAAAAATAAGCAATTCAACACCACTCTTTTAATTCTAGCAACAGAACATCCTTCCTCCATGGGTTTGGCAGGACTCAATAGTCCATCCCAGGATCACGGGGCCTGAATTATTTGACATAAGTGTGAGCAAATTGAATTTTATAGCAGATCTGCCATCTTGGACTGCACAGGCTAATGGCAGAGCATCTTCTGTTTGTGGAGGTAGACTGTACGAAGTAACTTGTGTCACAAGTTGTGCCACTCATTCTAAATGAGGTAAAAAAATGTTTATACTGTATAACAGAACTGAAAAAAATGTTTTTATTACCAAGTGTCATTGTTGTCAAAGAGCTTTGCCTTTTTGTACGTCACTGATGGGTCTCATGGGGTTTTTGATCTATGTGTTGATATTTCAGAATACCGGTCTGTCTTTGTGTATAATATACTCGATTAAAAGACAGATATAAAACCATGAAGTATCTCACCAGCTCTTCCAGTACGTTTTTACTCACCTTGTTAGACTCCCACCTATAGCTCAGTATATTTTTATTATGAATCACAGGTATGTTGGCAGTTGGAATGCTGATAGCGCATGGCTAGTGTAGTACTTTGTGTTTTGAAACATCAAATAAAACAGTACAAATAACAAGTTTTGTTCTTATTGTTTGGAAGATTTTAAAATTGTTGGCTTACATCATGTAACTTATTCATGTTTGGAAAATTATCCCAGAGTCGCGTTTTTTAAACAAATATTTCTAATTTCAGAACTTGTCATATTTGTGAAATTATACTAACCTGAATTTTTATTGTTGATATCATGGATTGAATTAAGTTAAGTCTACTTCTACTCAGATTTGTTTTTTTTTATCAGTGAAGGTCGAATTTTGTGGCCAGTAGGACTTAGTTCTCTTCCAGTCACAGGAAGCCAGTAGGAATGAGAGGAATGCAGTCATGCAATACAGTGATGGAGGGAGCAGCAGTTGCAGGGCACATTGCCAAAACGTGAAAGAAATGGGGAGAGTAAAGAAAAAGATAGGAAGAGTTAAAAAAATGATTAGAGAGCAGAGAACACTGGGGAATGAATAACTAATATAGAAAAAAGCCAGTAATGTATGGCGGGGCAACGCATTTGTAGTTGCACATGTAATCTTTTCAGTTTGATGTGGATACTGTGCGTAATGATAAAAGAGTCAGTGAAAGTTTTTTTTTTTTTCTGGTCTTAGCATACATGACCAAAGCCATTCATTGAAACTCACAGAATCAGGGTAATTGAAAGGCTATTCATGTACACAACGTCTCTCTTAGGTTCAGCCACTTCGAGTGCTGTCTGAATCCACCTGAGAGAGTTGCTGGATGATACTGGCTCACTGACCAGGTATAACGCTGTTTATCATTTGTCACAGGAAATGCTCCTGTGTTGTAACCTGAATATCAAACTGAGGGTACTCATTATTTACTCAATGTTTACTTTAAACTGTTTGTATTAGAAAATGTAGAAGTCAGGCTGAATATTCTGCTCTGATGTTTTTACTAAAGCCTCAATATTAAGAGGAATTGTGTTTTTTTTTAAGGAAGTTGTGGGTTTTAAACTGTCTGCCATTCTTTAAATTTCCAGAGCCTTCCACATGATAAACATCTTAAAAAAGGTTACTGATTAATATTTTCATTAAACATGGAGTAAAAACAAAGAATTTTCTGACAAAAATAAAAAGTCAGAAGAACTTTTTCAGATTTTTATCTTGTGTTAACATCCTGCTCCACTGTCTTCTTGATATATAAGTCTGAGTGCAGAAAGGAGACCAGGATTTACCCGAATTAAAGATCCACAAAGTATTGTTCTGTTGAATGAATATAAAAGTTGTTTTTCCCCCACACACACCTCTACAATGTATATCAACGTATAAAGACATTTCCAAGTGTTCAAGTTGGCCCCACTTAGCTCTTGCTTGCATCTCTGTGGTAACTTTGAACTGAAGCACTGGAGACTGTAGCCGCTAAAACCTTTCCATTCCCAACAGCAAAGAAAAGTCAACCCACAGAGGGGATAGATGGCACCCAGCACTCGCCTGTTTTCTCTGCAAACCCACACTGATGGTGGAAAGTGTTGCTTTACGACGCCCTCGCACTTGTGTGTGTGTGTGTGTATGTGTTGGAAAAGGTCAAAACATAGCGTTAGGAACAGTCAGATCCGAAAGATTTGTAGGATGTTTTTTTTTTTTTTTTCATGTCCCATACCACACTGTATAAACCTGTGGCTTCAATGAAGCTGCTGTTAACCTATTATATATATATATTTTGAATTAACTTATCTGATTATATAGACTATATGCGGTAAGACTGTGCCATTTAGTTCACTACATTACAAACCAAAGAACAGACAGGGATGTGGAGATGAAGCAATGTTTCATTTACTTTCTACTTCTGGATAAAATCTTGTTTCCATCTCTGTCCAATAATTTCTGGCACAGATGAATTTACATGACAACATTTTTTGGATCATTTTAAACCAAACAAATTTTGTACCCAAATTAGAGCAAATTCTTGTAGCTAGAAGAAAATTCCACAAGGGGGCGGTGCCCAAAAAATGTACTGAATCAATAGTTTATCCATGTAGATTCTCATTCACCCAGGTCATGGTTATTCTGACGACTCAAACAAGGCAGTCCAGTTGTCTTGTTCGAGTCATCAGAATGCATGTCTAGTTTGATGAAAAAACACAAACAAAAGCCAGTTCAGGTGAAAGAAGTGAAAGTGATGTTTATTTGACCTCAGCGTGCAGCTTTCGTTGTGATGAAGAACCATCTTCTCTTCAAGACCAGTGAGGATTAAAGGCATGAATTTAAGCAGTTATGTTCTATTCTTCAGCGATCTTATTTAAAAAAAAGTCTGACTCAACCAAATGTTATAGTTTTATCTGTATTAGTAATATTTCACTCTCTACTTCGCTGTCTAGAAACTTAACTGTTAAAGCACTGTTTGGGCCCTATGAAGCCTACAGCACACAACAGGTTCAAGTCTGCAGGTAAACTAGAGTTTACAGAGAGGGATGGGACCAAACGGACAGAAAAATAAAGCAAAGAGAAACTTCTGTGCTGACTTAAAAGATGAGACTGAGCTGAAGTCCTTGCTAACTCAGTTAACAAGATAATGAACAAATTGTTGCTTAAACTTTAACTCGACAACAGCAGATCAGTGTGGTGCAGGAAGGAGAACATGTAAGAGTTTCATCTACAAATAGTGCACAAAAATAAGTAGCTTTGAGATGATATGGTAAAGCACAGGATTTTTCTAAATAAATCCTAGCGTACAGATACACAATGACATTTATTTTGGCTCAAATTTCTTATAATGAGTTAAATTACATGACAAAGTCAACCCCATGTGTCATGGTTAATAGCCTATCTTTGGCATCTCCTGTTGATAATACAAATAAAACAAAATCATCCTAAAAAGGTGATTTAGGTGAGGTTATTTTCTAAACTAAGGGTTCTTTATCTTTAAACAAGGACTTCCTCAAGATTATTTCAAAACTTAAAGGCAAGGCTCAACACTAAATAAAGGGACTGGACACTGAAACTAAAGTGGATCGTCACTCCTTCATTGCCCTCACTTGGCTTGATTTAGAGACTCGTGACATGACTCAGAGAGATGTAGCCTGATTCACTCATCCTTAGAGAGAGGGGGAGTCCCTGAGGCCCACTTCCAGCTGAGTTTGGCCTCTTAACCTGCTACTTCTGAACCTTTAAAAACAAAACAAACCCAGAGTTGATTAATCTATCACTATAGCAGACACCTACCAAGCCAAACAGTTTCAAGACTTGGGCCAATTTTCTACTTTGCACATGACAGTTCTTTAAAGAGTCACAAAGTGGTGTTTGTGATCATGAAGATGTGAATAAAAAATAGTATCCACATTTGAGAAGTGGTGCATCATATGTATGCTGGAAAACTATCATTGCTGAATCAGATTATTTTCCGTACATGGTGATGTGATCTAGAATCACAATTTCTACAAAAATATTCTCTGGGATCTCAAAGTGAATTAATGAACAAGCAGATTTGATAACTCAAGCATGTCAACAATTTCAACCCTTGCTTGTGAGTCCTTTGTTGAAACTGCAGTCACAGACAGACTGCACCGTGACAGCAACTTAGTCATCTCTCACTGTTACAGCCAGACCTCTCTCTAACCTTTCTCCTGTGCTTGTCTCCTTCAGCATTGCAGATAGGAACTTCTGTTATGTATCTCTTCATTCTTTGCACTCTAATACTTTTGTGGACAGGCTAGCTCTCCAGGGTGGGTGGGTCTGTTTCCAATTTTCTACCCTTCCCCACACTTAGAAACGGCACATCCTAAACCAAACAAAAACAAATAAAGTAAAAAGAAGGGGGTACTACTTTTTTTTCTATTTCTCTTTTAAATCCTTTACACACAAATTGTTTTGAAAGTATAAACAGTTATCAGACCTGAGCAGGTTTCTCTCAGCTGAATCCAAACAGACTGACCATTAGTCGGTAGTAACAGTGAAAATAAACCAAAGCAACAACTGGACTGAAAATCTTCTGTTTGTGAACAAATTTGCAAAACTGCCAGAACAGCTCTAGCTCTCTCTTCATACTCAGCAGTATTTACAACAATACATATGACATCTGGTATTGTTCAAGATTAGAGGACTCATCTTTTGCACAGCTGTAACAAAGTATTTTACAGATAGATGTAATGTGCAAGGGTAAAACGTCTCCTACCGGTTTTTGGTGCTGACATCCAGTGAGAGGTTCCTCCGCTTTCCCACAGCAGTCCAGTCAATCACAGAGGCAGCAGACGGGCAGGCTGGGAGGAGAAGATAGATCCTGCTTTGACAGGGGAGTGGTCCTACAGCGCCTGAGCCCGGCTGTGCTCTGACAGAGGGAGTCACAGTCAACTGCTTGACACCACAGGCTCACTCTGACTTTTTTTTTTGGTCTTCTACTTCCTCTCATGTGAGTGCTCGCTCTCTCTCTCTCTCTCTCTCTCTCTCTCTCTCTCTCTCTCTCTCTCTCTCTCTCTCTCTCTCTCTCTCTCTCTCCCTCTTTCTGCCTCTCTCACTTAATCACTACCCCTTCTTCTTTTTTTTTCAGAGGAGACACAGTTGTTCTGCCCTATCAGAACCCCGTTAACTTTCTGTCAGTGCACCAGAAGCTTTGGGGATGTAGGGCAGCGGAGGACTCGGGGGGTTGTGGAGGTTATGTGTATCTGTGTTTGTTGGAGATAGAAAAGTAGAGGGACAGATTGCACAGTCACTTGTGTCTTACAGACAATGGCAGGAAGTGCTGCTTTAGGATGCACAAAGTACTGAGAACCAAAATGAATAAATAAATAAAAAGCTGCATTGAGCGCTGAGGGAATGTTCATTGAACTATGCTGTCGGTTTAAGTTATTCAATACAAAGCATTTCTTATATCTGACATGTAGCTTGAATTGGGGCACAGAAAAGGTGCCCAAACAGGAGTATGATTTTCATGCCTTTGTTTCTGAAATAAACCTCTGCCCCTTTAAACCCCATGACCCAATCAGGCATCTACTTCCGAATGAACACACAAATCGAGCATACAGTGAGATAACTAACACAAAGTGACATATTTCACCCCAGTGACTACACTTCAGCCTGAGTGAGTTTAACAAGGAAGAAAACAACATACAAAAGAAGTGGACTCTGGTTCATTACTAAACTCAAACTATAGTAGTTTATGTCATTTTGATCTCATCCTCTAAACACTCATCCTTTGCTTGAATCAGAAGCAAACACAGCTTGAAACTTTATGATAAAAACATAGAATTTCAAACTCTATTTCTGATTAGTGCACATTTCCTCTGGAGACACTCGTGGAAAAGTCAAAGATTTTCTGACAACATTGAGATCTGTTAGGAAACACTGACTTAGTCATTTAAAGCTGCAGCATCACAAAGCTTCAACTGGGAATGTTACATGCATCATAATATTAAGTCATGAGGGATGGATGGGGCATGAGTATTTGACTGTAAGGTATACTCCTGATATTTCACCGCATTAAATAAGTGGATGGATTTCATTTTTTCTATCCTTTAAGAGACTGCAAAAGAAGTAAGGTATATCCAAAAAGAAAAAAAATAAAATGAAATAAAATAAACAAAAATCAGTGATTTGTCTGTTACTGTTTCAATTACAATATAAAACCCACTTTGCTGCCAAAATAACATTACAAACAAAGAAACAGAGCCTATTTCATCCTCCAGCCATATGTAAGGCCTTGTTGTGTCTCACCATCAGTCCAAAAAACAAAGATATTCAGCTAACTTCCTGTATGACACACATGAGCAGCGAATCGCCCATAGTTTCTCCAACAATACTCCATGATTGTTTAGCAAAGTCTTGCTTGGACTGTGAAATTAGTGACACTTGGATGAAATAGGGTCAGGGCAGACCTCTGCCAAGCCTTATAGTCCAGTCTTCTAATGTTATGGATATCTGGAGGAGCATCAGCTTCATGTGGGTCATACTTGGGCCAATTGCCGTATTGGAAATTCTGAAGTCAACTTAGCTTTATTTGAGTTAAGATGATGCAAAGAGGCTGGTTTTTTAGTCTCTTTTCAGACAGCTACAGGGTGTCCGCCTGTTATCAAGTAAATCATGCACGTACATGGGCAAAACTCTTATAAATTATAAAAAAATTAGAGAAAATCCAACCCCTGTACAGTGAGCCCCTTTTTGAACAAGGCTGCAAACATGTTTTTGATTTTTGCTGTGATAATTTGCTTTTTTGGCTTGGTGTGGATGCTGTTTCAGGTAATTCTGTATCCAGCCTTAAGCAGACTCTCAAATAACTGCAGTTTGTAGCTATTCCACGTGGATTTCATATTTATGGACCTCAGATTGTCGTAAGTCATGGATATATTCAAAAAGTAGAAAGATTCAGTTTGATTAATTTGAATGTTTTTTGTTTTTTGACTGTTATTGCATATTGTTTTTAAATTTAATTTAAACACAAAATGTACCTGTTCGTTCTTTAAAATTGACAAGTGGTCAAGCATACAGCTTAAAAAACATGTCATTAGGCTTTACTTAGTTTTTGGTAAACAGAACCAATAACTGTCTCTGAAACATTTAATTTCTCATAATACATGCCACAAATTGTTTAAAGACTTTGTGTTTTTTTTGTTTTTTTTTTTTTGGGGGGGGGGGGGGGGGGGTAAATTTGTGTACACTTATGCATGGTGTGTTAGGTGTGTCATGTAGGAACATCTTTTGAAATCTATCAAAGCGAGATAAAATTTGGTTCAATCATCTCACTGGTTTGGAAACAGCCAAAAATCCTGAAATTAAGAGGTCAGTTTTATGAGCATGTTTTATTTAATCCACGTCTTTTATTTGATAAACTCCAAACCTTTCAGCCGTCACAACAACGCCACAGACAGACATAACAGGTCAGTAGCAGACAACATGTTGCTAAGTCAACACCCAGTAGATCTGTTAAATTAAATTAAAACTGAGTTGACATTAGGGAGCATATACTTCTTGATTTTCTCCATCTGTTAAAGAGAAATGCATCTAGTAAGGCCAACAACCCCCCTGACCTCGACTGCTGTGTGGTCTGGCTCCTTCTTCAACTGCACCAGCAGCAATGGATTAGCATTGTGGTTCAAATGTAACCTCATCCTTTGGGAAAACAAACTGACCAAAGGAAACTTGTGTCTGTGGGTTATGACCCTTTGTCCTCGTGGTAAGTGAGAGGCTGTTTTGGAGGTTGGCGTGCCCAAGTCTCAGTTTCTCCTATAACAATCTGAGGAGGAAGAGGACTGTGATGCGAAATTGTAAAATCTGTACACAAAAGACATCAGTGCATATAACAAAAGGTTAGGAGTCATTGAGGAATACAATGGGATCTGCATCATCTGAAAATGTTCACTGGCTGTTAGAAATTCTTAAAAATCATTATAGTGAGAAGGAGAGGGGAAGAGGGACATGTTATCTGCCAGAAAAGTTTAGACAAATCACGAAGAAAAGGCAAAAAAAACCCCAACAACTTTGAATGTCTTATCAGGATGTGAATGACCACCTTTCCCTCATAACAGGTTTTAACCCATTTTCTTTATCATTCAAAAATTACTGATGTGTAAGCAGCAAATCGATTTTTTCCCCAGGTTTCTTGATGTTATGGTGCTCTGGTTGTTAACTAAAACCATTATTGATGGTGATAACAGCAACATTGTTTAAAGCAGGGAAATTTACATATTCTGTGTTTAAAAGTGCACCATGGCTAAACCTTGAAAAGATGAAGAGCAGATTTAGGACAGAAGTATCAGCAAAAATAGCCATGTTAATCTTGTGTCAGTTTTAGTTTTAGTTCAATGAAACCACGTTGGACATCAGTAAAGATCTGCAGCTTATAGGGGAAGCTATGCAAGGACTTGGCCACAAAAGAATATTTGTTAATTTGATCAATACATTATTGATTCTTTTCTGGGGCTGGAGGAAAAAAAACAGAACACAACCAAATTTTCTTGTCAGAAAACAAAATAAAGTTTGCGACAAGACATTTATTTAATGTACGTGACACTTGGTAATAGTTTCCAGAAAGTATTCAAGTTTAACAACAGACTTCCCTGTTGTGTCTGAACAACAATGGTCAACATCTTTTTTGTACTTTGCAGTGACCTCTTGAACAAATACACCTTGTCACTGTGTCAAGCACGCTCTCACACTTCCAAAGATTCTCTGTTGTGCTTCTCAGCCTTTAATCAGCCTGAGTGGCGAGCCGTCTCGACTCTCTCAGGACGGGGGAGTTTCCTGAAAGGTCATGGTTGTTCCAGCAGACCAAACACTGTGCTAATTGCTTTGTTGTTTGTTGCTCCGGTGCCTGTTTTTGTGTTGCACTTTTCCTCTGTTTAGCATTCCCAAGTCTATTACCTGAGTCTTTGGCCAAGAAACAGGGAGGGTGGGGAGGGGTAGTTCAGGGAGTGTGAGAGACAAAGGAGGGGGAGATTGAGTGCCAAAAATATGAAGGCAGAGGTTGCTCAGAGGAGGCCATGATTATGCTACGAGAGGCCCCCGTCTTCCCTCATCTCCCTGGCTAAAAATAGCAGGAGAGGGAAGGTGCTTTTGGGACCGGGGGGAGGATTGAATGGGACAGGACAAGCTCGGACTGCAGTAATTGGTGAGAGACAAACAGCTGGGGGAGTGTGTGTGTGTGTGTGTGAGGGCTCTGCTCCATGCAGCTGTACTCTGTCTTTCAGGCCCAAGACCCCTCTCAAATTGTTACATTGCCTCCCGCTCTCTCTCTCTCTCTCTTTCTCTCTCTCTCTCTCTCTCTCTCTCTCTCTCTCTCTCTCTCTCTCTCTCTGTCTCTCTCTCTCATACACACACATTTAGCACACACACACACACACACACACACACACACACACACACACACACACACACACACACACACACACACACACACACACAGCAGGAAGGAAAGTAATGGGTCCCTGACAGAGTGAAAGAATGAAAGAATGTGCAACATGAGGCAAGGGAACAGCTGTATAGTTGAGGGTGGGGGGCAGTTGATTCATAGAACAGGGGCGAGGTACAGCCACAAATGATGAAAACATGGGGGTTGGGGGGCATACTAAGAGCAATAGTATGTGGAGAGGGTGGACATTTCTGGAAGTGGAATCAACAAATTTATCGGTTTATGTCAAATGCTGGTCTAAATCAAACCCAGAGTGTCCTGGTGGGGGCCGGGCTCCCAGCAGATGTTTTGCTCAGCTGTTGCAGAACAGATCTGCTGTTGGGTGGATGTTCTTCTGATGAAGTGGGCACTCTGTAATGAAATGGGCTTGGGAAATTAAAGGGCTGAAAGTATGAGGACAAACTGCAGATATACTGTGATTATGTGTGTGTGTGTGTGTGTGTGTGTGTGTGTGTGTGTGTAGGAGGTAGTGGAAATAACATGAAGTCACTTTGGCTAAGAGGGTACTGGCTATTTGGTTTTGGCTCTGCGTTATATATTTATACTGCATATTAAAGCCGGAAAATTGGCTTAGCATTGTCGTGCTGATTTGTTACATACTTATCCACATAAATTTTCACCTCAACACTTTTATGAGCTGTTAACCACCTATTACAGCCGAGACCTGGCCCAGATACACATCTGTACGTTATGTTTGTGTGTCTGCAGTGTCGGTATTTTTATGCTAGAAAGCATCTGTTTGTGGTTTAGTTTGCCACTCCCATTTTACTGAAGACGAGCTACATATTTGTTCGGCATACACGCTGAGGGGGAGAAAATAGCATGAAGAAAAAGAAAAAAGCACAGCTAAACCACAATCATGAGACACAGCCATGAGACCACAGTGCCACACACGAAATACATACATGCTCTACACGCAAATACTCGACAGTGAGGTGAACAAGTATTTCAGTAAGACTCTGAGATTACTCAACATCAACTTTTACTTTCTGTCTTTGCTACTACAAAATGATCTGAGTGCAAAACTTGCACCTCATTTACAGAGCTTTAACCTCAGAGGCGTCATTTCTTGAGAAATCCCCTGGTCCTCAAATTTCTGCTGAAAGAAAAAAAAATACAACAGTGAGGCTGTGGGAGATGAAACTTATCGTAACATCTGAGGTATGATTGTTGCAGTGTGTTTGTTGCTGTGAATATGTGTGTACGTGATCAAGATTTGGCAGGGGCTACATGTGACTGTGCACCTGTGTGCAGGCGGAAATACCCCCCCCCCCCCCCCCACCATCACCACAGTGTACACACACACACACACACACACACACACACACACACACACACACACACACACACACACACACACACACACACACACACACACACAAAGTGGCCACCTGTACTATTCCCTTTTAAGTCTTGTACCCAAAACATTTGAGTCGTTTAACACTTTCACAGTAAAAGTGTCACTTGTAACAACTGTGTGTTGCTTATTTTTATGAAACAAACAAACAAACAAACAAATAGATAAATAAAATGGTCAAACAGATAAAAGTAAAACAAATGCAGCCAGAGCTGGTTTAAATTAAGACTAATAAAAATATCACCATTCAAAATGATTTTTAACAGACTCACTTACCAAACAATGCATTGCTTTTCATCAGATTACCAAAAGCTTAAGCCTCAAAGAGTTGGAAGCTGCCAAAGTCTGTCTCTTGTGTCATTTCATTCAGGCATTCACTCTGTCATGATCTCCTGATGGCAAAGGAAAAAAGGCTTTCCACCTATGAGCGTGGCAGGACTGTTGAGCTGCACAAGCAAGGCCTCCCAGAAAGTGCCATTGCTGTGGAGGTTGGAGGTCATTTTGAGTTTCCTAAATGATCACAGGGGTTATACGTCAATAAATAAATAAAATAAAATAAATCAAGTACTAGACAAAAAAAAATCATGGGACACTGAAAGATAGAAAAAAATATTCTCAGACAAGACAAAATGTTAACCTTGGCAGTCCTGATGGCTTCCAACATAACTGGCATGACAAAGAAATCAAACTGATAAACTCTTTTTTTTTTTTTTTTTTCAAATAATCACTCATTTTGAATTTGATGCCTGCAACATGTTCCAAAAAAGCTGGGACAAGGGCAACGAAAGACTGGGAAAGTTAAGGACTGCTCAAAAAACACCTGTTCCATTCCACAGGTGAACAGGTTAATTGGAAACAGGTGAGTATAATGAATGGGTATAAAAAGAGTATCCCCAAAAGGCCCAGTCATTTATAAGCAAGGATGAGGCAAGGTACACCACTTTGTGAACAACTGCATGAGCAAATAGTCCAACGGTTTAAGAACAGTGTTTCTCAACGTACAGCTATAAAGAATTGATGGATTTCATCATCTACAGTCCATAATATCATCAGAAGATTTAGAGAATCTGTAGAAATCTCTACACGTAAGCAGCAAGGCTGAAAAACAACATTGAATGCCCGTGACCTTCGATCCCTCAGATGGCACTGTATTAAAAACCAACATCATTGCGTAAAGGATATTACCACGTGGACTCAGGAACACTTCAGAAAACTGTTGTCAGTTAACACAGTTCATCTCTACATCTACAAGTGCAAGTTCAAACTCTACCATGCAAAGACAAAGACATATATCAACAACACCCAGAAACACCGCCGGCTTCTCTGGGCCTGAGCTCATCTGAGATGGACTGACGCAAAGTGGAAAAGTGTGCTGTGGTCTGACGAGTCCAAATTTTATAATGTTTTTGGAAATCATGGATGTTGTGTCCTCCAGGCCAAAGAGGAAAAGGACGAGCTGGATCGTTATTAGCACAAAGTTGAAAAGCCAGCATCTGTGATGGTATGGGGGTGTGTTAGTGCCCATGGCATGGCTAACTTGAACTTGACCATCTGTGAAGGCTCCATTAATGCTGAAAGGTACATACAGGTTTCAGCAACATATGCTGCCATCCAAGCCACGTCTTACATTGTTACATTGAAAATGTATGGCGCATTAGAAAGCACAAATTATGATGTGTCTAGTATGACCCTGGACTGTTGAGCAACTGAAGTTTTACATCAAGCAAAAATGGTAAAGAATTCCACCTACAAAGCTTCAACAATTTGTTTCCCTAGTTCACAAATGCTTATTGAGTGTTGTTAAAAGGAAAGGTGATGTAACACAGTGGCAAACGTGTCCCTGTCCCTTCTTTTAGAATGTGTTGCAGGTATCAAATTCAAAATGCAGGAGCAGCTGTGGAAGTGGTCTCCAGCACGGAACCTGGGTGTACACCTGACCAAGGACCTCACCTGGGGCCACAACACCTCCTGCCTGATTAAGAAGGCCCACCAGCGGCTCTACTTCCTCAGGAAACAGCAACATGCTGGACTGGAGAGCTCCGTCCTGAGGAGCTTCTGTCAATGTGTTAGAGAGCATCCTCAGCAGCAGCATCATCCTGTGGCAGGGCAGATGCTTTGCTGCAGAAAGGAAGGCTCTGGAGAGGGTGGTGAAGGCTGCACAGAGGATTGTGGGAAACAGGCTACTTTACAGAGACAGGTGCAGAGAGAGGGCTACCTGCATCATGACGGACTCTACTCACCCTAAACACAGACTCTTTGACCCTCTCTGCAACTGCAGAGCATCTGGGGTAAGACCACCAGATTCAGGAACAGCTTCTTCCCCCACCCCCCACACACATATATATATCTGCATTAACTGGACTACCTCACATTTATCTACCTTAGTTAACTTTGTCAATACTTATATTTTTATTTTGTATTATTATTATTTTTATGCTAGTCAAATGTTTATATTTTTACTTGCTTCTCTTCTATCTTATTTTTATATATTGTTCTTTCGATATCTATTGGGCTTGATACAGGACCTTGAGAGAAAAATTTTGTGTTATCCATGTGTAAATGTGTAGTAGTAAGACAAAGTTTCTTAAATCTTGAATCAGTTTAGATGGACGTCCCATTTACATGACAATGTTTTACAACGTGTCACTCAAAAATATAAAAAACAGTGAAAAAAAATCTGCATCTGCTAGTATACATGCCGTTTTCCAAAAGTTTCTTTTTTCGGTTTGCAAAAACGTGACGTCTGTCTGAAAAAGAGGCCAAGATGTAACGATACCTCTGTGTTTCATCCTTAAACCATTTTCATGTAAATGGGGCCCTAGAAGCAGTCCTAGTTGTTTTGAACTTCTTCCATTTACTGATGATGGAGGCTACTGTACTCATTGGAACCTTCAAAGCAGCAGAAATTTTCCTGCACCCTTCTCCAGATTTGTGCCTTGAGATAGTCCCGTCTCAGAGGTCTACAGACAGTTCCTTTGATCTCAATCAGGGTTTTTGCTCTGACATGCACTGTCACCTGTAGGCCTCATACAGACAGGTGTTTGCCTTTCCATAATATGTCCAATCAACTGAATCTACTGCAGCTGGACTCCAGTTATGCAGTAGGAACATTTCAAGGATGATCAGTGGAAACAGGATGAACCTGGGCTCAACTTTGAGCTTTGTGACAAAGGCTGTGAATATATGTCTTAGGTTTTTTCTGAAGTCTGTGCTTCACACAACATATTTGAAAGCGTTGTCTCTGCTTTTGTGCTGGACAATGACACTTAAGTATGTCAATTAGATGCAAAGTAAGGGTCAAAAGTGTAAGAAACGAGGAGGTTGTCTGAGTTCTTGCCATATATTTTTGTGAAGATGCACAGGAAAGCGATCGAGTCTAAAGCCTTATAAATCCAACACAGCTTAAATTTCGTTCTAAATGTCTCCACTCTGCAGATCCTCTTCACAGTATGGTTTATAATTCTGTCATCAAAACCAACTGTCTGTCCTCCACCTGTACTGATCGCCCTGTGTTAGATGAACTTTGTGTCTGCATCTCTGTTGTATGTAGGCCAGGGTGACCACAGGGCTGCAGAATTTGACAGGTGTCCCCCTGCTTCCAGCTGTGATCTCAAACACTCTCTGTGGTATTACTGAGAAATGTTTCAGTCCGGAAGCGTTAAGACCTTCACTGTTCACATCTACATTCTCTGACTGACTAGACGGGTTATAAATGTGTGGTGGCAACCTTCTAAACACATATGTCTACCGACAGTGGTCTTGTTTGCACACCAGCACAGAGGAGCCGGCCGACCCGGTAGCTCAGTCTGATTGAAACTTACACTTCGGTTAATCCTCAAACAGTTTACAGAAACGTTACAAGTTCTCAGTATGTTACTGTGTGATCTCCTTCAACATGAGACGTGAACTGTTCAGGAAACCACAAAGTCAGTCGGCTCATGTACCACACAGTGACATTTAAGATCATATTTGCCTCCCACCTCGACCTCACACACACACACACACACACACACGCACGCACACACACACACACACACACACACACACACACACACACACACACACACACACACACACACACACACACACACACACTCAAACAAACTCATATTTGCTTGGTGGCTACCTTTCTCTAGGATTAAGTTCTTGAACGTGTGGCAGTAGGTACATATCTACCTATCTTCTAATTTGTCTACTTGTCTGATATATGATGCAGTTTTCTGTGTTATTACTTTATTGGGCTTTTGTAGCTACTTTTAAACCCTGAACAGTTCTCTTATTTCCACAGAAATAAAATAGTGAAAGGTATGGCTTTACTGTTTTAAATACAGGAAATTCTTTAAAAAATGGGACATATATCTTACTAGTTTGAGACACTGACTGTATTACAAATTGGTGTTAATCAGCACTAAATGATGAAGATTACCTGAATCTTTTTTTTTTTTTGCTGAAAAATAAAAAATAAAACAGCTTTTTTGAATTGGTGTTTATGTGGTTTACAGTGCTTCTGTGGCCAGCCTCAAGTGGAATCTTGAAGAACTGCAGTTTTTAGCACTCCTGCATGGGCTTCATATTTTTAGACCAGAGGGTGCTGCTGATAAAAATGTTCATGTCTGAATCAATTTTATACAATAAAGCTAGTTTGCACTGATCTGAAGTTATTTTCAGCTCTGGGAAAAAAGTGATGAGCATGTACCTGACTACTTTACAGACTTAGAAGAAAAAAAATCAATTCTATGCCATTTTACGGTAGAGACGTATCTGTTGGGCACAGTTTAAAGCTCCTGACATATTCACTCATACTGACTACACTTGAAACATGTCCGTGAGCCGAATCATTTGATTTAAAGTTAAATATGTGTTTATTGAGCAAACCTTAAAATAAATCAGCACTTTTTCCTACTTTCCGGCTAAAGTCTGTGCATAATGAAATCACAACCATTATAGAAACCACATGACTGAAGAGGCTGAAAAGTGAATAAACACAGTGGTAGGCTCTCAGTGTTTGTCCGTGTGTGTGTGTGTGTGTGTGTGTGTGTGCTTTTCTCAGAGTACAAATATAGGGCACAGGAAAATACAAGGAAAATGTTTGGCCGTCAGTGTGAAGTTGCAGCCATTATTTCTAAGGAGAACTTCCTTGAACGTCTCTCTCTCTTCTCCAAAAACCCACCATGTCTCCCAGCTCTGCCCTCTTCCTTTTTCCTGGAAAGTAAAGGGCTCAAGAGCAACTCACATGTAAAACAGCCGATATGTTTCTCGGTCTCATGTTTCTCAGGATCACCAAGTGTCATGCTTTTTTTTTTTTTTTTTGCTACATCTCAGAATCTCATAAAACACAGATTTATTGACATTTTTGTATGTATGTATTTTCTATCAGTCTCCACCTTCAGCTGTGTGAGAGCTGAAGATGTTTTTTTGCCCTGTGGAGGGCCTGAGCGCAGCGAAACATTCACGGGCCATGCATGCGTTCCTCACATTCTGAAACAAAACCACATGCTGGGTTCAGTCCTAATGATATTTGGATGACTTGCATAAAGGGCATCAAGCATCTAATATAGATAAGTGGGCACAGAATCAATTGAAAACAGGAAAATAGGGTCCTCTCTCTTCTTTCCTGGCAGGCTAACTCATGGACATTCATTTAATAGCATGAGCTTCAAATTATAGCTGATCGGGCTGCGGCGTTTTCTGCTTTGTCTTTTAGTGTCTGGTTGTTTAGTTTGAAATAAAACCCTCTCTCTCTTTCTCTGTCTCACACATACTTGTACATGAGATATGCACAGAGAAAACAACACGCCCTTGTTATTACTGGAAAGTCACAACTGACATCCCCCTGCAGGTGGCTATATGCCAGCCGAGCAGTCATACCTCAAGCTGGGCTGCAGAGAAAAACCCTCCTTGTTATGTTGGGGCCGTCTCACTAAACTTACAGTTGCATTTCATAAAGTGGATGCATTCTATCAGTGTGCACATGTGCTGCAGTATCAGTCTCTGATAAAATGAGGGCACCACCCATTAGTATTTATACCTCTATAGACAGAAATAAATGCTTCAGAGCACCACCTTCATGTGCTCATACACTGTGGCTACTCAGCGCTCTCTCTCTCTCTCTCTCCCTCTCTCTCTCTCTGTCTTTATCTGGTACCCACGTCTCTGCCTCACCCAAAAACCGAACACAGTCACATCGTGTCATTCCAAGAAACTGTCCTGGTGTGACCCTGTTCCTGAGTGTACCAAGAAGAATTGAAGGAATATTTTATGGTTTTTCTTGCATAAAATTTTGTGTCACACTTTTGACACATTGTGTTAGTGCACTGCAGGTATATATATAAAAAATAAAATAAAATATAAAAATCTCATAATTTATTTTCAGGTCTTTAGATCACAAATTTGAAATAACTAAATACCAACCAGTGTAGCTGTCAGTAGTTGTTGGGAATAGCAAACATACCGTAAATCAAATATTGTCTTTTTATCTATTGATTTAATTCACACGGGCCATGCATATTGAGCAACATTTCTGTCAATATAACAGAGTTTGACGAAATGCTTGTTTCAATCTGTAGTCCATGGCCAGATGATAAAATAGTCTACCTAATAAGAACCAATCAAAATGGAACAAAAAAAATGTGAGGTGGGAAAAAAAAATTAACTTTTTATCACCCTGATCATCACCTGGTAAAGTTCATTTTCTGATCATGTGATGCAGCTTCAGCCTGAACCACTGGCTGTATAATAATTGGGTGTGGTCTCTATGATGTCATCCATCTATTTCTGACTCAGAGTTTTGACTCAAATTGTCAGCAGGGGCCTTGTTGGTAATGGGCTGGCTTTGAGCCTCCTCATTAACAGCTGTAGGGTGCCTGCTTGTCAGTCATGTAATCTGTCCTTCTGATTGGCCAAACTTGTGATCTTAATATCTTCTAAACAACTGAGTTAGAAAAAAAAAAATCATCCCCATACAGTATGTTTCGACAGAGGAGTTAGCTTTTCAGACTGAAGTTATTTTTTGTACCGAGCCCAAACATGTTTATTTCTGCTGTAAAAGGGGCTTTTTAGCTTGTTGTGTATGTGGTTTCTGGTGTAACAGGCCAAAATACACCCTGCTCTGGGCCACTTCATGCCCCCCATTATATTAGTCGTGATGAGTTGATCAACAAGAGAAAGATTTTTTGACATTTAATTGGATGTATAAACCATAAAAAATGTACAAACAAAACTGCAACAATGGCAAAAATAAACAACACTGAAATGATCATGCTCTGTGGTATTGTAGAACATAAAAACCTGGTGATACAGTTGGTATTTCAAAGTTCAACGAAAGATAAATATGTTATAAAGATTTCATTGCACCATATATAATATAGTCTTGCATGTATGCCTTAATTTTTCTGTATTTAAAATATACTTGGTTATTGTGGTGTTAAACTGGTTCGTCTAGATACTAAAGATAAATTGTTGTTAGTTAAGTCATTGCTGTTAGCGGAACAGGAGCAGTTCTAATTAAATGGACGTCTCATGTTAACGTAACTGACAATCACAAAGAAAGTAGAGTAAAATTGCACATAGAGCAGTTTTCAGTTTATAAGAACATTTATTCTTCAAATAGAAAAAAAACAACAACTGCAAGTCCAAATTACAATTGATTTTGTTCAAATCATACAAAAGACAAGATTAGATCAGTTCTTAAACTGTTAAAGTGTTTACTCTTCAGTTGTTTTGTGCAACAAATTTGGTTATTAGAACGAGACAGTCTGATGTGCATAACTTCAATTCTACTCAGATTATGTCCTTTTTATGTTCTTGTAGACAAATGGAACCAAAAAGATATGTTTTATGTACTGTTTACCTTCACAGCAGTTGTTCTTCCGTGAATCAAACACTTTGTAAACATGTAACTCCTTGCCTAAGATGGGTATAATCTGGTCTAGTCTGTTTTACAACCCTGGGAAATTTTGGACCAGGCCAGTTGATACCCTGGGGTATAATCGGGAAGACACTCAACAAACTGCAGTTTTTAGCATTTCCACATTGTCTCATGTTTTTAGACCCCACATTGCTGCTTGGCCTGAACAGATCTGGAAAATATGGCGTATTGTTGCTGTTGTTTTTGGCTTTGTTGGAATGAAGACAGACAGAATGAGCTGAAAGCATCAGTCAAATCTGAGGCTAATAATGTACAGGCAGTTTGTTAAACTGAACTAAACTATGACTTCATGTGTTTTTGAAGAGGATTTTTCCTTTTTAATAGAAAAGTAAGTCAGAGTGATAGCAAAGCTGGAGAAAAGCTAGAAACAGGGGGGCTAATTCAAGATCAAATACCACATTGGGGGCCTGTGTCCATGTACTCTGTTTTAACACAAGCAGTGCTGACGTTTTATACAAAATCAATGGAGATCATTATTTTCAGTGTCCAACATTATAAGTATTAAAGAGTCAGCTGTTGTTTTTCCTTAGTGTGCTTTGATAGTGTCATTTTTCTGACTTTGGGTGGGATGATGTTTATACAAATGGGAAACAAACCACGATTGTTGCTGAAGGTACACTTTCTGTAAAGAGTTTCTGGAAGTTTTTTTTAGAGTGTTTTTGGGGCAACAGTAGGTGCCAGTGAAAAGCGTTCTGAAACTGAGGTTGTGGGCACTTTTAGAACACAGGCCGCAACTTCTCAACCAGACCATTACTTTGTTTATCTTAACATTTGTGCAGTAAGTCTAAAGTCGGATTTCAGACTTTTTTTTCTATCTGCCTCCCTAAAATTGCACATTTGCACGCCTCAATGATGCTCAAAACTGTCAGAGGTGGCACTTGTTACCTACAGAGGGAGACGTGCAGCCAGTAATGTGTCCACCATGCAAAAGAACAAGCTGTTCAGTTTCTGGCTGCTCTGTGGTGAGATAATGCAGTCGGAGATCCCTCACCTAAAGGATGTTGCTGCAACCAGAGCCTCTCTTTCCTTCATCTGACCTCGTACACATACGCAACGGTTCAGCAGACCGCACAAGACAATCCTTATCAGCAGTCAAAAGGAGTCCCTCTGCTTCGGAGCGGGGCTGACAATTAACTGTCGAACAATGACTGGATTTCTGTGATAACCTTGTATTTGTTCCTCCCGCACATCGGCACTCATGTAATCTTGTTCCGTACATGACCAGCCAGAGAGAGGTGAGCTGAGGTGAGCTCAAATCTCTCCTACCATGTTGTACAAATGTCAGATTTATCTACACAGAAATCTACCCTGTGTTTGTGTGTGTGTATGTGTGTCCTTACAGCACTGTTATGTTTCCTCACACACCACAGCTCAGTGTGAGGACATTCAGTACAACCTCAATAATTGCAACTGTCTGCAGTTATCATCAGAGGTGTAACAAAGGGTCAGGAGGTCAATGAGTGAGCACAGGGGCATGTAAAGACATACAGTGCCCTCTAGTGGACAAATGATAGCATGAACACAATTAGGGATCATTTAAAGGAGTCAGGCTACAAACTTGAAGCAGGCGCTATACAAGAAAATTAAGTCAAAGAAAAACAATTGACATTAACTTTGATTTAAAGTGTTGGATTAAAAATAAACAATCCTCCTCTATTCCACTGCAGCTCATTATTCATTCATTTTCTACTGCTTATCCTGTTCAGGGTTGCGGGTGGCTGGAGCCTATCCCAGCTGTCTTAGGGCAAGAGGTAGCTCATATTTTATACATATATTATTCTGTCAAGTGATTACATTTGAACTCTTCACCCTTTAATGTCATATATTAAAGCATGTTTTTGTTGTAGTCGTGGTTTGAGCCATTTGCTCTCACTTCTTCTTTTAGAGAATTGTCTAAAGGATGATTGTCAGATTCTCTCGCTGTGCTCAGTTTTGAAGAGTAAGGAGGTTGTGGGATTTTGTTTTAAAAATGAAGAACTGTTTCTCCACCTTTCAGGGTTACGCTTTTAAGCACCAGCTTTTAATCATTTCTAAATAGCTGTAAATTTTGGCACAGAGGTGGGTGCATCAATACTGTGGTATTAATACAAAGTGCTCATTAAGTATCAATTGATTTTTGACACCGATTAATACTTCAACAAAACATCTATCAAGTCATTTCTATGGCTGATTTGAAAGTTACTTTGCTGGAAGGGCTTTGTTGGGTTTCTGACACTGAAGTGGTGGGAGGTCCGTCCATTAGGACTTGACTTGGCGAGTGGAGGGTTGCTGGATTGAAACTGGGCTGATAGCTGGAGAGGTGTCAAGACTGCTGAGGTGCCATTGAGCAAGATAACAAAGCTCTAACTGCTCAGGGTGCAACTCCTTCACTCTGCACTCTCGATCAATGCATGTTGTGCATGTGTGTATATAGCATGAATCATTCAGAGTGACAAAAAATAAAAATTTTCCCCAAGGAGATTAATAAAGTAGATCTTTTGAGGAGGAGATTAGACATAAGTGCTTTATGCATGCATGCCGCCATACACACATACACACTTCTTGGTCCAATTATCATAGAAAAACCAAACCATGTATCAATCAACTTTACACAACTTTTCACATTTTCAAAACAAGAGTTTAACTTTGTTAAAATTTTTGTTTTATTGTCAAAAACTTCCTCTGCTACTGATTTTGACCTCTGCTGAGGACATGGCTGCTTTTCCTTTTATTGACTTTATCACAAAACATCTACAATCAGTATAGTTGCTGTATTTGTTCATGTTTGCTTGTTAATAATCATTTATCACCACAGAATACAGAAATTTTAATTGCCCTTAACCCCAGTGTGCTGGTTAAGTGTTTGAAATTTCACACAATTGCAGTCATCAGTGTTCGAACATGAAATAACACAAAAAGCCCACTGCTATATACAACTGTTTATTTTTGATTTGCAAAACATCTGACAAAAATAACATTACATAAACACCAATTCATAATAGAAAAAAAAGATCTTTGAAAATAAATGACAAAAGATAAATTGCAATTACATTAGAATTTAAGTGACACCATTTTTTTGATAATTGAAGCCATATCATGCTGACCAACACAGGCAGTTTATGGCTAGAAGATTCATAAGTATGCACGTGTTACAAACATTATATTAAGTGCTTTTGTTGGTTCAGGCATTTTAATTTAATGTGGCACAATTTGGGTTTACAACACAGGGGGAGAATTCAACGCCAAATTCAAATTTATTCCTTAAAAGACGATCCATACACATGGCCGACAGAGCACTAAGTTAGAAGCTGATCCCCCACTCAGAGACTGAAGCCAGCTTCACTAACATCCTCCCCTGCATTAAAAAGGGTCTGACAATGGCACACAGCTCAGGGTGGACGTGACCATGGCGGCATCATTCCTCAGTATTCACTGATCAATAAAAACCTCTCTTATTTCGTTCAGTGTTTACCTGAAGCAGTTTGACAGAAATACAAAAAGAAGAAGAAGAAGAAGAACTTTGTTTAAATTCACTAAAGTGAGTAGTTGCTCTGTTAAAATGATATTAGGATTTGAAGGGAAGTTTCTTCCCATTAATAAGCATCCCGAAAGTTGTGTTCATCTTAAAAGACACAATCCTTTAATGAGGCTTGTCGGGCCACCTGGGGCTGACATTTTGGACGATGCCTGCATTATTACGTAGTGTCTTTTACACATGACTTGGTGATGCTCGAGATTAAAAAAAAAAGCAGCATTGCATGGATACTGAGGATTTCACTTCTCCTACATTAGACCAAACATTGGCAGGGAATGATGAATGTGCTAGAACAGACTTTAGGACAGAAGGAGAGATGAAGAAATGAAAGGAGGAGGCATGGAGAAGGAGGAAATGACAAGAAAAGTAACAGGTGAAAAGTAATGATGGCAGAGCAAAGACCATGCTGTCCGTACCAAGCAGAGCACAAACACGTCTTGTTTCTCCTACTGTTGCAAAGTCTTTCAGGCGGTTCCTTCTTACAACTGTGTCTTACTCTGTAAAACCTCCCTCACCTGCTCTCAGGGAACTCAAAGGCTCAGCAAAACAGCTGAGCCTTCCACAGACTCCCAGAGATCAGAGCAGAAAGGGATGTTTTACCACTGGAGTAAACACAGCCTCACCCTAGCCAGTCTGAGCCCCGTTGGTCAGAGCGCAGGCACTATATTAAAAACACTCCTGGTATTTTGTGCGTTAAAAAAGGCAATGCTAAGTCTGAGAAGAAAAAGAACTGTACAAAAAACCTATGAATGACTTCATTAGCTGGACTCTCCCAAATCTGTGAGATATCTCTGAGGTAATCATCGAAGTATGACTCATTAGACAGCAATAAATACCAACATGAATACAAGTATTACAAAAGTAAAAACAGAGGCAAATGCTTATGCTAAAGCAAAAAATCTGAGCTAAAGAGGTAGGTTTTTTTTAGGTAGATTATGGTGTACATCCATTGTGGACACTCCTTTTTGTAAGAACTACATTAAGTTGATTCCATTACAATCCCTGTCCTAATGGGAAGAACAAAAAACAAAATAAAATAAAATAAGATAAAGACTTGAAAGCCTTTGCATGGGAGATGGCCTACTGTTTCTCTATGGATGATAATATACAGGTTTGTACAGACAGGATCTGTATTGGCAACAGTTGTACAAAAATCTTCAAAAATGTCGAACATGATATCCTGTAAAGCTTGCTGGTGATAGTGTACCATAAGTTGGATATTGCAGGCATTGTAACTGTGTGAAGAGGAAATCTCACCAAAGAGCGATCCTTGTCATTTGTGATAAGATTTCTTTTGATGCATGGTTTTCGAGTTCCAGTATTTTTCACAACCACAATGCAGAGTTAAAAACTTACGGATTCTGAGCAGCCTACCATGGTGAAACCAAACAGTCCAGGGATGCATCACATTTACATTTAACTGTATCTGAGTGTTATGTACGGTGAAGAAAAGAGCTACAAAAACAGCACTTAGTCCCATGATTTATCAAAAATAAAAACAAATGCATCAAAAACAAAAAAAGGGGGGAAACGGTGTTCCCTTTCAATGACAAAAAAAACGAGTTCTCCTGACCAAAGCCTACTTGTTCATTAAGTGGCTGTGTGATGCATCCTCAAGACTTCTCGGGTTCAGTTTTTTTTAATTCCTAAGAGTAACTCCTCCTTTACCCTGTCCTTGTGTGGAGGGAACTCTCCCCGTGGCACTTACATGTTTACCAAAACTTCCCACTGTACTTAACATACACAAGTCAACACTGCATCTCTATCTTATACACAAAACAAACATAAGAGGAAAAAAAACAAAAAAAGAAAAATTACTAACACACACACAAAAAAAAAAACGAAACACAAAACAAAAAAAAAATCCATATCTACATACAGATGTATGTAATCAGAGAAAATAAATCAACATGGAGACTTTTCAAACTTCAAAAGTCAGTGTTCAGTAACCAAGCACATCATACCCCTCATCAAACTGACATACTATACATATGAGTGGTACTGCCTAAAGACACTCGAGCCTCAACTCTTTGAAGTTCAATCACAGCAGGGATGTCTGTGGGACACTTGGAATTATAAATATACACTAAATAATCCCCATGATTTTCATGGGATAACTCATTGTGATTACATGAATGTTAAAAATTCAAAACATGTTTTAATTTCTGTGCTATGCAGATCATATACATCGTGTACATCCCAACGGAAGGCATGCACAAGAGTCACAGTGACCATTGAAGTGTTGTAATAAAGCCACAGTGACAGAAAATGGACTATATATTTTATGTTTGGAAAGCAAACCCTCATGGGCAACAAATTAAAGCAACGTCTTTTACTGCTTCTCAAAAAGCAGAGAATCAATCAGTTTAACAACTAACACATAGGCTCTCGCTGACCGTCTTCCGCTTGGACCTCGCACTAATCCGGCCTGCTGAGTGGAGGGAGACTCAAGGTTTGCCTTATGAGAGCCTTCAGGGCCAATCACAAGGGCTGTTTTGTGTCTTCTTTCTCAGAAGATAGGGGACAAAAACAAGCAAGTCATTCCTCTGAAAGACTTCTTCTACGCCAATATGGCTCCCAAGAAATCATCTAAATTTATCAGGAAAATGACTTCACTTGTTTGGGTCATTGTTGTTATAAACGACATGACATATCATCCATTTTTACCATAATTCCACATGCATCACTGACAAAATGTTAGCTTTTAGATTCTGCATTAAGTTGGCAGTTTGGTTTTCTAAGCCATTACATTCTGTCTAAGAAAGCAGAAGCCAAATATGACAGCAGAGAAAGGTGTCTGAGTTCTAATCATGTACAAGCTTATCTTCCAAAAGCCATGGATACATAGCATATGAGTTAATAATAAGAATACCCACGGCTCTGGCTACGCTGTAATGCATCAAATGTCTTACTAGCATGGTGATCCATATGGCTTATATTAGAGAGCAGCATGGTATGTTTAGCTTGTCCTCTTTCTGAGAGTGAACATGGAAAACTAGGCAAATACATCAACCCATCCCTAAACAAACAATCTGCCTGAGTCAAATACACAAGCAATCCCCATTTAAGCCCATCCTAATGCATTTTCATCAGAAAAGTGTAGTTTAATTCAGAACAAAGGGCATAGTGTTTCAGAATGTAGTGAAAGTGAATCAAAATGAAAAAGGGTCCATACTGAATTTGCATATATATTTCTGAAAAATTTGTCTTGAGAAATTTCTATGTAGCCCTATGTACAGCGGCAGACATATTACATATTTATAGATATATTTATATATATACCTGGTATTTACAGAATGCAGCCACTAGAGGGCTGCGCAGCATACATCATCCAACAAGAGGGCCTGGGTTTGGAGGTGCTCACCACCAACACAATCAGGCCCTCAGACATTCTAGAAAACCCACTTCCCTGTCAGAAACGAAAGGGTGTGAAATCTGTGGAGGTCTGAAGCAGCTTCCCAAACTCTCCGCCCACCGAACTCACGGTGTACTGAGGAGGAACAATTCATGGAATTGTTTTTAAAGGTGAACTGACGTATATATATATATATATATATATATATATATATATATATATATATATATATATATATATATATATATATATAAAAAATCTGTTGAAATTACATCCGTAGCTATGCCAATTCCAAATACGGTATGTAGCTATATATAAACAAGACAGGCCCCTTGCTTTGGCCTAGATTTACTATTCCAGTTAGATTTGGCATCTTAGCCCTTTAAAATCTGTGATAATATAGATACTGTATAACAATACAAAGGCTTGAGTAAAGGTGGTATAACAGTGCTTAGGATACATGTGGTAATAATTAACTATTTACAATGAAATAAAATAAAAACAAAACAAAAAAGAGAGAAGGATGAAAAACGATTTCAAAAAAGGAGAACAAGCCATACTGCTGGCTTGGTTTGATTGACAATTAGCAGTGTAAAAGTAGCTAACACATTTAGTGGCTAATTCTCACCTCAAAACCAGACACCCCAAGTCCTATGAAAAACCTCACTAAATTACAGACAAAGTTCTGCCCACTGCAGTTATCCTAAATTATGACATTTTCCTTCATGAGCTGCGAGGCCAGTCATACAACTAACTCGCGTGCCGAGAGGCTGCGTGCTTGAAAAGAGCCGTGGAGCAGCAGTAAGGTTATTTTTAGGTAATGGAAGCGTTTTGAGAAAGTAGTTGACCATACCTTTGGTGAAAGGTGAAAGGCAGGTTTGATTTGTGTACACAGTCATATACGTATGCTGCCTTGGAGAGAAGCAGATGGAAAAAAAAAATAAAACATAAAAAAAAAAAAACACCATAAACTTCTGAGTAATGTGCAGGCACTGCTTTTGCACTGGTAAACTGAAATGTCATCCGTACTGTATCTAAATTGTTCCGTGTAAAAGTTACAGTTTCACATAAGAGATGTAAATATAAAACAACCCCAGTAAAACCAAGAGGTAGTTCAACTGAATGGCTAAATGAATAACTGAGTGTGTTTGTTGTGTGGGTGTGTGTACATCAAGTACACACGTTAAAGTCCAGGCATCTGAAGCAGCTGTTGGTTGATTTAAATACAGACAAAAAACACTGTATGTAAAAAAAGAGGTTGTATGTAGAGTTGAATTTGTATCATATGAAGTCTCCTTGTTTATTGTGTCACTAAACATCTGCTTGCTCTCCATACAACCTTGGCCTTAATGCCAAAATAGACTTAATTAGACAAGACACATACTCACTCTCTCTCTCTCTTACACACATGCACGCACACAAACACACACACACACATATTCATGCACACAGCTTTCTCTCCTCCACTCACTTCTCCACACCTCCAATTTGGTCCATCCAGGACATCCTCAGAGCTCTCCTTTCCTTTTCCACCACAAGGGGTCTCGTCTCCCGTCGTGTCTCCAACCTGTGAGGTTTTTAGGAGACTTCACTGCCGAACACCTCCAAAACCAGCGGGGTCAGCTGCATGCTGTGCTCTGGCTGGAAGGAGAGCGAGCGGTACTGTTTGGAGTGCTCCTCGTTCAGGCTGCGAAGATCAGCTAGCTTTTGGATCATCTTGGCGTACAGCAGCCGACCTCCTGGGTGGTGAAGCCGGATGTAGGCCTGCAGGGTCTCCGACAGCCGGTCTTGGAGAGCTTCAATTCGCTCGTGATCCTGCACACCGGGGCGATCTGAAAGAGAGGAGAGTATTTAGACAAAGAAAAGCTCAACTGTTGACACTGAAAACCCAGAAAGAAACCAAGGATTACAAAGTTTGTTTACTCTGAATTATTATTCTACGACTTTTGAATCATCAATGAAATGAATAATCTGTGTTAAATTGCTTCTTCTCTGGTCAGGTGGCTTTCTAATTTTGGATCAGGGAGTGTACATCTATGAAATGATAATGAGGTGCCTCATATACACAAAGGCATGCAAATATCCACTTAGTTACACATGCTTGCTTGCTTGCATAACTACATGTATAATATATGCTCTGTATATTCTACAAAGCATACCATACACACAATGTTTATCCAGAAAAAGCACTAAAGCCTTCAAACATCAGAGATCTGTTCCTGTGTGATTTAAATTGAGATGCACAGGACAGTGCTTTATATAACTTAAAATCAAAAAATTTTGCCAAAACAGGAACAATGACCCTTGAATGTTTTGGTAACGACAACAAACAAGAACACACATGAACAATTTATGCTGCCAACTCTATATGTTCCCTCCCCCGCACAATAAAACCTTCAGTACCTGGAGAAAGCAGGCAGATGGCCATCAGCATCACATGTTCCTCCTCGTGCAGGTTGAGCTTCTTCAAGCCCACCTGGAATTTCACCAGCGGCTCCAGCAGCTCCAGAGTATGTCCAGCTTAAAAGGACGCAACACACATTATTACTGTCTGTGCAGCACGTAGAATCAGCTTCATATTATATATCACAGAAGAAGGGCCCTCCTGGGAACGTTAGCATCCCTCTTACTCATTAATATTTCACTCTGCCCATTGGAATCATCTCTGGAGAGGATTTTTTTCTGCGTGCTGTGCATTATTCAGGTTTGTGTTCACTAAGAAGTAATGGCTGAGAATGCTTTTTAATCAGCAAATTTGAAATCAAATCAGTGTTTACGCTGTTTCACAGGGTGGGGGTGCGTTTTTCTGGAGAGGTGTAAATGAGATGCATTAGCGATGGGTACACATTAATTATTGAATTTTAATCGAATACAAACTTGCATTTCTTTATTCATTCAGATGCTGGTCTTGCTCAATTGTTGGTGCTCATAAAATAATACACCCTGATACATGTTACTGAGATTTTTTGTAGACGAATTTAAAGAGTTAACTCCACAAGATTCAGTATTTTTAAAAAACACGTAAATAAAACACCGTAAAAAAGTAACACTGAAAGACGAACAACTGAAAAAAACTGCTAATGTGAAATAAGGTGCAAAGAAACAATCCATGTTTGTGAGAGCTGTCCTTAGTTTTTTCTATAATCTGGACCTAAAACTTGCATGTGAAACACATAAATCTGTATCCTGGTCATGCTCTTGTTGACTATTTAGAGTTATTTCCAGTAAAGGAATGCACACTTTTCCTGTTACAGACAGTAGTTGTTTTGTGTGGTTAGCAGGTCAGGAGTGACATTCTTTGGTTGATCCCAGTCTGAGGGGGTCTTATTTAAAAGGCAAATGAAAGCCATGCCCACAGGGGCCTCTGTGGATAAGTAAGACTGGTTTAGCAAAAAAAAAAAAAAACAAAAAAAAAACGTGTGTTAACATCCCTTTCCTATGGGTGTGTGCACAGGCCACTGCTTGTAACCTTATCTGTTCTCCCACACTAATGATCTAGTCACCTTAACGCTACACTGCTTCCTGCGAGCTCTGAGCGGGAGTGTTAATGTGTAACATGCGCTTCTTTTCTACAGCTGTTGGCTGAGCTAAATGAGTGAACTGGCAAAGCCAACTCATAGTCCAAAATGCAACAGCTTCGGCTGTACACGTGGCAGAGCTTAGACTAACCTTTGGTGACATCACTGATCTGGTATTTGAAGTCAGGTCCGCCACAGCTCCAGGACATGTCCTCCAAGTTGAAGCTCTGATTTGAGCGCAGCATGATCACTTCTATGGCACTGGACTTGAGCAGGGCAATCTGGTCCTCTGCAGTCAGCTCCCTGCAGAGAGAGATAACACCCGCTGAGGTAGTGACCACAAATAGTAAAGTATTAAACCCAAAGTCCTGAGATAACCTTAATTCTGCAGCATTGATACTTTTTAGTTTTACAGGTTCTGATACAGCAACAGAAAAACAATTACAAGCTATCCTGCAAGTGTATGTGTGGAGTTTAAAAGATTTTGCGTAACAATTGCTGACAGGCTGCAGGTTCCAGGCCAAAGTGAATAAATTTTTGCATTGTGCCATAGAATTCAAGCTCATTAATTACCATCACTGTCTAACCATACATCAAGTAAAGTTTTAAAATATTTCTAAATGTTCTGAAAACTAATCTTCAGAGTGAACTGCAGACACGAGTTAAAATTTGTTGTTCTGTAAGAGAGGTCTGCTTTGTTTTTCAGGCCCTAGGCAGCAGATCATAAGTGGACCAACATTCCAAAGGTAATCCGACCACGTCTATCACTTGCTGCTGGTGAGGATGACAACTTTCAGGATACACAGGCCCCAACTCGTTTCAGCCTTGACTTTGAGGTGACCCTTGAGACAGTAAGCGTTTTGTCCTTTTCAATGCACTGACTGACAAACGTGCTGAAAGGCAACTTTTGCTGAGTGGGAAAGAGACAATGAAACAGTCTTGGTTAAGTATGGTCACAAGTAATGTGTTGGCTCTTGTCTTCCTTAATAAATGGATTAATAAAGTATATTCTATTCTAATCTATTCTCCACCCCATTACTTAAGTATCTATCACTAGCCAGTCAGTTGTTGACATAAAAGCCTGCCTGTCCCGTAATAGATCAATCATGTGTTTAAAGAGTGTCGTGATCAGCAGAGAGAAAACCTGAGGGTGTACGTGGGAGGCAGATAGATGGGTGCTCAGTACAACTGAAGTGTCTTCCGCTGAAGTTAGGCAATCACATACTAACATACTTCAAGGGCTAAACTTTACACCAATAACACGACAGAGACCAATGTGTAATCAGCAAAGTGGAGGAACAACATCCAAAAAAAAAAAAAAAAATCCACAGTGCGTTAGCTATCTTTCAGTCACTTGTGGCCTTTAGACCACAGCAACCGTTGTGGCAGTATCGAAAAATCGGGCAAAGAAACAAGTAGTTGTGCAAAGTCCTCAATGTACAATTAGGTCAAAAGTCACTAAAAGGCATGTAAATAACAAATATATGAGGAAGAGTTAGGATAAGTTTGACTGGACTTTTGTTTAGGCAGGGGTTGTATTATGCCAGACCTCATGGGTTTGTAAATAAGCAAGTCTCTTCTCAATCCAAACAGAAAATCAAAAAAAAAACAACAACAAGACAATGAGAAAGTTGAGAAAAAAAAATACATACACTAAGCCATGGTCTTTTGTGCCTGCACCAGTTGTCGACTATTAAGCGGTTATAGCCAGTCGCCTCGCTTCCAACCAAGTTTCAGAGATTTTCACACAAAACCATCATTTATGGTGCTTTGCTCTTTAGGTTTTACTGAATTAATCCATGTCTTATTAAATCATGTCTGGTTGAAATAAATTGAATGAAACATGACTTTTTCTTGAGGGTTTCAGCAGACTGAATTAAGTTTAAGACGTCTCATTTGAGAAAATTCAAGGACTTTTCACAAATTGGTGGGAACACTGCTTAACTGACTTTAACTACTAGACATTGTTTTGGGATTATCTAAAGACAGCCAAGAGAATAATAAATATAAAAAAATAGAATTAAATATGCTCTTTATGTGAACATAACCACAAACATACCTGAACCCTGGGATCATCTTTGCAAAGCCAATGACCTTTTGAATGCTATAGGAGACAAGGTCAGCCAGGTGGGGCAGCATGGAAAAGCTGGAGGCCTCCTCCTCACTGGAGTCAGGGCTGCTGCCCTGTTCATGGTACATCATCAGCAGGTTATTGAAGTTCATTTTAGTGTCCACAGACTCTGCAGTGAGCAAGATAAAGGCAGCACGCCAAGACGGATGAGAAAAGAAAAGGAGAAAGACAAGTTTTGAATGAAGCACATTGACGTCAGACTTTGTCACATAGAAAGACTCATTTGTGCTGACAGACCAGAGATAAATTGTCAAATACAGAGACCTTGTTGATGGAAAGGATCATCTAAAAATACACAAGTGTTGGGTCAGTTGGAGTTAAATGAAAGCTTAGATGACAGCTATGGCAATGTGAGGTATGCAGAGCTAGCTGGGGTTGTTTTGAGTCATTTGTCTCCACTTAATGTTGGCGGTGAGCCATGTGACTATGTCCCTTGCTGAGTTCACCCCATTACTGATGGATGCATTAATGAACTCCTGTTTACTAGCAGGAGTCGGGTATCTAGGGGGTTGGGTAATTCACAGAATTTCCTCAGGATTCTCAGTGAAGCAGTTTAATTGATTACGTAAGCAAACATGAAAACAGCTGCAAAGTGAAAATACAATTTTAAAAACAGCGATCTTAATTCTGACATCATTGAAGTATGCCTCCCAATTTTGTGTGACGGCCGCTACGACATGGTGCAAAAAGTCATTATGTTTTTTGAATGGCATCATTTAATCCTCTTATTTTCAATGTGGTTGATTCTTTATGATACCAACAAATGGACCGTGGTTCTCTTGGGCTCTATCTTACCTGGAGAGTGACTAAAGGAGTCAGAGGAGGCATCTGATAGAGAGTGAAGGGAGGCAGCTCTACTGGCGCTACGCGTCACTGGTCCTTCACGTACAGGAGGCTACACAGGAGAAAGGGGCATTTAGAAGGACACCTGAGAAATCTCAAATAAGTCAAAGTACAAACACAATAAGCAAATAAATAATCTATTAATTTATCTGGTTAATCAACAGATGTTTTGTTTCTTAAACCCAGAACACTCTCAGCAGTATCATTTGGCCAATAGGAACTTTGACTTACCATAGTAGTTCTAAAATTTATAATCTGACAACTCATTTAAAGGCAGTGCTGTTAATCAGATTTAAATACTTTTTTTTATAATGGTTAAAATGATCTCTATGTTCAGATGGCAATCAATGCATGTTCTTAAAATAGATTGAAAAATATCTGCTGTCTACAGCAGGAGTAAACCTGGAAAACACCAGCCAATCCTAGTTTTTGGCAGCCAATTTGTTAAACCAATCAAATCTTGTCCCACCATTCTGCCCACGTCCTGTGTGTACATTTTACCAGCGTGCACTTGCCCTGAGTCAATGCGCATAACCAAGAGGGATCCAAGTACGCAGGAGAACAGCAGAAAAACTACCCATACCCTGATTTCTGGTAATGTAGAGCAAACAAAAACGATGTGTTGCAGACTGGTTTGAGTCTGTGGTTTTGAATCAGTCACAATAATATGATTGCAAATCAGTGGTGCTCGTGCATGTGAGCGGGGGCGTCATTTTGGAAGAGATCCGAGTGTGGGAGGGCAGGAGCTAAACGGAGTCCTGAGGAGATGCTACATTCAAATTCATGCTAATTTTCTGTGACTACCAACGGTGCCTTTAAGGAACTTATGGTGCATAAAATAACAGATTAGAAATACTGTCACAAATGAATACTCTAAAGAGCCCATTTAAAGTCTGTTGTTCACGGTTCTCTTGTACTGTCTGAAGATTCACAAATAAGAAAACTGTAGTCCATAAAAGAATCCTGACGGAGACAAAATACTGTCTCAAGCAGCACTATTATTGATATTTGTACCTAAAAGCTTCAACACTTCCATTCTGGTACTAAAAGAGCTGGAACTTTTTTCAGTTCATTTTGGTAGAATAATCCTAAAGATGGGACACGTTGATATAAGCAGAGGTATCAAATACTGCATTTAAAACACAAACCCTGAAGCGGCAGAAGTCAGAGTAGGAATCATCATATGTTTTGTGGTGTGCCTCCACCAGTGTGGCGATGACCTGACTCTGTTCATCAGAAAGCCTGGGCCGCTGGGCCTCTCTCTCCGCTTCGCGCTGTGCCTCCTCGTCCTTCCTCCGTTGAATCAGGTCCTTCTTCCTCTGCACTTCCTCGTCTGTCAGAATGACTGAGGGTGCAAATAAAAAGGAACAAAGAAAGGGAGAGAGTGTTGGACTGTATTAACATACACAGGAAAATAGTAAAAGAAAATCACACAGAGTAAAGATCTTTTTATAAAAGCAGAAACAAGTTGGGACAAGAGCAGGCACACGTGGAGGGAAACTGATAGAAATACAGATTGAAGCCAAAATGACAGATCAGAAGTTTTTAAGCTTTCAGTTTGTAGATGTGTTGTAAGATGTGATGACAGCTATGTCAATGTGCTGTTGGGTGGAGGGTTGTTATTCCCTGGAGGAAGAGCATGGGAGGGGACAGGTCCATATGGAGACCCCTGCTGCAGTGAACAACTGAAAGCTTTGTCTGTGTTCTGTTTGCTCCTTGTTGTTCCAGCCACTGAATTGGCTCAGAGAAACCAAGAAAGAGAGAGGGAGCACTGAGACTCCACAACAGCCACGCCACTGGCTCCTGTTCATGTACAGTAAATCGCAGTGCTGCTGCCACCTCCACTTTTGTGGTATTCCCAGAAAACACACTAAGGGGAAAGAACATTTAGCTGGAAGTGAGAGGCCTTTGCTTAAAAGAGGCCTGTGGACAATATCCGGATATCAGGGGGAAACAAGAAGAAATGTACCTGCTATTTAGAGAAGGAAAATAAACACAACCGTGTGGAAAGAGGAGGCCTCGCTGGATTGTACATAACAGCAGGTGTTTCAACTTCAGATACAGTATACTTTCTTTTGCAACATGGGGAGGCTCTGCTGGTTCAAATAGAACATGTAAACACGGGAATAGGAGCAAAGACCCCAAGATACTTGACCCCAGTCCAAATATTACATAATGTATACAAATGGGACAGTAGGTCCTCAAAACCGCAAACAGCATTGTGTAAATTTAACGACCTATCAAAAAAAAAGACAAAACATGAAGCAAAGTGGGTTTAATGTTCTCTACACAGTAGATAATATCGATGTGGAAGTGCTTACTTAAAAGCTGAGTCTCACACACAGAATCTATTAACCCAAAGGTACATGGCAATAAAAAATTGTTTATTTCGATGTTTATCACTTGTTTTTATGAAGACAATGTCCCATCTTGGCATTTTAAACTCATATAATCATTTATTGTAAGTACCCCACAATTACCTGCTCAACCGGGACAGCTAGAAACTTTGTTCTAAAAACACGCAGGTCACATGTCTTACTTACACTCTTTCATCATGCCAATGTCCACACAGCGTTTGAGCCGGCATGCCTGGCAGTGGCGCCTGTTGTCCTTGGTGATGGTGCAACTGCCATTAAAGGGACATGTAAAGACAGCCTTGCGCTTCATACTGCGCCTAAAATTGCAAACATGTAGCAGTTAGTTAGAATTTTGTTTATAACCACATAATAAAACCCACACACATAATTCAAGAAAATTTCTCAATTAGAGTTTTTTAAGTATTTTGAGCATGTTTGTAACTGCAGAGTCTAAAAATATAGCATTGACCGTTTCTCTAGAATTAAAACTGGAAACAACTTGAAACATTTTTTTTTAAAGCGCCTCGAACTGTGTGAAATAGTTTAAACATGGATGAGTGCCAAGGAATCCAGGGATACAACATAAGTCTTGCCAAACATGACGCAAAGCACAATGATTTAGTTGGTGACGGATGTGTATGTATGAACAATTATACACAGATGGGAGCAAAAACACACTGGGAAGCATGCATGGTGTGAGTTCAAATGAGGGCCAGCTGAGAGACGAGGAAAGAGATTATCAAACATCCGTCTTTTTCATCCTCGCCTTCAAATATCAACACTGCAAGGGGAACAGGCGTAAACTGGCAGATACATAACACGCGTCAGTTTTACAGGATCATGCTTTGCTCTAGTTTTGTCTTCAGCTGAATTGGAAACGTGTGTATGAATGAGTAGAGAGCAGCTAAGACATTTAGTATGAGAGTGAGCTTATTTATATTCTCTACATGCTGTTGGGCATTAGTGAGAACTTAAATGTTGTCAGCTGTTACGTGTGTGTTCTTGCGTAACTGTAGGTGGTAATTACATTTAATGTGCGTATGTGTGTGAGTGTGGGTGGTCATTATATATATCTGTGTGAAATCACACCTCCGTTTGTATGCTAATGTGAATGTGGATCAATAAGCTGATCAGTATGTATGTTTTTGTTTTCACAGGGCTAGTGCTGCTTCATACTCTGTGTTTTTATACATTAGATGTGCAAATGTGCATCTGTTTTACACTGTAACTGTGATAGCACACATGCATGCGTATACCTGAAAAAACCCTTGCAGCCCTCACAGGTCATGGCGTTGAAGTGGAAGCCGGTGGCTTTGTCACCACACACGCCACAGATCCGTGGCACATTCCTGTCGAACTCATCAAGGGACACAGTGGATGTGCTCACAACAGTTGTCTCCATTACTAAATAGAGAGAGAGAAAAAAAACAGAGCAAGAGAAAGATCAATTTAGTCACAGAGTTATACAAGTTGGACTTTTGCTCAACAACTTTGCCTCCATTCAAAACAAACAAACCAACAAATGAATAAACAAATAAAACAAATTATCTCCCAGAATCTCAAGTAAATATGCAAATATTAAAACGAAAGCTTTGTTTCAATCAACATGAAATGGGTCTCATCTTTTTCACCTGTGAACATGAAAACAAAACAGCAATCCTGTCTCTTACGACTTATGAGTGTCACTCAGTCAAACATTTTAGGGTAAACTCAACTCAACTGTTTGAGTCCTTGGGCAACGGATGAGCGGCCATTTGAAACAAGTGGAAAAACTTGTTTCCTTCCAAAAACGCTGAATCTGGGTTACATTTGATTACATAGTGCTCAGAGTATTCCTTTCACTTGACAGCCTTGAGAGGAGGGGAGGAGGCATGTCACCGCAAGGCTAGCATCCTCATAAACAAACAATCACTGTCCTTTTCACAAAGCTCCTTTCTTGTTCTTTTCTTTGCTTCCAAGGAGGACAGAACGCAGAGCGAATGACTGAAGGAGATGAGAGGGCCGAGGGCGGCAACAAATCCTATACAAACCTCCACAAACTCTCAAATCAATAGTCGGTAATCTAAAAGGTCTGGCTGAATAACTGAACATTTTCACTCGTCTATTTATCAAAAACAGAAACATTGGCATTATAAAGTCTCACATACTACTTTAAAAGAAGTGTATGATTGTTTTTCTTTGGTTCAGAGCCTCTCTAAATAGAAAAACAACCAAGGTGTGATGCAAACCACTTTTATTACCAGGACGTGATGTCCTTACAAAAACAAAAGGTCAAAGGGAGCGGAAACAGAGAATCCAGACATTGGTTTAGTGCTGCCGGCATCAATAACAGCACTGACTCAGGCCTCTTATCATATGTTGAGGTCTTGTATTGCAGCCTCACATGCTTCACCCAGAAATATCTCACACATTGAATAGAACCACAGAATTTACAGCATGTATATATGCACACAAGTGGAAGTAAAAGCACATGGCAGCAAATATTTCACAAGGGATTTCAGGATACAATGCAAAACAGAAATAAATCTGGTATAAAGTAGGAAATATTTCATTTCAGTTCTACTCAGTAGAACATTTACTGTTTCCAAAAGCAGTGTGCTACACGCTTTTCTTTGGTATGATGACAGAACAGGCAAGGGTGTGTCCTTGACTTTCCCTTTTCTCTGTCACTATCTTGGTCCACAACCCACATAAATAGTCAGGGTCCTTCACAATGACACACCTGGCTCTGAAAGCTGCACCATCCATAAATCATATTAAACAAAGAGTTTACATCTTCATGTCAGTGTGACAAAAGCATTCACACAACATGGCCGGGCTTCCAGGCTACTTTTTGTGATAACATTTTCAATACATGCAATGTAATATAAAAAGATAGCTTTTAAGGTTTAAGTGGCCTAAATTGTTTAGAGTTGCCACGACTATGAGGCTGTAGCCACCTTTTTCTTCAGAAGCCAATGGGTGTTGACTTCCACCTGCAGTTACAGTCTTCCGGTTGCTAGCTCAAAACAACTCACGTGAAATCATTAATGCTAAACAGGGCTCAGTGTAAACTTTTTAAAAACATTGTCACTATGGCTCCACCTCCAGTGTTGTTCATTTTGTCACTTTCTTGCTTTTAAAAGCCGGTCATTAGAGCGAGTATGACAGCTAGGCTAACATTGTCAGCTTTATGGTCTCCATGGCGACATAAACAAAACGGAAGAGCAAAACTGGCAATCGCAATGAACTATTGGTGGTCAGGATACAGGTGGATAGAGTGAAATGAAAGTATTTAAAAAAAAATCAAAATTTGACAAGGATATTTTCAGTTTTTGAAAAAATGGCAGCTATTTTTCCATACACAATTAGGCCTTTTATCAGATTTAACATATTCAACTTACCTTTAAACTTTTATTTTAAAGCACATTTAAAATAACCAGAGTTGACCAAAGTGCTGTAAAGATCAAACGTAGCCCAAATGACAAGATACAATACTAAAATACATTAAACAGTGCAAATATAAAACAAAACAAAATAAAATACATAAAAAAATTATTTAGATTTTGCAAGATGTCCATTTAACCTTGATTAAAGTGAGGGTGATCCACAGATCAGATCTGCCAGAGCAGGTTGTTTCAGCAATGAGGGGGCAGCCTTCACAAAGTCTCGATCACCTTTGATTTTAGATCTGGTTTTCGGGATGATTAGTAACAACTAGGGATGTATGATATATCGTTTTGGTATCATCACTGTGATGTGTACATGTAGGAAAGTCTCATTGTGATATGAAGAAAAAAAAAATCCATCTGTAGCCAAAAAATACATTGTATGTATAGATGTATTTTTATGTCTGGCTCTGGCTTGCAGGCTAGAGGGACGCAGCATGTTAACATATTTAATTAATATCCCCTGAAATATTATTTGGTCACAGAGGTAAACTTTATTGATGGAAACCTCTGTGCAAGAGTTCATTATCAAAAAGTCTGACCTGATGTGAGAAGAATCACTTCCAGTAAATATTATAGATCAATATCAATAATTAACAGATACTGACATAATTAGGAATCTTTGCAAATGCAAATAGTGTGTTTTATCTTCTGCATTATTCACTAAAACACCAGCAATAAATCATTCCAGATTATGACCAACATGACAAAGGATACTGTCAACATATAAACAATTCTTTCCTTGGTGGTCGAGGTTTTAGCCATGCAGATGTCATACATGGCCTTGTGGTGCTTTCTTAAATGCTGGAACAGGTTTGTAGTGTTGCCTCTTGTTGTAGCTATGGTAGCCAGGCATGTTTTACACAACACCTTACACTGTGCAGCATCTTCTTTCATAAATCCAAAACAGGTCCAGACAACCGACATGCTTTTCTTCTTTGACACCAAAGTCATCTCTTCTGTGTCCTCTCTCGGTTCTTCTGCTGAGGCCATTTTTAAAGATGTCAACAACAACACGACAAATCAAAACTTAGTGTAAAGTTGTTTTCTTCATCCCTCACTTGCACGCGTGTTGTTCTTCTTCTGAGATTTTTGGCTGTTGGCAAACCAACTGAAAGGTTCTTTACTGCCATCTACTGCATGCACGTCACATAAGGTTGCGTCTGTGTACATGAAACTTTTTTTTTCTTTTTTAAATTGCAGCCTTTAAAATTTGAAAACTGCATTGTATTACAATGCAATGTTGGCTTAAATTCGATGGATTGTTCAGCCCTACTGAATAGCTCCTTAAACGATTTGTAGGCCGCAGTTGCTTAACTACAGTGGCCAATGAGGGGAGGGATACAGGCTCAAACTTATCCGAAACAACATACAAAGGACACAACAGCCCGCCAAACGGAAAAAGCTCCAACAGCTTGAATAAGAAGGTAAGGTAAACCATAACGAATACTGAAGCAGAACAGCCCATCTTAATTTTTGATATTATTTTCCAGAAACACAAGTCTATCAACTTGATTGGGATCAAGTGTGACTATCTTTTTGTTTACAATATTACCTGCACGGTACACTTCACACACGGGCATGCAGACATGATCACTGCGACCATTCCTCTCCACAGGTATTTTAAACAATATCGGGGGTGTTAGAGGACTGTGTCAGACCATGACAACTTAATATGAGCCAAAAAGTAAGTAAAGTTGTAATCCTGTTCTCTGTCTCAATGTACTGACTCTGATGAGACTGTGCTGCATGTAAACAGACGCTTCATGGTGACGTAGGCCGGTCATGCGTGTGCCCGAAGTCTGCTGCAGGAGGGCAATCATGCTTGAGTTCAGCACGGTTTGGATGTTAAGCAGCGGGTTGTTGTCTGCAGACAGAGGAGTTTCCTTTATGTAGGCTCACATCACCAGGATGCAGCCGACATTCAAACGGATAATTAGATATTAGAGATTGTATTTTTAATACTTTGTGTTTGCAGGAAATGTAATTTATTTTATACTTTTAAATGTATTCAGTCATTCTCATTTCAAGTAATATGTACTCATTAGCTGTTCAATAAATCTTAACCAAAAGTACTTCATTTGCATTTTCTTTGTTCATTTATTTTTTTGCAATAAAAATAGGTCCTGGGAAGTCATACTATCAATATAACGGCCACAGCCCCATCTAATGGCCAAACTTTTTTTGGGCAGGGGCAGTGGAGTAGTTATCATCCATTTATTGTTATCGAGGTAAACTGCTCAATATATCGTGATACTGATTTGAGGCCATATCGCCCAGCCCTACTACAAATTCCCAGCAGCTATTGTGAAATGTAATGATACACAACAGTGGTTTATATAAATCTGTGACCAGTGCAGCCCTGAGGTAATCATAGGAACTGCTTGATTGTATGCTGGCAAACCAATCCCAAGAGGCACCCTCACTCATTGCTCACAGTGAACCAACAGGAAAAAAAACAACAACAAAACCCTCCATCCATTTACCTTCCTCCATCATCAACTGATCTGCGAAGTCAGTCCTTGGTGATTGCATTCAGCCATGACAGGCCATTACACTAAATGCACAGTGGTATTGAGAGCACGCTAAATAATGCATCAGGTTATTAGACCAGATCTGTACTCATTCCAGTCTTGGACACGCAAAGCCAGGAAATAGGTTTTGAGATCCCTTGAAACGTCTAACGCTAAAGTCATAAACACATTCTGTGAACATGGCAGACGGCATCAATCAAATCTCCCATTGCAGGAATGACGTGTAATATTATGCGTGTCTAATGTTACGCAGTCATATAGCCAAAATTCTGATTAGTTGAATGTTAAGTCTGACAATGTGTCATCTGACAGCCGGCTAATAGAAACTGCTTTGTATAATTAAAAGATTAGTTAAGGCACACATAAAACTATCCTGCTGGTGTATTGTAGTTGTTAAGTAAGACGGTTGTTCATTTAGTGTGGTGGTGTGGTGTGGGGGGGCATTATGCTATTCCACTTGTGTTAAACAGAAAGTTCAGAAACTTTTGGAGTTGCTGAACTCTAACCTGAAAAAACTAAAAAATTTTCAGGTTGTTAGCAGAATTTTTGTTCACTGCAAATAACAGAAAATTTATCTTGGTAGAAATTTGATGTTAAACCCTTCAAAGTGTGCCAACAGACAGCTGTGGTATTTCAGGGAATCAGATCTACTTTTCACTCATTTTCTTCTTGAGGCCAAACTTTAAGACATTGACTAACATTTTAAGCACTAATTGGATTGTGTGTCTATTATATTCCAGTCACACTGCAGCTGCATCATTGGGATTATTTAGAAAAGTTCTCCCTTGGCAATCAAAATAAAAGAGGGATTTGAATTCCTACATATATAATATAAAAGTAAAAATATATTTAATTACACTGTGAAAATACAGACAAATGTCTGAACTTGAAGTAAGATACACTTGTGCTTTAATGCATTTGCCTTAGCATCTTATTTTCCTTTGTCAGCAGAGTGTAGGATTAAATTTGACTGCATATAAATTACAAGATAACTTAGTTAATTTGGGGCTCCAATTTCAATGATTGTTCTGCATTTTGATTTCATATTTTCATGAATGTCCCAAAGAGGTGCAAATCCAACCCTGGTAGTAGGTAAAAAGTAAGCAATATAAATATATTGACAGTTGCATTGTATTTTTACTCTGCTGATGTGTCCTATAAACCTCAATCAGGTAGCAGAGATGAGTGAGTCTTTATCTTTTGCCCTCTGACTGGCTGTTTGCTGCTTGAAATAGGAAGGAGGGAGTAGCTGCCCACAGGCAGGAGTGGTGACAAGAGTACAGTAGAGAGGGATGCATGAGAGAAGCAGGCTAGGGAGGAGAGGGTTGGAGGCGACGCTGGAGAGATGGAGTAAAAACAGACAGCGATATAAACATAGATACAGCGAGTAGGGGAGGAGTGACCTCTTTGTCACAGTGACTTTCTGTGTCACAAAGCATACACTGCTGGCTGGTGAGGACATGAAGGATGAGAGGCGGATCCTCAGCTGTGGCCCAGAGAGAGAAAAAGAAGCATAAAACAAACAGCTTGGTTTTGCGATTTACAAAGGACTGCTAAAAATATGTGGTCATAAGGTACTTCAATTACTGGCTGAAAATAAAAACAAATGTCTCATTTCTGACAGCTTTTCATCCTGGGCAAAAACATCTATCAGGGAGCAATTTGTTTTCACGATGGTATCAGAAAGTATTCTTTTCATTTATTCCAGTCACATCTCTAACTATAAGGTGCTGATCAGGGTGTGATGTGTTGTCTGGTAAATGGTGTGTGTGTGTGTGTTTACGCCAATATGTAGGAGAGAGCCTGGTACACACAGGATGGATCACATAACAGCACATGTGACATCCACCACACCCCCATGCTCAGCCAATGAATAACAACCCTGAAGATAATTCTAGTTATTCAGTTTTTGAATGTTTAATGGGGAGAACTGATAAACCCACACCTTAACTAAGAAAACAAAATGTGTTTTTAGAACCTGATAAATACTATGAATGATAACTACATTTATTTGTGAAATTGGGGGGCTTCTTCCTGAGGCATATATGTCTTGTTTTAGCCACACAACCATAGTAAGGCTTTTTAAAGTCAGAATACAGACATGGTACATCTCAAATGATTTGGTACATTTTGCTTAACAGATGGTTCCACAATTAAAACAGTTGCCAGCTGATGATTTGCCTACTGACAGCTCAATTCAATCCAATCAAAGCTTAATTATATTTCTCTACTAGCTGCATAGGAAAATGACAGAACCTTGCTAATTAACGAGCTCAACAATAACCCTTTGCTCTCCACCCCATCAAACCTTGCAGATTAAAAAAAAAATCAAGGCATCCATTAAAAAAAAAAAATCATGCAATGAAAGGAAGGAAAAGTTATGAGTACTGGGAGCCTAGTCTGAGTGAGACGAAAGAGGCTGATATGCAAGGGATGAGACCTGCTGTAAATACTCACAGGACCACAAACTGACGCTAGCTTGTCATTTTAACTGGGAGGTGAAAGCTGCAAAATGAAGACATCGGCCAATTTTGGTAAAACTGCAGAAAAGGCAAAGGGAGTTTCCCAACAAAGTGGCGGAGGAAGAACAAGTGCCATTTAGCATGCAGAGTAGCTGTGACTCATCCTTTCCCTCTTTGATTTATTCACATCATGGCCAAAATGGCACGCATGTGTCTCATTATCCAGAGAATGATTTTAAAACTGGTTCTAGGTTGGATTCCAAGACAACTACTGAAAGCTTGATGATTCACAGTTGATTCCAGTTTACCGGTTCTCAAGATAAATTGTCTCGCAACTTTGGGGTCTGCACTGCAGGTGTTACAGCATTTAACTAATTGGTTAAATGCTGTAACGCCTGTTTTTCTTTTGTGGAATGAGAGTCCCTGCAAATCTGAATAAATGTCAAAGAAAATGTATTGACTTGTCACATTTATAGGAATAAGAATACCTTTATTAGTCCCACAGGGGGAAATTCCAGGGTCCAGTATCAGTGTAAATTGAACTATCTTCATCCCTTTCTCTCATATGAATACATGAGCTTAAACCTTCAGTTGGCACAAGATGTAAATCAAAGCAAAGAAAAGGGGTTTTAAAAAAGCTGATGGTGTGAATCTGAGGAACACAGTTAATACTTGTTAAGTGTTTATACGAGAGAGTAGCAGCTGATTAAGTAGTTCTTGAATATTTGTATCTCTGCTGCAGTTACTGCCTCTACAGTAAGTCTGAGCTGTTGGGAGATAATCATGCAGGGATAACTGCCAAGATGGACCATGGCTGGAGTCCAGCACCACTCATGAGGTAGCTTATTTCCTTGTGTTAGACTCGCCATTTCATTTTCAACTGCACTATTGTCTAAGTATGTGATAGGAAAACAGGAAAGTGGACATTGGTTTCCTTGTCAGGTGCCCTATTACTTACAGAAGACCTAAGTCAGACCTCAGCTCTGGAAAAAAAAAGCTTTGGACTGTAGCCCAGATGTTAGATTAAGTTTCATCAAAGTCAATATCCAGCTATTATAAAAGCCAACCTCTACCAACGTTCACTGACTAACAAACCTAATTAAGTGGTACCATTAGTGCTGGGGTGTTGAAATGAAATGTGTCTGGGGATGAGGAGAGATATAACAAAGTGGGTAAAGGGGAGAATCAAGACATTATTTCAAAGAGGGATCATTTCACTGCACACAGACAAGTCAAAGAAAGAAAAGGATTTTTTTTTTTAAATTCTTCTGGCATCACGTCCCAAGAATGTCAGCAATGAGCTTACAGACCACATCCCAACACATAAGAGTCAAAGTCGGAATCACATCCAGACCTATAACAGCACTGAAAGAAAGAGGGGGATCGCTGTGGAACGCTGAAGTGGAAGAAGGAGGCCCTTGGACAGCCCAATGAGCATCCTCTGTCTACATCACATGACGCAATCCCACAAATGGTTCTGAAATTGTTCCATGCTGCCAAAGGTTTCTCTTAAAGGGGGGAGAGAATGAGAAAGTGGGATTAGGATTTAAAAGAGGAAAGGGAGACAGAGAGAGTGAGAGAGAAATGAACGAGAGAGAATGTAAAAAAAGTTAAGATAAGGGTTGGGAGGGTGAAAACATTAAGGCAATGTGTTATGCTGCATACCTCAGGCTGAGTTACTAGGAGTACAGAAGAGACATGAAACAATCCAGACCTGGAATGGCCTGGGCTACAGAGAAAACTGGTCCACAGTTGAAACACATGAGCTTGCGGTTCATACATGGAGGTACATCTCAGTCCACAATAAAGGCAGAAAAGCGGTGAAATATTGGAAATTTAAAGAAGAAGGAAAGTGGAATAAAAAAAAAGCAAGTCTTTGATAGGAAGCATGATCTGAGGTATTTTTGATGGAGGCTGGTCAATTTTCTTCAGGGAAAAAAACAGAGGAAGAGAACAATGCACACAAAGAGACAATGTGGAACTCACAACAACAACAAACCGAGTATGTAATGCAGCTAAACAAGTGGCTGAGCAGACTAGTCTAGTCCTGTCCTGTCCTCTCCCATTCTCCCTCCCACAGCCTCCACGGGTCTATCTCATGCTCTTTTCCTGCGATCACAGGGAGCATGTTACAGCAGCAGTAATAGCACATGACAAGGTGACCTGTGCCCCACACAGGATGGGCTAAACTGGGGGTGGAAGGGGTGGGGGGTCCCATGTCCCGTGTCCAACCCTATGGTCTCTGCACCACTCCCCCCTGCCCAGGCCCCAACACTGGCCTGCGAGGGGAGAGAGAGAGAGAGAGAGAGAGGCAGTGACGGCAGCCTGCCCCCTTATGCTGGGCCCCTTGTTGGACTCTGGAGAGAGGAAAGAGACGAGGCAGGGAGAGGCCCACTAAAACACACATCGAAAGTCCTGTTTATGTCTCTGCTGATTTTGACAGAGAATGCACATTCTCAAGCACACAGAAGCCATGTATGTTGACAGCCAACTGGACAGAAACGAACAGACGACAGACGTGGGTGAGGCGAGCGCGAGTGCACTTAGCCCACAAGTTAAAGTTATATAATCTCAATAAAATGTTGTCTCTCTTGCAAGAAACTGCGCGTTAAAATAAAAGACCTAACTTACACTTCAAATAAGCGGTTAGTTTTTCAAATGTTACCAACAGCAAAATTTAAACTTTAATTCAGTTATTTACTGAAATTGGGAAAAAAAAGGAGAAAAACAACTTCCCTCAGAATACAGATTGCTGACATACATTCCACTTTCCAAGATTTTTCTGCTTGACTTGTGCTACATACACAACAAACATTACCTGTGTGATGTGTTTAGCCTAGAAACCATCAACCACAGGGCGTAATTGAGGAACCAAGGACATCAAGGGGAAACGTAACACTTCATTAGTCCCAAAGGCAACTGAACATATGTGGCAAACAAAACACATGCACAGAGTACATACAAGTGGGTCTCCACAGTTAAGTACAGCAGCCTCTTTCTTTCTATAGGGTTACATGTGAGAGGAAGCGACCAATTATTGTAGTCACGAAAGGGGGGAGGAGGCGGGGCTGGTTTCAGTGTACAGGAGAACTAATGGACTGTACCATCATCACTGCACACAGCTCCAAGGATGACGTGCTGCAATCAATAAAAGACACAAACCCAGCACGTTCTGTGGCTGGTCATCACTGTTCCTTCAACAAATTAATTGAGAATTGATCCAAACGCTGCAACATACTTGCTCCTCATGTGAGTTAACTCCTTCTTGCGTTCTAGAATTGTGCACATTTTCTCGTTAATCTCCACATTGTATAAATTCAAAACACATGTGACTGTTGATCTCAAGAAGTTTCAGGTAATGCAGCAGCTGTTATGAAAACAAAATTCTTCTTGCTACTTTTCAGGAGTCAAACTTTGACAGTAGAATGAAGACATACTGGAAAAATAGCTAAGCATTTCGGCTAGCTGTATTTGGTCACTTGGGACCTTCTTTTTAAGTGTTCAGCAGCAGCAAGAAAAAAAGCTGGAGGATGTTTGAATATCACACAGGAGAATGACAAGTCTAATAATGAGTTATTTCACCATCATCACCATCCACTTACTCCGTTCTTTTTAGCTATGATGTGAGTTTATAAGGTGTAAATTTGTGTTTGAAGAAATATCAATATTTCTATCTAGCAGATGTCTATGAAACTTACAAAGAGCTCCTTTCTTACTCAGATAAATTGTCCATGGATACACTCAAGCCTATTTTGAGTGAGGGCGGCGCTGAAATCTACATTCAGTGGCTGAGATCAACAAAAAACAAAACAAAACAAAACATTTTATTGAGCTCTCCTCAATCAATACAATATGATCTAATATGACACTGTTAACAATGTTGAATCTATAAGACAATGCTTTTTAAACATTTGTAGAGGGAATTTCTTCTATTATGGCTTAATAACCTGTTTCTATTTGGACAGAAAAAGCACTTACAAAAAATTGACTTTGCTGATATATTCTACTTAAATCCCTCAAATCTAATCATAAGGCCTGTAAAGACAATCTTCTCCCCTAGTTTTCACAATGCCACTGATATACTACAAGGTAAATAATAAAGGCTAAAGAAAGTTAATAAATAAACTTTATATATAAATAAGGATTTAAATTCTGATTTCCAGTTTCACTTCAGGAACTCCACATGCTATGGCTTCTCTATCACAGAGATATAATCCGTAAAATGTATACATTTATCATAATATGCATGTACTGCAATTTTATTAAGAGATGGCAGTTTAAATATGTGCAGTGGGTATACTTTTAACAACTGGTCTAAATCTCTAAAATCAATTTTGAAAGAAATGTGCAACTTCATAAATAAACTGTTCAAACGAGTTAAGGCCCACTGATGAAATACAGGCATTTTAATGACATGTTGACAATAGTGATTTCATTTGCACTTTCCTAAACTTCATTTTTTTTTTACGTTTTATGTTTCTCTGCTGCTTTTAATACAAGAACTGACTGAATCTGTTTGAGAAAAAAAAAACCTAAAGTGAGTGAAATTGCCAAGAGATTCTGGCCTCAAAACAATCAGAAATACTCAAAATAAAAGACTGCAGAGCTCACTTAATGTCAATGACATCCGGGCCTGTGCAAATATAACACCAATTTTTTATTGCTTTGAAGAGTAAACATGAGGTTGCGCACACGCAAGTAAGCAATATCAGGTTGTTTAAAACATGACAACAGACCGTCAGTTTACACGTGTACGCATTAAAGAAAATGGGAGAAAACTCACCTGGGATTTTAGCATGCCCTTGTATAATAGTTGAGTCTTGAAACCTTTCTTCAGTTATTCCCAATTGTTAGTCCTGTTCAATACAAAGCAAGACGACATGTCGCAAGTCACTAAGCAGGCCCATACCCTTAGTACATGACCTGCAGTTGCTCAGTTTATGTAACGCTGAGTAATTTTCAAAGAAAAAACATACAAACACATTCAGTGATACACATTATGAAGGTAGTTAGCAGTAAGCAAGTACGCAGGTAAACAGTTGCAAATGGGTAAGTGAACTGTGTTGTTTTGTAATGTTTGGTAATGTGGTATTCAGCGACAAAATTTACAATCACTCGAGTTTAGCATTTCCCCTGTGCATGCGAGTTTCATACCTCCGCTCAACTTTTCCCCATCAAGACCGAGTTGCTTTTAATCCACCTCAGTCGCGGTCTCTCGTCGTCTTCATGCTCTTTGGAACAGTGTCCCCTCCATTTTGGCTGGGTGGGCTAGCTTAGAGGAAAGAGGACCTCGTTGTACTAAACTCAGAAATGAGAGGAGACTTAAGGAGAAAACGTCAAACTCGTACGCCCTTCTAGCCCTTGCTTCAGAAGGCGCTGGTAGTAGCTAGCTTTAGCGTGGCTAGCCGCCTGCTTTAACCCTAAAACGCGGCACCAAGTTCAGCCAGCTTATTAACCGTTTGACGACAGTTGCTAACGCATGTTCAACGTACAAACAGTTGAGGCGCTACTGGGTTTCACTATTCGGCAAACGTGCGCGCTAACATTAAGAAAACTCGAGCACACCTACGATAGTCCGATGAGCAATACCCCTCCTTCTTCAGGACCCAAATAGATGGCCATTAGTTTTTTGTTATGCCCCGCCCCCTCTTCAGGACCTCTACGGGAAAGAGGGATTTCCCCCCAGCCCCTCAGATGACCAATCACAGGTGGGCTTGGCATTTCTCCCGTGTTGTGGTTGGTGACATTTTCGGCCTTTCTCGGCTATGATTGGTACGTTCTGCTGTTCATTACCAAAAGGGCCGCCCCTTCAAACAGGGGTGTGTCGTGACGTCAGAGGTAACGAAGAGGTAAACAACTTTGACCGCGTGAGGTTTAAAGCAACATCGTTGTGCCTGTGATCTCTGAATCAATAGGCACGCGCTCTGGGTATAACAGCGATATCATTTAATACAGTGTGGTGCCTCTGTGGGGGGGAAATCATACCTTTCAGGTCGTATTCTTTTGTTTTTGAGCTTCAGGCTTCGAACCTCACGTAAGAAATATCTGAGCAAAAAAAGAAAATAATACTTATCAAAGACATCACGCGACTGGAAACACAGTACGAGCTCTGTGTTGTTATGATTTCCACATTTCATGTATTCTGCTGCATTATTTCTTTGACATATTGCAGTAAGGTGCGTGTTGTGTGTGTGTGTGTGTGTGTGTGTGTGTGTGTGTGTGTGTGTGTGTGTGTGTGTGTGTGTGTGTGTGTGTGTGTGTGAGGGGTGTGTCTGCTCTGCAGTACAGTGGTAGGCTGAGAAGCAATTCCGCTGCATGGCGATCTTACCATGCATTTGCAATGCATGAGAGAAGGCCGAGCAAGCTATAAATAGACGATTAAGCTACACCACTATACAACCGCGCGGGAAAAAAATGTGATACATGTTGCCCAAGGAAAAAAATGATAGACCCTAAAGTTATGTATTCACGGTGATGTTCACTGTCAGCTCTGGAATGTGGTTTGAAAGGGGGTGGTAATGAAGGTTATTGTGTGTGTGTGTGTGTGTGTGTGTGTGTGTGTGTGTGTGTGTGTGTGTGTGTGTGTGTGTGTGTGTGTTGTGGGGCCATTCCGGGTGGGGGTCTTGGGTGAAGGTTAGGGGAGTGTCTATAAAGTAAACAGTAAAAGCGACAGACACGAAGGGTAGGGAAAGAGAGAGGAGGGCCTCATCCGGTCCCATATATCCTCTTCCAAGTAATGGTTCTTTCCTCCTGCTGCAGCCTGAAAACAAAGGAGAAAATGTGCTTAATGTAAATTAAAAAAAAAAAAAAAAAAAAAAAAAAAAAAACAGAAAAAGGGTAGATTTAAATGGTGCAGATCACTGGCAGTTTCTCATGATACCACAAAAGCTACATTACAAACACTCACATCTATTACTGTTCTTCAAACTGAAACCACAATATTTTTAAGTATGTGAAGCCACAGTACTTTTAGCCATTTTTATGTCTTTTCAAGACTATAACCTGTTAATTTAATGATTTAATGAAGAAAGACAGCATAAAACTGCAGAAGGGGGTCAATCTAAAGACCAGCAGAAATAGTTCAACAATAAGGATGTCTATATTATCCCACTCCTACAACACCCTTTAATATCTGGTACGTATATATAAATCAGCAAATTACTAACTTGCATCAGCTAAGTGGCTAAAGAGTTCAAACCACTCAACATATAGGGCTAAGCCATAAACAACAGCATACGCAAACTTTAATGTCAGATACCCTGCTCTGTATTTTTCCTGAAATTTAAGAATTACCTTAATCTGAGCCCTGCAGTACCGTGAACATGTTTCAGAGGCTTGTTAATGGCTGATTCATGTGCAGTAACTAGTAGTAAATTGTGTGGGTGTTAGATTCATGCTCATAGAGAGTTGATCCTTCTCCTGTGGCTTGGGTGTTCTCCAAGTCTGGCACCAGCACTGGATTAAGGCGGTCATCTAGCAGGGATTTGTTTGGCTCCACAACACCCATGTTAGACATGTATGCTGGCCCAGCCAGTTAGTGTCCTCAGATGCTCCAGCCCTGCACACTGGGCTTGGCTCAATGTTTGGAAAACAGGAGAGTGGAAGTCATAAATCAGAAACACTTGACCCACTAAAAGTAAGGGAATTAGTCTTTGTGGCACTGGTGCAGGGACATAAATAACTTGCATATTAACAAAATGCATACTGGCATATGCCCTGAGGACAAACATTGCGGCTCTACCGTGCACAAGGACGGTGCAGGACGGGTATTTGCATTGCTTTACTTTAGTTGTTATTGAGATCTTCTTTCATTTAGTTTTTTTATTTTAATTTTTCCACTCAAATAAGTAAATGTTTATTATTTTACTGTGATCCTAAAAACAAATTAATAAATTCTGGTTAAAAGGGGACATTGTGTTCATTTTGATTTTTTTTATATAACAGTAAACTACTGCTTCTCCACTAAGTGGATAAAAAAATAATAAACACAGCCTCCCATTTTCTTTTTTCCCTCTGTTTTTTTTTAGGCTATCACAGAGCAAAAAAGAGTTGCCAAAGCTCAGTACATTATACGTTTTCAGAATTATAATGAGAACAAACCAAGTCTTGGAGAACACCCTCCAGATGCGAGAAGTGAGCAGAACCCTAAGGTGCACAAACTCACTTCAAAGACCTGAGTGTGGCTCTGGCTGGACCCTGAAAGCATGTGTTGATCAGCTGTAGATACATTCAATCATAATAAGCTTGTGCTGCAGCATGCATCTCCGAGCCAAACCCAGGAAATCCAGCCTGCACAGACAACCACTTCCACTTCTTCCACTTTACGTCTGTCATCATGGGATGCTTTGCCCTGCCAGTCAAAACCCACAAAGTATGACTCCCCTCCCTTGGGTAATCGAGACATTTTACAGTTTGCACAGAACGAATAGATCACTTGCGGATGACATTAACCCCTCGTTGCCCTGTCATACATATGAGAATACTGCGGATAACAGCACAGCGTTCACTTGAACCCGTCTCCTTAGGGACCACATTAGAGCATGCAACAGTCCTGGACTTGCTGACAAACAGAGGCCTGCTGGTAAAGATCGGTACTTCCTTTTTTCATTCTCAGCACTCCAGACCATGCCTGTACTGACTGATCACACATAACAGTGTGGCAGCACTTACATCAGTTTGAGAACAACACCAAGTCCATCAGATTTTATCATGTTTTCAACAAAGAGGAAAGAAAATATGTATCTTTCCTGTCCTTCAGCAATAGCCTGATTTCTGACAAATCAGCCAAAGAGAACTGCTTTTAAAAATATTACATGAGAGGAAGAGGGTGTTCATAACAGTTTACTTTAATCCATTTAAAATTGTTAAAATCTGATGTAAACAAATCTAATTTCTTGTCAACTGCTTATAAAGAAAGGTTTAGAGAAATCAATTGAACTCAGCACACCCAAACTTATTTCATGTTAGAAAATATTTCCCAGTTATCTTGTTTCTGTGTGTGTATAAAAATAGAATCTGCCACAGAAAATATGACAGACAAGCCCATTCGATTGTATACTTGAAGAAGATTATGGGGGAAAGTGGAGGCACCCTCATTCTCATCAATATGCCATTAAGTAGAGAGAGTCAGCAGTTTCAGGTTCCTTTGAATCAGCAGTACTGAGAAATGTCAACATGTAAATTCAGCATGGCTCCTCAGATCCCTTCACCTTCTACACTATTTGCAGCAGCTGCATCACTGTGTGGTGTCCAAGGGGCACCACCCTACACTGTAAAGCTGTACAGCAGGTGATGTAAACAACACAGTTTCTCACAGGCAATATATGGTTAGGCTTTCAGGATATTTACCATGTGAGACATTTGAAAGAGGTCCACGGGATGGTCTAAGACCACACTCATCCTCAGCCACAGATTATGCTTTCCTGAAACATTACCACTGCGTTCTTTCCAGAGTTGACATCTTAGGGAATGCCTCCAGGGCCTTCAGACTTTTAAAGTTATAAGCAAAATATCAAAGTCTGTTTTATGTCTACACTGTACTGTTATATTTAAATTGTGAAAAATCTGTCTCTTTTAAGTAAATGTGCTTTATACATATTTGTTAACTTCCTGATGAGTTGTGTAACAGTACAGTTCTCTTCTGAAATTTTAAAGAACAATGTGATACAGTATATTCCATGTTGATTTTAATGCTATCACCACCTAGGAATAGGTGCTAATGCGCCGCATATAAAGTTAAGAATTTTATTACTGTGAGTCAAACAAGTTGATCAAAAACTGAGTGTTTCAAATGTTGAATATCGTAAAAGTTTGTAAAAATGTACAAAAATCAAGCACTCTGGACTAACTAGTAATCTGAACATTTACTGACAACAGACTTCATTTCAAGTTACAATTGTATAATAATAAAAGCTAAGCAGCACAGGGTGGGCCCTCATTCTTTAGTGCAGGTTGTAATGCGGCACATGTTGGTGTGTGGCAGGGCATCTATGTACAGTATGTAGATGTAGTGTCTGTGATGTCACCACTTTGTGTCTGATACAGAGTTCTCAAGCTGTTGTCAGCGGATGCCATATTGGAAATGCCAAACTACACCTGGTTTTCTTTGAGTTGTGATAAGGCAAAGAGGCTGGCTGCAGAAAGCTACAAATGCACTAGCAAACTTTAATGACTGTTTGAGTGGATCAAGACCCTCAAACATTTAGATGAAAGACACAGAATAATGATAACAATAATAATCTTTCCAATCAGATTCTCACCCTCTCAGTACTTGTAACCTACACAAGATGTGTCATTACTTATTTAGAAAAAAAAATATTATTATAACTTAAGCATGGGTAAAAAATAATACATATGTATACTGAAGTACTCTGAATGTCCATCAGATGCTAAAGTATGTGTGCAGTGTAAGCTCCAGAGTCTGTACTTAAAAGAGAATATATCATAGTCTTCCTTTATGGCAGTAAATCTATGGCATTGTTGGAATTCCAGTGCCTTCTTCAAATATTTACTTTAGAGACCAAAGGTTATTTTTCTTTCAGTAATTCCTTAAAAGACAGCACAGGCCTTGAGAGTCTTAAACTTTACAGCACACAAGTGACAGCACTTATTGACAATATATTACTCCATAAGCCAAATCCTATATAAAATACTGTAGTAAGACTGACTGTGATCTTTAAAGCGCGGACATAAACATTTGAAACCTGACATTCCTGCTTTTTTCCTTCCAGTGACACAATATAAGCTTCAAAGTTGAGAAGAGGCTGTGGAGTAGGTGACCCAGGTACATTTAAGTCCCTCTGGTTCCCTCTTCTGGGAAGGCAAGGGAGTACTAATCACTATTTACTATCATATAGTCAGTCAGTGAGTTGTAACACAGGAGTGCTGTCTTTTACACCCCTGCAGTGCTTGCCAAGGAGATGTAATCAGTTCGGCTGTTTTTCACAAAACACATGAATTATGCCAATAATCATTATTTGTGAATAATAATAATAATAATAATAATAATAATAATAATAATAATAATAATAATAATAATAATAATAATAATAATAATAGAAGAAGAAGACGACGAAGAAGAAGAAGAAGAAGAAGAAGAAGAAGAAGAAGAAGAAGAAGAAGAAGAAGAAGAAGAAGAAGAAAATTCAAAGCTCTTATATGATTTTGTATTTTCAGATACAACAAAATAATTTAACTGTCAAAACATATGACTTTTGATACAGAGATCAGTTTTCCTTCCCACTATAATGGACAGTGATCCACATTTTCGAAAAATACATTAAAGGTGTTTGGTTATACTACATACTTGTTTCTGTGGGTATAAATGTGGATCCTCAAAAATGCACATTTAGTGATCTCATTGCAAAGTATAATGGATGTACAAAACAACCGGGCTTTAGATATCCAGAATGATGTGTTTTACATATCTATTGCAGATATCCAGATCGTATTCTGGAAATTGATATCTTAATACACACGAAAGACAAAAGTAACCATATTTCTCCTACAAGGACTACATTGGATAGCTGGCATACTGAATGGGAAAAATAACGATCGGTGGAAAAAACTGCTGTCTTGATGAGATACATATATAAAGACCAAATGCATTTCCAAAGCCTTACCGTAGGTCAACAAATTTGTCTTAAACAAGACTACGTGTATTATGGCACGAATAAATAAATAAAATCCAATCTGAGCTTTATTTTGAAAACAACGCTCTTATTTTGAGACACCGGAACAGTAGTGGCTAGCTAGCAGCCCGCCTAATTGAAAGTAACCGAAGGGAGACTGAAATCTACATCAGGTTAGCTTTACATACGTTGCTGCAGGGTAAATTAGGCTGACGTGGTTGACTATTTTCACCAGTAGATGGATATGTAAGCAAACGGTATGCTACACCTGGATTCTTACAGTACTCTGCTGCCTGCTTCTCAACACATTTCGTTAGCATGTCAGTTAGCCAACGTTATGTTAGCATTAACGTTGGTGGGCTAGATGACATTTTTTGAAACACTGTAGGTAACTCGTTGTGTTGGAATTAAATGGCCGTCATTATTCCAGTGTAGTATGTAGTATTACAATTTATATGATGTAAAAGGATTCGTCTTGGTTTAATCATTAATACGACGTATACCGGGTGCGCGGTAAGAGCTGGTCCCATGGTGTAATGGTTAGCACTCTGGACTTTGAATCCAGCGATCCGAGTTCAAATCTCGGTGGGACCTCATCCTTTTGGTTTGTGTCCCTTTGAAGATGCCTGTGATTTCAGCAAATGACTTTTAAAGAAAAACATAAGCATCACATAAACACCTCCAAGGATGATTTCCTGTTTCCAAAACCCACAAGACACACTGTCTCTGCTGGATGAGGTTAGGAAATCTCAAGCAAACACATTAACAGAGAGAGACTTTGCTTTAAACCTGTCCTTGAAAAGGGGTTAAGTAACAGAAAAACAGTAAAATGTAGAGACAAACTTACAGGTTCTGCTACATGGACTCAAAGAGGTAGAAAGTTCAGGGGCTGTGTTATGCGTCCAGCTCTGTGAAGGTAATAGTTTACAACGAAGGATATGACATAGAACCTAAAAGATGCCAGGTGTTGCGTGCAATGTAGTCATAATAATTCTAGAAGTCTAAGCAAGAAGCCAAAATAAGTTTTACAAATAAATGGAGTTTTTTCATATGTCCATTTATTCTTTTGTGTGAAACTCAGACTAAGATCACATGGTATTAGGCACAGTTAAAACATTCAATACAAATAACAAAATGTTGGCTGTAGAATAACAAAAAATGGGAGGAAATTCTTCAGAAAAGCACCTTTACTTACAAATAACTATTGACTCACTGAGTGCTATAACAAAGTTAATTCATACAAAGAGGGGTGAGTTAAAAGTGCTTTGGTAAGTACCTCTATATGTTACTCAAAATGCTCATATGCTTACATCCAAACAAAACGATGCTCATCACTAGGAAGATAATCATCTATAGAGAGATTTAAAAGGGTTTGTAATCTCCCAGTCCTTACTGTTGCTCACCCTGAAATTACAGAGAGCCTCCCTCCCAATACCTTTGGAAAAACACTGAAATATAGTATTGAAAGTAATAAAATATATTTGACACAATTCATTTAAATGATGAAGCACAAACTTGCATTTTTTAAAAAGTTTTTATTATTTAAATTTCTGGTCAAATATGACACATCCCATTCTTCTTATGATCATGGGGCTAAAATATATTACTTCTTATACATAAAAATCCATTATGAAAAATAAAAATTGTGCTTAAACTGTCTAAATACTGTATAAGTATATAGAAAACACACATATAAACAAATGAAATGTAAGTGATAAAAAAAGAATTATACACTTTATTCAGTCTTTGGCTTGAGATAAACTCTCCCTTAAACTAAAATCCTTAATTGTTAGTTTCGTATCTGAGAGTCTTCTAAACTGGTTTAAAAAATAACTTGCATCACCAGTCCTGCGGATACTGTATAGCATCCCTCCTATGAGAACGCCCTTTGATGCTATAAGTTATAAGTTCATAAAATGAGGCGTTTCGTTATTCAAAGATGGAGAAAACTCGTTAATATTCATGTTTTGTCCATTATATATTCCATTAACTAATGCTGCATCAAGGCTGACCTTTTCCTCACCTTTTTATGCAGCTATAAGCTGCATCAACTTTGTTCAGTTATCTGTCTACCTGTCTGCAGAAGTAATTCTCTCCTTATAAGATCAAAGCACGTATCCCCTTTAATTTATCACTTGGATTAATGTTTGTAACACAGAATAAGAAAAATGTATAGAGTTTTGTTGTATAAAATCATACTGACTCACACCTTTGAACGTGACTGAAGACTATCTGAACTCTTTCTGATACATGTAGCTTTAGATGTTGAAAAAAAAAAAAAATCTGTTACCAATAAAAGTGCTGTGAATGGATTCTTACTCAAGCAGCTGGTGCAGTTTTATTGAACATTGTATGAACTAAAAAAAAACAAAACAGCCCAAACTTTTTTTTTTTTAAATCTCATTTGGCAAATGTTAAAAAGTGAGGTCAGTTTTTGGCTCTGTAAACTGACTTGGTATACTTTGCCCCTCAGATCACTGATCTGGCAGAGTGGACTCTGTCATAAAAACAGTAATACAGCCGAGCACAGTGGGGCAATCTGCATAAATAATCACACACTTCATCCAAAAACATGTCAAATTCACATTAATATCTTCAATATCTCTTAAACTTAGACTCTCTGCTTTTTCTCTCATCTGTGAAGCAGTGGTCCCAGCATGACTTTGTTGATAAAGTTAACAATGGCCACAGCTGGCTGCTCAGGGTCCATCTCTGCAAACAGATGGCACACATTCTCTGTGGTGCTACCTGTCCGCCTTGCCACAAAGCCAAACATCCTGCAGCGACAAAGGACAGGAGAGAAGTCATGAGAAGAGGTGGAAAATGAAAAGTGAAGATAAAAAGTTCTCTGTACATAAAAAGTGAAAAGGGGTTTTTAGTAAGAGACTGATTGTGATTCATTGCCATGCAAAGTCACACAAGAACATTACTTTATTAGGAAATAGGACACAATAAAGCAAGCACTTACTTGCTTGAAGTGCTATCAGAATTAGTCCACCTGAAGCATGGGTGCAAAAATAGAGACAGAGACAAAATATAGGAAAATATGAATAACAGACTTAGAGACTGACAACAAAGACTCGCCTTGACTAGCTCTCTATGTTTGCCTCTAAAAATAACAGGCAAGCAAATCACAAAGAACTTATATTTTTATAATATAAGTCAAAGCTGAAGCAGTGGTTGTGCAGCAGCAGTAAAGCCTCAAAACATCTGTAACTAAACATGTACAAGCATGATGTTTCTATGAAAGCCATACATCAAACATCTTTATTAGTTTTTTCCCCCCCGAAATGGCTCACCTCTGGTCTAGGGGGTCTAGACTGCTGAAAGTCACACTATTAATGGGGTAGTGTCTCCTGAAGAATAGCCTGTGTAAACAAACACCACGATTCATGTCTTTGGCATCAGTGTTAGAGTATGGGAAACAGTGTTTCAATACATACTTAACAACATGACAAATAAAAAACTGTAATTAAAAACTGTTGAGTCTGTACCTTCTTTTGCTATCTGTTAGAGTGATGCCCTGAGCAGACACTTTGAAGTGGACCACTGTTGCCACAGGACGTGGACTCAAAGCCAAAGTACACTTGGTTGCTTTGGAAACTGCCTCAGGCCCAGTCAGCGACTCAGTTTCGACAGAGTTCAGGTAGAGCACGTTGCAAGCTTGTTAATGAGAGAGATAAGAAATTTGGAGAAACAAACATAACATGGCCTGATGGGCCATTACTTTAAAATTTGATGCATAGGCAATCTCTGCTGGCCAAAGGCAAGAACTGCAGTTACTTTTTTGGAAAAGTGCATCATAATAGAACCCCAATTCCAATGAAGTTGGGACGTTATGTAAAACTCAAATAAAAATAGAATACAATAATTTGCAAATCCTTTTTTAGCTTGTATACAGTTGAATACACCACAAGACAAAATATTTATTGTTCAAACTGATAAACTTTTTTATCAAATATTTTCTCATTTGCACGTGATGCCTGTGACACATTCCAAAAAAAAAGCTGGGACAAGGGCATGTTTACCACTGTGTTACATCACCTTTCCTTTTAACAACACTCAGTGAGTGTTTGTGAACTGAAGAGAAAAATTGTTGAATCTTTGTTGGTTGAATTCATTCCCCTTCTTGCTTGATGTACATCTTCAGTTGCTTAACAGTCCAGGGTCTCCATGTGTGGCGCATCATAATGCGCCACACATTTTCAGTGGGAGACAGGTCTGGACTGCAGTCAGGCCAGTCTAGTACCCGCACTCTTATACGACAAAGCCATGCTGTTATAACACAGGCAGAACGTGTCTTGACATTGTCTTGTTGAAATAAGCAGGGACGTCCCTGAAAAATATGTCGCTTGGATGGCAACATATGTTGCTCCAAAACCTGTATGTACTTTTCAGCATTAATGGAGCCTTCACAGATGGTCAAGTTAGCCATGCCATGGGCACTAACACACCCCCATACCATCACAGATGCTGGCTTTTGAACTTTGATCCATGATTTCCAAAAATAATTTGAAATGTGGACTCGTCAGACCACAGTACACTTTTCCAGTTTGCATCAGTCCATCTCAGATTTATTTATTTTTATTTATTTATTTCGGGCACGTCAGCACACTTATACAACATCACACATTGTCAATAGTTGATCAAATTCTACATGTCCGAAAGGGAAGACGGGAGAAGCAGAGCTTATCTAGTCCCGTCCCCATTTTCTCAATATTTAGTCTCCTCTTTTCACATATCATCAGATTATTATACATTTGTATTCCATTTACAAAAGTATGACATTTACAGAAGTATGACCGTCACTTCGTTCACTATTATTGTTTAGGTACATTCTGTCTTTCCTGCTGTCTTACAGACCAAACAACCCACATTTCATTCAAGGTCTGTTCTCTCTGCTTTGTTTTTTAAACTTCAACACTCTCATGGGGCAATGTTTATCAAACAGCTTTGTGAATGTCTGTAAGAGCTGCTATATCTCTTTCCCCTCATAGGTCTGGTCATTGACCACAAAAATTGGTATATGATCGCTTATGTCATTCACAAACAGCCCACTTCTCTGGGCCCAGATGAGCTCGGGCCCAGAGAAGCAGGCAGCATTTCTGGGTGTTGTTGATATATTGCTTTGGCACTACTTTGCACTTGTAGATGTAGCAAACTGTGCAAACTAACAATGATTTTCTGGAGTGTTTCTGAGTCCACAATGATGTTGGTTTTCAATGCAGTTCCGCCTGAGGGATTGAAGGACTGATGGTATTATGGATTGTAGAAGATGGAATCCTGAAATTCCTTGCCATTGTGCGTTGAGAAACTGTTCTTAAACTGTTGGACTATTTGCTCATGCAGTTGTTCACAAAGTGGTAAACCTTGCCATATCCTTGATTATGAACTACTGAGCTTTTCAGGGATGCTCCTTTGATACCCAGTTATGACACTCATCTGTTTCCAATTAACCAGTTTACTTGCTGAATATTCCAAAAAGGTGTTTTTTGAGTATTCCTCAACTTTCCCGGCCTTCGGTTGCCCCTGTCCTAGCTTTTTTTAGAATGTGTTGCAGGCATCAAATTCAAAATTAGTGAATATTTGAAAAAAACAAAACAAACAAAAAAAAAAACAATAAAGATGATCAGTTTGAACAATTAATGTCATGTCTTTGTAATGTATTGAATAAAGTTAAAAAAATTGCAATTCATTGTATTCTACTTTTATTTCTGTTTTACACAATGTCCCATCTGCATTGGAATTGGGTTTATAAAATCAGCCAAACTAAACAGGCTTGTACACTACCTGCTCCTTGTTTAAGAAGGTCAGCAGCTGTACTGGTGTTTGTTGCACTCTGCACAGCCTGAAGCTCCCCCACTAGATCTGCAACATTGTAATCAATCATGTGAATCATTATTATCAGACAGATCCAGTCAGTAATTATCGCTATGACCTATTTTTGTCCTGCTTTGACTTTTATTTTATAATGAATTTACATTATTTTGAAATCAAATTTAGGACATCTAAGTGTAATGGTATACTATAGATTTTACCTTTCTCTGGGATACGCAGGGCACATGGCAGAGAGATGGGAGTAATTGAATGCTGGTATACCAAGGCAGATAAACTTCCTGTGATTAAAAAAAATGAAAAAAGGAGAAAAGAAAAAAATATGGGTTCACAAATAAACACGTTCAGTCTTACTAAACCACAGTAAAACACACAGTAGGTGTATATAAATTCCATCGTAGCAGTTGTCTGTCACATAACTGACCAAAGTAGGACTCATTCTGACAGCCCTTGATCTTCACTCCCCGTGGCCCTGTCTCGATGAGGAAGTGTCTCACCAACTGTTCCAGAGGGTCCCCTGGGACATAGGAGTGAGAGAGGTGAGGATGAAAAACATGACAGAAATTCTTGCTGCAGAAAATATTCTATGACAACTTACAGAGAAATGAAAAGGAAACACGATTTTTTTTATCACTTTGTACCTGTAAAAACAGAAATTACATTTTTTTTTAATCATAACCAGGTCTTATTGGTGTTTTTTTTAATTTGATTCATGAACAAAATACATCAGAAAATCATCTAAAATTGGTGGTTTTAATTCACTGTACACTAAGTGCAAATGCACATGAGTTATATTTAGGCCTGCTCAAAAAAGAAAAAAAAAAGCCTGGCCATTACTCAGCCCTAAAACTTACTTTAAACTTAAATCAAACTTCACCATCACAAAAATGTAAAAATAATTTGAACATGAATATCTAATGCTTGAAGATTCATTTTGTATTGCATCATAACAGCATAAATGTAAAGTGGGGTTAAGAGATTTAAATATTGACTGGATTAGAATCTGTTGGATATGACCATAAATGGCCTCTTGTTTAATGTGGTACCTTGCAGTTATGTCATGAACTTGTTTTGGATGTTAAAATGGGCCTACTAGATACAGTATACGAAAATCACATTATCAATCAATCATAAGTACATGGGTAACTTGCATTTGTGTGCATAGTATGTATGTATAGTTTTTGAAACACTATGATGCTGCAGATTTTTTGTATCTTTTAATGCAATTAAACAAAATGATTGTTAATGTGACTGACTGGTGTTTCAGTAAATCATAAAAATAAAAACTCTTTAAAGGCAAACAAAGCAAAACTTACATAACTGCAAAAAAAGTTTTTCAGATTTGAAAACAAAGCTATTTTTAAATTACTGAACATAACTTTAACTTAACCTGAATTAAAAAGTAACTGCAGTGCAGAAAATGTTGCTTATGAAACCATTTTTTAGCTGATGCGAGATTTGCTCTCAGCTACCCTTAGACAAGGTGATCTAACTATCAGGTGAATATATTGAATACTTAAAAGTTACTGCCAGAAAAAAAAAACATTTTATCCTATTTCATTCAGTAAAAGTTGGTGGTGTGTAGCTAACACCCAATTTAGAGTATACCATTTCTGAGGGTGTAAAAAAAATGCTGAAAATAAAATCAGACAGCAGACCAGTAACCAGAAGTTAAAGCAACTTAATTTTACATTTGGTCGTTGTGTGTTTCATATGTGCTTTGGTTACAAGTTAATATCAAAAAGTCCTCCAAAAACCAACTCTTTCCCATTTGGAACATATTCATAATGGATACCTTTGATGCCAATGATGTTGGCATTGGGAGGCGGGGTTGCCACCTTGAGGGCGAGACCGTATGCCCCCTGGAAAGAGTTACTATCTCTGATGAGGAAGGTCCCTGGCTCTTTATCCTTCAAAACAGCTATTGCTACAGAGAGAAAGACAAACTGGATTTAGGGTGCAGTTGTGAAAAATAGAAGATGCAAAAAAGGTGAAACAGCTGAGGTCAAGCTGCTGTTAGGGTTATTTGATATTGATAAATACAGGCATTGCATCCTCATGCTTCTTTATCTCCTCACCTTGGTCTCTAGAGATGCCTGGCTTATACCAGTGTTTGGAGCTGTCCTGGACAAATTTTGCATTGACCCTGTTGTCTGAGTCATCCCTACAGCTAAATTGTGCAGACCCCCGTCTCTGCTCCCCCACAGCTTGGGTGAAACTAACATGGTGTGTTGGCGAAGGAGCAGAGGAGACCCGGAGTAGAGAGTTGTGTCCATTCATGGCTCCTGCTGTGTTTGAAAGCCGTTTCTTCTCAGGGAGTGGTGGTTGGATGGCTGGGATGGTAACAGCAGTGTACCCAGTGTACGGTACATGAGGAACATTCAGCAGTGGGTAGTAATATGATGCCATGGGGAAAGTTGGTGTATGATATCCATCAGGCACTGGTGATGGCGGTTTGATGTCTGCCGAACTGTCTCTGTCTGGTGTCAGTCTTTGTCCTGATGTGTCTGAAGCTGATGTGGAACACTGAGGAGATGACATAGGGTCTGGGGAGCCAATGGGGGAATTTGGGGAAGTGGTGCAAGGGCTAGAGCTAGCTGAGGGGTTCATGCCTACAACCCTGTTGCTGTCAGATGAGGTGTCACTTGGGAGTATTGAGCCATTCAGTTGCACTTGGACTGGAGTGATGAAGACAGTGGCATAACTTGAACTGTGCAGTTGATTCGTTGCTTCTCTGCCTGCTTGGATCTTGGCTTCTCTGAACTGTACGTCGGTGCCTGATCCTCTGTCACTTGATGGTTGTGTGGAGTTTATGGATGTGTTGGAACTTTGGCTTTGTATTTCTCTTAGGGGTTGTGTCGCAGATTGGTCCCCATTTGAGCTTGACTCCAAATGTTTGATGGTTTCTTGGCTTTGAGGAGAGCTACTTGCTGTTACACTTTGAAAAAAGTGGAAATAAGATGAGTATGGTTTAGTTTTCATTTAGTGGTTATCAAAAATGAAAGTTACACCAACCTGTCTTCTGTGTGAGTTGGACTGTTGCTTCCAATGACTGTGTAGTCATGGTCTGAGTCCACTGACTGGCCATTGGAGTCTGATTTACTCCCTGAATCCTGGGATACGTCATCCTCTAAATCAGCCTTGACTTGTTCTACTTAGAGAAGCAAGAATAATCTGATTAGATGAATGTTTAACAAAGTAATGTAAAACAAGTGATTCAACAATTAAAATGTTCATAATTAACAACCAATAACTACAACATTCACCACTCACCTTTAAGGTGCTCAGCTTGCTGCCAGTCTTTGGATCCAGTTGGGGTCTCAGGCAGCCTGCCTCTCCCAGGAGAAGGGCTACTAGCAGGCAGAGGTGAGGCTGATTCAGAGTGGTACCCTGATGCATAACCACGGCTCTCATGGCTTTCAGCTGGGGAAGACTGATAAGACGAGCAGGGACAGGAGTGGCGGGGCTGTGAAGGGGTGTGGTAACCACTGCTGGCACCATCCCGCATCTCAACCAGGGACTGGGGGCTTGGGTAGCTCTGGTGGGGACTGATGGCAAATCTAGGATGCTCTGGGTTTGGACCATGATCCAAAGGTGAGTGGCAGACACGAAAAGCCGGCATGGCAGCTTTGCAGTGCCAGAATTCTGCCTCTCTCCCCAACTCCCATGGATTCTCGCTTTCCCATAGTGGGGGTGCTTCTCTGGTTTGTATTACCCCTGCCCCTTTAGACCAGTGAGGGTTTTCCAACTGGTCCAGATGCAGTGGGGGGAATGTTCTTACTGGAGCTGAGTGGTGCTCTCTCCTGGTGGAGCAGTCTCGACAGGAGCAACCAGAGGGTGGCACTGGAGAGCCAAAGAACATTTCTCTGTAGGGGCTGGAGGGCAGTGATTGATGGGAGAGATGAGAGGCTGGATTGTGACCAGGATAATGGAAGAGGTGACACTCTTCCCCAGTGCAAAGTCTGTTTGAGGCTGGGAGGGTGTGGCTGTGCGGGTGGGTATGTTCAGGGCTGGAGTATGGGTAGGAAGGCCTACGGAAACAGGGCAGGGGTGGGGGCAGGCGCTCCCATGGTAACTCTGGTAAAGGATGAGAGCTATGTCGATGGCAGAGTTCCATGTGTTTTGAATGAGGAGGCGTGGACATGGATTTGGAGGGTAAGGCCGGCAGAGTTTGGCTTTTTGGGTGTTTTTTAATGCTATTGCAGCGGCCGAGACAATGACCATTAGAGAGGCAGGGCTCTCTTTCTCTCTCCCATCCACCTTCACCACACTTTGCACCAACTCGACCACAGCAGAAGTGCTCCCTCCTTATGCCCCCAGGACTTGATGGGTCTCCGTCATCCAAAATGGCTGTCTCTCTGTCTTTTTCTTTCCCTCTCGTTTTCTCCTTTGGGTCATCTTCCCTGTCTGCTTTTCCTGAAGGAGATTTAGTGTTCTCCCTCTCTGGGCAGCTTTTAGTGTCTTCAAGGAGATCAGAGGGCACTGAGGAGCGTTTGGGGTCAGGGGTGTCGGTGAGAGGCTGGGGTGGGCTTGGAGGCTGTGGTTTGACTGTTGGGCTGCTTGTGAGGCATCCGTTAGTCGATGGTGCTGAGGAGGTGGAGCCAGGCCCACGACGCTTTCTCACCTGGGCGTACAAACTGCCGTCCAGGGGGCCTCTTGTATGACAGATATCTGGGAGGAAGTTGAAGAAGTGTTCGTGTTTGATTTAACATTGCATAGTTTTCTTAAACGTGTGTTTGTTTGTGGGTTAAAACATTTCTTACTTTCCATGCTGTCCTGATGATGAAGGTTGAAGTTCTCATAAGAATCCCACCTGACAATGGGGTCTGATGTGTTGAAGTCAACCTTGATGGAAGTATCATTTTTGTGGCATTCTCCACCTGAAAGCGGAGACATTTTGATAAAGAGCATAGGAAATGAGAAGGAAAAGGATCTTTGGTGTACTAAGTACATAAAAGGATGCAGTGACAGACAGCTGATAAAAATCACCTTTTATTTTTTCTGGCCCATTGGAGAAGATAAATTCGACTGTAGCATCAGGAGGGAACCTGTCATCTACAGAAAAGAGGAGAATTAAGGCAATGACAAAAATAACTTTAGAGACTGATAATAATAATCCCAGAAAAATATGAGTGGTCTTTGAATTGGAAATAACAAAGTGAATAAATAAAGATACTGAAATAAAGAAGCTGTCACTCTTTTTAAAGGAGACAGTGCATAACACCTCTTAGATATGTACTAAAAATATTTTTTCTTTCTACTTTCATTCATGGATATACGTAACGTTACTTGTTATATGCATGCGTCAGCTTGGGGCACTTAGAGTAATTGTCATGAGACTGCTGCTTACTTTGCCATGCAATGTTTTATCCTAAGTGACACTGTCATTCAGTATCTGCCTCAAGATACAAAGAAACACAACATCAATCTGAAGAATAAGTGGGTCTTAAATAATATAGTTCTGTTAACCAAGAAACAACTGGAAGTTTACAGCAGGAGAGTTTCTTAGTGTAACTTAACGCTTCACTCTTCCCCTCTGCGATATAACTTCATGACTGAAAACTGCTCGTTCTTTTACTGGTCAAGAAACCGAGAAACCAAACAGCCTTTGTTTTAAATACCTGTACATGCTACATCCAGTTCAGTCTTGCCAAACCACAGCTGGGCTCCATGAACAGTACAGGTGTGGTACTGGACTCTAAACACCACCTCCCTCTCTGCTGCTTGACTGCGCCGATGGTAGCATTTCACCTAGGGAGGAGGTTACAGGTAGCGGTGTTCAAATATACAAGGAATTTCTCATAATGCAAAGCATGAAAGGTTATACATTTTCGTCTACTTTGTCTTGTGCTCTGTGAAGTGGAATATTTAGTCTTTCATATATTTCTGTTTAGATCTCTCAGGGCTCTGAAGCCTTTTAACCATCTCAAGGAGAAATGCAAGACAGTGCAAGAAAATAATCAGTACACATTTTCATAGTCCACAGAGGATTTGTAGCTTAAGTGGTTTAAAAATAATATAGATTTTTCAAAGGCAACAGCTCGGAAGTGTATCAAAGGCAGCAGTCTAGTATTACAAACGTAACTCTGTCCAGGGTTTTGGAGAAATGCATTGAAGTTATTTCATTGACGTACTTGAAATGTGAAAAGGATCTAATTTAATTAAAAAACAAGTTTTTTAATTAGCAGCATACAGTTCTTGATAAGCTCTTCCTTACCATAATGTCCCCCTTCAAAAGCAGTGCCGGTTCCAAAGTCACACACAGCTTCCTCGCTCTGGAGCTCTGGGGGTCACTGGACACACACATACACAGAAATTATAAAAAGCACAACATCACACTGGCTTAAAACAGACATAAAACCAGTCCAAACATGTCTCAGTTGGGTAAAACCATGGTAAACAACATTAACCTTAACATAAGCACAGACTGTGCTACATCTAAACACAGACTGTGGTGTGTACAGACAACTGCCAGGAGAAAAAAAGGGATCTGTTCATGTGATGTTTTCATACTCACTAGACACCCGAGGTGTAGACCAGCTGCAGAGACTGGTAGATTTTCAGGAAAGGGTAAAAGCCTTAAGAAATAGGAAGAGGCTAATGAGTTGAAAAATGAAAAGGGAGTTCTTGCAATGAAAGAAGTTTTTCAAAGCTATGTTTACTATAAAAACCAGTAGCTCTTTGTTAAAGGGGCTATGAGGACTATCAGGAAAAACTAATGTTTTTCTTGGGATAAAGACTCTGTTTCTCATGAGCACTTGCACCCACTGTTGAGGACAGTTAGGTTAGGACAGTCTACTCACAGCCTGGTGCTCTAAGACATGTCTGTAACTTGTACTAATGTTACCAAATCCTGATTATGTCCCACCAGTGCTTACAACCTAACCAAGCTGAGCTAACATAACCTCACTCTTCATTGATAGACTCTCAAGTTTGATCAGATCACTGCAGTATAACTGCTGCATGTGGAATGAACATTATCACTAACAGCTTAACCCGTGTTTTAGCCTTTAGCCCATGCTCTATTACTCTCCTGTTTAGCTTTCTTCTGCTCCTGTGTCCTTTTCTTTTGCCAGCTCAGCTTCAGTGCTCGCCATTACAACAAAATAAATCCAAGAAATCCTTTTCAGCAGCAAAACACTTCTTTATTCTCACTGCTAAACTCTGTTGGCCAGCATGGTGTTGTCATTGAGACTAAATGCCGTCAATCAGTCCTGTCCGACCCAACTGGGAAGCTGAGAAATAGCATTTAGAAATATTCTACTTTGGCGCTTGTATTCTCATTTTAAGTCACAGATTATGATCAGGCACATATCTAGATGTGAGATGTTTTCAAGATCACTTAGAAAGTCCTCACAGTCCCCTTAAGATCACCATGTTCTGTGTGAGACTGACCTCCTCCAGCCTGGAAGTTTGGTAATGATGGAATGAGAATCTGGTGGAGGAACAAAGGGCTGCTGTTCATTTTGATGGTGCCTGACAATAAACCGCCAAAGTAGTAAATGTACCTGAAGATGAGTAGTGAGGAAAACATGGTAAGAGCAGCAGCAGCAGTCAAAAATTTGAAGCAGAGGAAGAAAAATACATAAAAAATATGAGGTGTTGTACCTGTTCTGAGAGGGCTGTACAGAGAAGGAGACTTTGTCTTCACAGAACTTTCTCATGGCCAAAGTGGTGAGAGCCTGGTCCACTCTGAGGACAAATTTACCATATGTTAATAACATCTCATTACACACTCATGCGACAGACAATTCTAAACATTTTGGATAATCATTAAAAAGATAAAGAGAAAAATCGAAAAAATGTCCCGTCTTCTGATTTTAATATTTCCAAGCTTTTGTATTTGTTTCTGCAAAATAAAATGATTAGGTTTGCCTGAAGGCCTGATATAAAGACAAAACAAGCACCTTAAATATAAGAACTTTAGCTCTGTGAATAGCCATCATTTGGTTCTAATATTTCATTGACCAAAGGAGCAATCATGAAGTAATTTTACATAAATTCCAGCCTTATTCACTGTAAAAGATCACTGTGATCTTTTTATCACAGTGCTAAAAGATGGCTATGGCTTTGATGTGGAAAAGTAAAAGTGTAGATAAAATGATGGCAAGTAATGGTTAGGCTCTTCTGAAATTTATCTCACTGGCATTTTATAAGGTTCAGATCTCCTTTTCTTGATTGGATTACAGCTTTGATGGTAGCTGTAGATTCAGTCCACACTACATCATTAATCTTCACACATGTTGGCATATTGAGCCCCTTGTTACATTAAAACTGATGCAGATTACCCGGCTGATATCTTGCTGTAATGCATGTAGGCTGCCACGATGACCCCCGTCTTCCCTTTGTTTCCCTGTCAGAACACAGATCAAAGTGACTGTAAAACAACTTTTCGCTTCTCTCTCATCTGCTTTTCACTTTAAAAACAAAGAAGGAATGTGTGCATTGGAGTGGCACTGACCTTGCAGTGGAGAACCACCACATTGAGGGGTTCAGCAGTCAGCCAGGTCTCCATGGCTTTGCACACAGCGCAGATCCTGTCCAGAGGTGGGGCATGAAGATCAGGCCAGCCAAAGTCCTGCACCTGAGCCGCAGGGGATGAAAGATGGATTAAGTAAAGACTCAAATGACTCAAACAAAGAAGAGTAGACATGGATAATAGACGAATAGCTTTATTTCGTCTTAGTAACCTGAGCAGAGAATGATTTTCATCTTTAGTTGTAAATGTGTATACCTTTGGGTTAAGTCTGGTGATGTCATGTCTCTTCTCTGACAAATTCAACAACTGGAAAAAGAAAAGACATCAAGTTGTCACAAATCTCGACTCAAAACTAAATAATAAACACAAAAAGGATATTTACAAAAGGAGCAGATGCAGCAGGGATCATGGTGGTAATAAACTAGGTTTAAGTAAGTATCTCTTTGTTTAGCTACACATAACCAAAATCTGACTCTCACAAATGCTCTGTCTTTGATGGTGACTATGTAATCCATTGGGTTTTCATTTGTTATGGATTCAGATTGAGGACCTACCAAGAATTTGTCTTGGTGCTTGGACTTCAACATGGAGGCAACCTCTTGTAGGTTTCTTCGGTACCGCTGCTCCTCCAGTTCCGGCAAGAAGAAGACAGAGATGATCCTCTCTGTGATGTAAGTGAGGTCAAAATCATAGCGACGCTCCATCACTTGCTCCATCACTTTTTCCACACTTTTACTCCTGGAAATTTTAAAGATTTATTGCTTTAGTGCTGCTTAACAGCTGAAGTAAGAACAAGAAAGTCATAGCACAAGGGGTATTGTTTTTTATTTGACTTAAATGTCAAGCTATGTCTGTGTATCCTTCATAATATCTGTTGGTTGGCGAGTGATTAAGGCTTTTCTGTACCTTGGAAGGGAGCCTCTCTTCTTCTGTGGTGTGGATTTAGTGGAGCTGTGCTGAGAAACAATCACAAAAGGATAACACAAGAGATCTTCACACTGTAGTGATGTTATTTATTTGTATGATATAAAACTATGTCCTTACAGTTACACGTAAACACACTTACCGGGTCTGTTGTTGAGGCACAGGTAGGAGTTACCTGAAAAAAATGGAGGACAGATGTTTGATGTTGAACACAACCATATGAATACAAAGACACATCGGGAATGAAGTTACACACGCTAAGTCATGTGTTAGCTTTAATGCTCTTGGTCCACTTCCAGCAGTGCAGATGGGATGGAAGGATGAGGGGATGAAGAGCTGATGGAGAGGATAGCACATTTATTCTCATTTTCCTTTCTACAGTCTGCAGCAGCTGGTTTGAGGAAGAGGCTGTCCACATGGATTTGGCTGTTTCACATGGTGGGTTGGTATCAAAAATACACACAAATAGAATCAGAGCCTCGTACAGGCTAAAACACACATGAACAGACACACACTTAAAGACAAGCTTTACTCAGCACAGCCCCACTCTTAAGATCCTTGCATAAACTGATTCCAGTTTATTGTCAGTTTTATTGTCCTCAGTTGTAATAAGAGCCATGTTATGAAAATGACTGATGGTTTTAAAGCAGGGGGAGGAGAGATGGCTCAAGTTTACTGGTGGAAAACTTGACATGTGGCGTGCAGTCCTGGTTCTCTGCTGGTGAGCCAAAAGAAACTTGCCAAAATCACAAACACAAACATACACAGAAACAGTACAAGGGAAGCTGAGGTAATTTAAACAACCACAATACTCTACAAATAGACATGAACAGGTTTCTGACCTTTTTTTTTCAGATTCTTCAATGTTATTATGGAACACCTCCTTCTACATTGCAAGAAATGCAACACAGCCAACCAAACAAAATGAAGGAGCAAGCTGGAAAATTTAAAGGCAACAACCATAAGCTCCGACTGTAAACCAGGACAGTTGACACACTGTCAACTTTTGACCTGTGAACTATCCCATAAGGTTGACTGACAGCTGAGCTGCCCTCTGAGGCTGAGTGTCAGCCAGTGCTGAAAGGTGTCAGACAACAGGTTAACGAGTCAAATGCCTGACAATCACAGTGATCTACAACTGAAACAACTAACGACTGAGCTGAAATACACTCACCACAAGTATCTTACTGACGGAAACATGGTTATAATTGATGGTGAGACACAATTTTGGCTGGGTAGATATTGATTTAAAGAGGGGACATAATGCTACAATGATCTAAGTAAAAAGCTGGATATCCATACTAAACGTGCAAATTTTCAAACTGCTACATGTTCATATGTTGTAGAAATATCTGTCTGTAAACTGATCAAAACAGCCTGTTCTAAAAATAGCATGGGGGCTTCATGAGATCTTCACAAGAGGTGCTAGAATTATGAGGTCAACATACAAGGATCTACTGATTGGTACATAACATGGTGGAAGAGTGGGTTTGAAACACCAAGGTCTGTCCATAGCTCTGCCCATGACAGGCCTCAAAAGGGCTGGCTAGTCAGAGGGAAGGGGGTTTGTGATGTAGGGAGCCTTAAAGAGACAGCAGCTAAAAAAGTATTTCAGACAGAGGCTGAAATAAGGGTTTTACAAAAACACCAGTGTAAGGAAAAGCCTAAAAACATGTATGATACCCTCTCTGAAACTCATTGGAGTGCCACTGTAAAAGGCCAAAACATATCCCAGTCCAGACGAGGGGTCGAGGTGGCCCAGGCTAGATTATACTCCAGGCATATTTTGTCTTGGGCCAGCCCAGGCCAGAAAACACCTCCCATTGTAGCAGTAGTGATGAGTGATCTACTCAAGATTTAAAAAAAAATATATATTTAGTTTAGTGTATAAACTGTAAAAACATACATATATAAAAATTCATCAGTGGCAAAATGTAACACTGGTAACAACACTGAAATCATCATGCTCTCTGGCAGTGTAGAATATCAAATGCTGGTGATACAGTTGGTCTTCCATGGTTTAACATAAAGTGAATATGTTATATAGATTTCATTGCACCATTTATATTGTAATTGTCTTGCGAATGTGCCATAACTTTTTTTATTTAAAATGTACTTGGTTGCTGTGGTGTTCAACTAGTTAATCCAGATACTTAAGATAAACTGTTGTTAGTTAAGTCATTGCTGTTAGCAGAGCAGGAACAGTTCTAATCAAATGGATGTCTCATGTTAACGTAACTGACAATCGCAAACAGAGTAGAACTCAGTTGCATATAGAGCAGTTTTCAATTTATAAGAACATTTATTCTTCAAACTGAAAAATTCAACTGAGAGTCCAAATTGAAATTGATTTTGTTCGAATCATACAAAAACCAAGATTTGGACAGTTCTTAAACTATTTAAGTGTTCACTCTTCAGTCATTTTGTGCAACAAATTTGGCTATTTTCAGATTTGAATGAGACAGTCCGATGTACTTAACTCCATTTCTAGTCAGGTTATGTGCCTTTTTGTGCTTGTAAATAAACAGAACAATAAACCTTATTTTTAATGTACTGTTTGCATTCACAGCAACTTTTCTTCATTGAATCTAACACGTAGCCCCTTACCCAAGAGAGGTGTAGTCTGGCCCAGTATGTTTTACACCCCCGGGTATAGTTTGAAAAGGGTATATTCTGGCCTGTTACACCGATGCTCACATTTTACAAGTGCTCTATAAAAATTATTGTAACTCCTCATCCATTTGGACTTGCCAGGAAAATTTAAACAGTTTCCTGAAAGAAGAGAAGATGAGCTTTTAGGGCATAATCTCTGACTCCTGTAAGCTCAAAAAGAGATAAAGTCAAGATGGCCTTTATGGCAATTGGATAATAACAAATGGAGGATTTTAAGTCTTGAAAAATGATTGTTTAGTAGACACTAAAAATAATATTATAAAATGATGTTGAAGCTACAATCAACCAGGGAACAAATTTTGTGAGAGGCTGCTGCATATCCTGCATGATGGTGTTTCCATGCATATTCTTAGAAGACATGTATAACAATAAATACTTGATTTTAAGATCACCCGTAAACCACATTGTGGATTGGAGGCAAATTAAAGATGTATCATCTCCGCTGTCCTGATACATCTTGGCTTTCTTAGCAGTATCATAACATTTCTTATGAGAACATCTACCCAGAAAATGTCACAGTTCGTGAGTTTCATTGATTTCAATATATAATTGGCCTACATAATGAAAACAGTACACCACAGTGAATTTTTCATAAAGACTTATTGTTTAGATATGGTGGAATCGCCTTTGAGAAAGACAAATGGATAGTGCAATTAACTATTTCTAGTTTATTGCATCTGCATCTGAGCAAAACTGTGCTGCAACATTAGGACCACAAAAGTGAGTTAACTTGGACAGTGATACCCTTTCTGATAGTATTCTTACACTTTCCAAATTATGGCAGTTTGATTCATGCTTGGGGTGTACATTGTATATTTCAGAATAAGTAGGAACACCAATTCCTTTGTAGGTGAAGAAATGACCTAATCACAAAGGTATCCTCACTTGTTTGAGTACACTTTATGTACCTTTGCCTTTCTTGGACATATGTAACATATTACATGTTTTATAACTGTTTTTAGTCAAACAAGCTAAATTCATTCGAGTACGTGCTAGGCTTTTACAACCAAAGTTTCAGATTTTCATAACACCATTTAAACTGAGTCCCCACAAGCCAAATTGATATTTTTGAACAGCCCAACAGTCTGAAACTACACTTTACACTCAGCTTTCAGCTTCAGTCAAAGGCAAAAATTTACTCTGCTTCAGTCAGCTTTCTTTGAATGTCATGCAAAAGCACATCAAGTAGTACCATTGTAAAGGACATTTAAAAACAGTTGACCAACAAGGGGCGCTAGCTAACAGGCGTTTGTATCCAACACTTTTCAACAACATGCTTGACAGTCACTTTTGAAAGGTAGAACTCATGTAAATAGTAGCCAGGATGTTCTCTACGTGGTATTCAGAGGTTTCACTGTGATACATCACACGACTCTGGAATCATCCCTTGGATGCTCATATGCACCAAATGAATTACTGGGTCTTAGGGGCCTAAAACTGACAGAGCATTTTAACAAACGATGGAAAAAGATTAGAAATATGAGCAGACGTGATCCAGGAAAGAACTAGTATGAGTGAAAATTGCCAAGATAAAGGGCACAATGACTGGTTAGTGCATGGCAGAGAAAATGCATCTGAATATGCTGCTGTTGGTATGACAAGATAATTTCATCGTCATGTGGTTACTGTCACACAGATCTCAGAAACACTGACATTAACCTTATTTTGTTTGTTTTTATTGTCCTGGAGCCATGATTTATTGATGTGATTTCTGTAATATCTACATCTTTCCTTGACAGTTTTGTCACATTCCTCATGAGGAAGTAAGTGTTCTCCGTACTCTGCTTGTGTTGATGTACAAAAACGGATCACAAACATGTTATAAAACCTGAAGTAGGAAATGCAAGAACACAGAGATTCAGCCATAGGGAAGAACTCGTCTCTTAATTGGCTTAATAACAGTGGTTAAGTGGATAAAGCAGTCGGCTCCAGGAAGGAACAGTAGGAGACAGACAGAACATACACATTTACACTCGCACTTAAACATAAAACATGCACACATACACACAAACACACACAGAGAAAAAAAAACAAGACAAGGATGGACTTAAGGACAGAAAAAGAGAGACATGCCACATGAAATCAGAGAGAGAAGACACCAGAGTCAACAGGAAACAATTTGCAACAGGATGTCAGAGCTGGTCAACCAAGGTTCACATGTACACAAGCACATACAAAACACACACTTGTAGACACACACACATGCATAGTGTAAACACGTGTCTTTGGTAGCTCTGCCAGCCTCAGGCCCTTCATTAATGCATGTGGACTGTACGCTGGAGCCACAGGGAGAGGAACCATCTGGTTCAGTTTGTCTTGTTCATCAGCTTGCATTTAGTGAGGTGCCAATGACAGCACTCAACGACGCCCTCAGGGACTGGCTGACTGTTTGTGGACTGGATGCGTGGTCTGTTTAATGGTTCACTTTGGCTTGTTTATCCAATGAAAGTTTTATTTATACTTGAAGCAAAAGTGGCAAACGCTCCCAAAGATTTTACTGCTTTTCTCATTCATCTCTGTCTTTTTAATATCAGGGTAATATACCCTTTTACTATCCTGCCTAGGGTTAGATATTAACAATACATTTCTAATGTCTGTAGATTTATGAGAAAATATGGCAACCTAATGGTTAGCTCACCAAAAAGACTCAAAAGCATATGGGGAAAGCTAGCCTGGCTATGACCCCTTAAAGGAAATCAATAATACATTATCGCTTAGAGGTGCTGGTAGGGGATTAAAGGAGCCATGCAAGCTGTTTGCCCCCCTTTTCCTGATTTCATGCCAAGCTACAGGAAGCTAACCAGCTGCTTGATTAGACAGATGTGGAGGCAGTTTCAATTTCATCACCCTTTTTTTCCAGACAGGAATACATGTCCTCCCAATTATAACTTTAATGATTATTTTTGAAATTTACAGTTAAAACCTCCAAAAATAACAGAGAAAAACAGCAATAAATTAGTTGAAACAACTAGTTTAAGATGAGATTTATTTTTAATTAATTCATTTTTAGTATTATCAACTAGTCTCAATTAATTCTAATCTTTGTTTAGCACTGAGTTCTGTAACACTTTAAAACACTTGTATGTCATAAATTGCACTGTCCCTTTAAGGCTGCTCGGGGGGATATTGTTTTGACAGTGATTTAAATGTGCTCTCGTACTTCATTGATGAATGGTCATTAAACATGTAGTAACAAACAGCTAAAGTTGTCCTGTAATCATTTCAAACCTAAAGCCCTTAATTTTAATTATATTAAGTTTCTCGTTATGTTTTTGACATTTTAATGTAAAGAAGAGATAAATTACAAATTATAGTGTTACACTAGAAACAAAATTGAGTCAACAGTTTCTGAGTCAGAGATAAAAAGCTATCTAGCTAAGCTTGCTAAGCTTACCAAGCTGGACATGAGGATGAAGAGCATCTGAAGTTTCAAGACATCATCTTTCAGCCTCTGACTTTATCAGTAAGATATTATACCTTGTAAAGATGCTTACAGGCAGATTTTTTCGGGGTCAGCTCTATGCTTCCACAGCCCAGAAATCATCACAATCAAAATTATTACAAGAAAATATGAAATAGGCTGATAGAAAAGGGTTTTGGCTAAAGCACAGCTTATAGATGCCAAAACCTTGTTTCCATTCCCTCAGTGGTGGACAAAGTACTCAACTCCAGTACTTAAGTCAAAGTATTGATACTTGTATTGGTAAGTCATATCTGACTCCACTACAAGTAAAAGTTACTCTGTCAAAATTTTACTCAAGTAAAGTACTGAAGTATTTACTTTAAAAATACTTAAGCATTCAAAAGTACAAAGTACATTTTCTAAGATCAGTACATTGCTGTATTGTTTTCTCAGTGCTTTTACAGAATTCTGTCCCTCTCTGAAACCACCTCATGATGAACTGACTTCCATGTAAAACCACTCACTCTGCTACAAAAAGTCCATAGAAACACCTGTAAACACTTGAGCATAAAAATGCAATCAAAAACAATAAGAATGGCTTATGTAATTTTTTTAACATCCTCATCCCCAAAAAGGGGCATTTTTTTCTCCCCACACATTCATTATGGTGGATTTGCAAATTCATTGTTCAGTCCATTACTGCGAACAAACTAGAACTCTGCTTTCAAGGACTCATCCTCCTCTTGAAGCACTGGCTACATGGCAACATTACACAGGTCTTAATAAAAACTGTTAACCACACACAATATCTGCCCTGCATTTTTCCATGTCTGTGGAAATAATGAAAATCCTTAGAAGATTTCCAAAATCTCAAACATCGTGCTGAGATATGGCCATGTGCACTAGTTGCTCAGCTTGAGTTTCTCCTGCCATCCCCACCAAATAAAAGCGGGAGAGCTTGCGATACAGATCCAGGATGATGGATTTCCAATTCAATCCCAGGTGTGAGCAGTGACTGTGATTGGTTCCCTCTGTGAGGAGCACAGTGTGTGGCCAATTGGGTTTCAGAAATGAAAAACACCAACATCTAACTACAAATCTATGCTGAGCCTGAACGGGTAAGGTAATGAAAAGCTTCCTTCCTTGCCTTTGAAATGTAGTGGAGTGAAAGTCCTAAGTTTCCAAAACAACAAATACTCAAGTAAAGTACAGATACTCAAAAAATGTACTTCAGTACAGTACTCAAGTAAATGAACTCTGTTACTGTCCACCACTGCATTTCCTTATGTCAGACAAACAAAATCAGATTCTTCAATCTTTGAAATGTGGAAACATGCTCCCATTTTGCCAGCTGGCAAGTCTTAATGCCTTGTTTTCCTTGCAAACTTAAACTTTAGCTTGACTGAACCAAAGCGGTACATTGGCTCCTCTTTGTCATTAAGAAATGGCAAGTTTTCACTACTTCCTATATATCCTATCTGATTAAATTGAAGATTTGATGGATTAACCATCATTAATCTACATTAACCTACATCCAAACTTCTTAAGAGTTCTTTGCTGTGAATCCCCTGCACGATAGATTTACTGTGGCATGTATCTCGAAAGGTTTTACTGCCACATCATGAATCATCACTCCTTTTCCAAAAGACAGGAAATCCAGCACAGCTTTGCTGGAGCAGCTGAGTCAGTTTGAGGGAAGCTGCAGTTACATGTGAGTGTTCAAGACACAGGCGTCAGTTTGCAATCCAGGAAGAGCGAGTTTCATTCTGACAGGCACCCCAGATCTGACATCACACTCCAGAGAGGGAGAAGTGAGTAAGCCTTTCTGTTTGAAACTGGAAAGCAAAACAACCATCACTTATTCCAAGTTCTTTAGTCTCACAGAAGAGCAAAAAAGCTAAATTTAACCTCTGAGGTTTCATTTTTTGGACAAACGGTTAACATTTCAGCAAAAGTAACAGAGGGCAAACTTAGGAGTAGCTGTGATTTAACATGAAAGTGAAGCATTCCCTTTCTTCTGTCATTATCACTCTGTGTTTTCCTGGTTTTCTCTCATCTTTGATCCCTCATTTTCTGTATTTCCAACCCCCTGCAGTATGCCACTTTTTACTGCAACCAAATTCTCTCTCTCTCGCTCTCTCTCTCTCTTTTCCTTCAGTGCCTGAGGGCTGGACAACAACAATCATCCCTGCCGTGAGATTTAAGTAAGTCCCCTTGCTCTGACAAAGACAGAAAGTAAGAGCGTGTGTTGGATGTGAGAAACGTCAACAGCTGAACATGCTGACCAGCGACAGAGCAAGAGAGATTTCACTGAGCTATTTTGATAGAGCTCCTTATTTTAGACCACTTTGTCTAATTGGCGGTCAGTCATCTCACAAGTCCACTTGCCATTCTGGCTGCAGCAGCAGTGACATTTTAATAGATCTGATAATAGAGCTCTACAGCTGTCTCATGTGACTGTATCCTAGTATCAGACGTGAATTTAAGTGCTTTTTATCATTTGGTGCTTTTCCTACAAAAATTCACAACAAATAAACCTTAAAGAAAACACATTTGTCACAACTGAGTGTCTACGTCCATCCAGTATGTGACTTCTAAACTAAACACTTCTAAGCTTAAAGGACATTTTTATATTCCTGCCAAAATAAGAGCTGTCCTGGAATATTAAGCAAAACTTGTTGTGCACTGATTGTTTAGCTTTAACTCTCAGGAAATTAAAAGCTCAAGGTGAATGTAAACACTGCTTGCATGCATGCTTATATGTGAGTGTGTTACCTGTAATACAAACTGAGTTATTGATAAGACAAGCTAAGCAGTCACATTAAATTAGTCATGTTCATTGTTTGTACACTGTGTACCATGTCGTCAGTGGTTACATGAAGCTACGTGCTCTAACCATACATCAGTGACTCAATTAAGTAACATATACGTGTTCACGACAGGACTATCTATATCGATGGCTAAATCCACTCTCCTGCTGAGTTCTCTCTTTCAGTTGACTTTGCTGTTTTCACCTCCTCAGTGACAACAGTGACACGTTCAGCTACCTTTAGACAACATGTATCCTCGGGTAAGACAGCAGGAAAGGAAAAGCATCCCACTTGTTGCCAAGTTGCTCGGATACTTGTTCTGTGAGAACCAAGAAAATTTCACAACAGCCACATAAGCTGGAGAAACAAATCAGCCAAAATGAGAACAACTTAAATACTATGTATGACAAAAACCTTTGCATTAAACTTTAAACATTCATTCTTGATCTTCAAACACTAATCAGGCCAATGGTCTGTATTATAATGTACAACAATTACTCACATAAGCACAGGGTTTATTGAATTATCATAATATCTGTATCAATTCATAAATCAGCATTAAACATTAACAGAACAGCTGTTCTTTACGGGCAGCCAGTGAAACCATCTGTGTTTCACTGTGCAACATTAGGTTCCATCAGATGATGTTAGGGCAGCTGACTGGTGGTTATATAAAGCGGTTTGTCTTTGTCAGGTGTCCTATGGTCATGGAAATTATCTTTGCACACTATGCAAAATGTATGACAGCAAACAGAGTCGATGTAAACAAAGACAGAGATAAGGTGGAAACCTGCAATGTTACCACAACACATACAGATACAAATGCTACACAGGTTGTTGAGTTTTGGATAAAGATAAAATTGATAGTAAGAAAAGTTTTGATGTACGCAAACACTTGCACACACACAAAAATGGACATTGAGGGCAGATGCCCATGAATAAACACACACACACACACACACACACACACACACACACACACACACACACACACACACACACACACACACACACACACACACACACACACACACACATTTATTTAATACATTTATTCTCCATCCAAGCGTGACATGTAAATTAGCATGGAGCACAGGGTTTATACAGTTTCTTTGCTTCTGGACAACCTGCACATATAGACACCACAAAGTCATTAAAAAGTAAATCTTATACTTTCACTCTCTAGAATTAAAAATTAAAATCTCAGTATTTTTATAGGTCACAGTAGGGGTTTCAGCTTCATTCCTGCACTTGCCTTAATCACAGTAACTGGAATCCTCTTTCTTGGCAAAGCGGGAGGGCTCTGACTTACAGCTTTAATGGAGTAATATGCACAATCACATGCCGCATTATCAGAGCAAACACTGTCTGAATAAGAAGATTTACAAAGTAGATGAAAACTGCATGTTTATGAGTAAACCATCACCCAATGCTAAGTAAATACAGCACAAAATGTGTTTTACCTCTCAACAAGCAGCTCCTGTGTTTCCCTCTGACTCTGAGCAGTCCGGTCTGTAAAGTGGGCTACACAAACTCCTCTCTCTCTCTCTCTCTCTCGCTCGCTCTCTCTCTAACCAGCTCCCTCCCTTCCCTCTCCACAATAACACACTGTCCCACTGTGCCAGCAGCACATGCAGCACAGCATTTCCCCCTTCCGCTCTGTCTCTGTCATACGCAGAGAACATAAAGCACGTCACCGTGAGAGCACTTTCCCTCAGCACGTGCACTTACGCACACATCAGTGCATCAGTGCAACACATGCAGACAGAGGGCAGTCCTGCGGAGGCACACAGGGTACTGATGTGCAGTGACCAGAGAGAGATAAGACAGGAGGCAGAGGAAAGAGGCAGAAACAGATGGAAATACAGACAGACAAAGATATACAATAGATGCTGCTGTAAAATCTCACTTATTGATGAAGGATAAGGAGATGCAGCTAAAGTGGCACTGATAAAAGCATTTGATGCATGAAAGAAGTGAAAAAAATGTCACTGAGGAAGAGGAGGTGGAGGAGGGGGGAAGTTAAAGGTGCAACAAAACATCAGGAAAAGCAGATCTCTAACAGATTGACGGTAAGAGACAGATGATGACAGTAGGATGCAAGAGATGAAGGAGGTAAAAAAGGTGGGGAGCAATATGTTGCCATAGGAGATGTAACCCCCCCCACCCCCCGTCCCCCACCCCCCGTCCCCCACCCCCATACGATGAGAGCATAGCGTGACATGAGCCAGACAGAAATTTGTAGCCTTGACCTAATGTTCCCCCTTTATTTATGAATACCCCCAATTGGGGCTTGTCACACACACACACACACACACACACACACACACACACACACACACACACACACACACACACACACACACACGTGCATGCACAATCTGCCTCCCCAGCTGCCTCTCACTTATTTGTGTCCCCCAACAGATCACTCACTGGCAGGCATCTACGGCACTCTTGTTATTTGCTATATTTACCCGCTCAGACTTCTCCTCTCCACATTGATCATCATCCAGCGTGAAGATGTCCACTTCGGTCACCACAGCATGCCTCTCCTGCAGCCACAGTGAGTTGTTTTTGGCTATCGCCGTGGTGACCAGGGGGACGAGTATGACAAAAATAATAATCCTCTTTTGATGCATGCTGCTAAGGCACAACAGCTGGTAGTGCCCAGTTGTACAATATTACGGGGCATGTGTGTGTGGAAAAAGAGGGGATAGAAGGGCACATTTTGCCCCCCTCCCCTTCCCCAGTCATAAATCCTACAGGATTTGTGCTGACCTGAAGAGCTGCAGACTAAACGTGGTGGTGCAAATGTGCTATTTTGTTCCTGTTTGGTTGTGCTGTGAGACGGTGAGGCACACTCGCACAGTTACAGTAAGGTCACTCAGTGGGGGGACACTAAGCTGCTGTGAGCTGGGAGGTCAGAGGAGCAGAGACTGCTGCAAAATGATGACTACAAGTCATTTCACTTTGATTCTGCACACCTCACAGTCAACACTGATGCAATGCAAGAAAATGCTCTGCAATTTAGGATCGTTGTAATGCTTAAAATGGTCTGGTGCATAAAAGCAACCTACACTTCAACCCTTCCAACAAACTAGGAAGAATAAGCAGAGAAATTGTCTGAACCACCAAGCAGATTCTAGAGCAAAAACGACAGAGATACAATCAACCTTGGTCACTCTACACAACCTAGAAATTTAAATTCTAGCTGACACGGGTATCTCACTCTTAAAAATGAAAAAATGTGCCTTTTAAAGCCTTTTTTGTGTCCATCGGACTCATGGATGCATGAGCTGGACTGGGTGTCTGATCCTATCAGTTATTTCTTCACAGTTGTTTCTGGTCTAGCTTATGTTAGGAAAAGGACTGTGAAAGCTGCAGTACTCTTTATTCTTTATCTGTAGAGGTATTTTTTGTGTTTTGTGCATTCGCAATTATTTACAAATAAGGTTCCTTCTGGTATTTTAAACTTTATTAGCTAAGACAGATGAGGAGTGATGGGAAACATGGGGAGGAGATGGTGGAGCAAAGGTTTGTGGCTGTGAGTTGAGAGAGCAAACATTGCTGCTCCAACATATGGGGTGAGGACTAATACAGCTTGGCATATTGGTGGGCATGTGATGTTATTTCTTTCACATTTGACTTTGGAGTGATTGTGGAATTCAAATATTATATATTCAACCATATTTTAAACACCAAACAATTCTAACCATTACCAAAACAAACCGAACTCTATATGAGATATTAGAAGTATGGAGAGTCAGAGGTGGCAGCCACAGAGCTCTGATGCTATTGCTGCAAACACAGAATGATTGTTTGCCAGAGAAGTGACACTTCAATGAGAGGGACATGCCTCGTCTCAAACCCTAGAACAAATGTGAAATAATCTTTTCTGCAATGTGCCATCTCCCTGGGCAGTGATGCCTCTTGACACTGTCTCCTGTTCTGACCCCCATGGTGACAACTCAAAGCTCACTGCTGCCCCCCTCAGATCAGCCCAGGAGATCTTTGCAAAGACAATGCCAATGAGAGTTAGAATTGGTGTAAAGTGTTAACCTTCAGTAAAATCAAACTCTTTATTCTGAGCTGTTTTCTCGACCTGGATCACTTGTAGCAACCTGAATGTCTGCAGTTCATATGGAGGCCATTTAAAACTGGAGATGTAGGTCAGTGCACATGGTTAACTCCACTTAGGACCAACATTAGAACCCCTGACACAGCGCTGACACAGGAGCACATTTTCTCCAGGATGGAAATGTAGTAAAGTGTTAAATTTGTGATGAATTCAGTGGAGGAACATGTGGCTTACCTTGACTTCACATGTCTTGTGAACTGCCACCTTGCACTCTGCACACAGTGAAGAAAACACAGAGGAGAGGGACATGATTTGGTCTGACAGTCAGCTTTGACAGAGACACTGGAGGACAGTCAGGGTGAGCTCATCAATGTCAAGTCTAGGTGTTTGTCAGTCCTGTTGCTTTGGGTCTGCAGTCTGACCTTTCTGAGACATGAACTCACCTTTGCAGAATGCCCCCAGGTTGTCGATGTTCTGCTTGCACACGTCACACACTCGTTTCCTCTTGAAGCTCTTCTCTGTGAAGATGTGGCTCCCAGCTTTGGCGAGCTGCAGACACACAAAAGGGTCAAATCAAATCACTTTGACTCCCAATAAATAGAAGTAGTGTTGTGAAGAGTTGGACATCACATGAGTGCATGCTTCATCCAGTTTATGGTTGTGACATGTTATGCTTTAACATTTCATGTGTCTTAAGGCATTTTCTCTCAGGTTAGTCTCCTCTGAAGCAGTGGATGGCTGCTGGGTCTGTGCTGCTGTCAGAGCAGATGTAAGCTGGCCCAGTGACACACCAGCATGAGCACTGGTGCCCTACCTGCAGTATATTCAGCCTCCCATATAAAAGCACCTGTCACATCATGCTGCATCTAAAGGCATCCTGTTGTCTTGTCTTTTAACTTGTCCTAATTCTGTCTCAGTCAGCTACAGTGATGCAGCTAACCCCATTTAATGTGCTCCGTGGTCACAGATAATGTAACTGAACAAACACACTGACGGTTCCTTAATTTACTCACATCTGTTTATTTCTTTAGGTTTGGGTTTTCACATTGAACCGCTGTCTGTATTTAAGATGAACAATTAGCCTTTATTTCAACCCTTTGTAAGAAACGAAGCCAAAAAACAGCCACCACAGGAACGAGCATATTGTACTGGTGCAGCCGAGGGATAAACAGAGGTGACCTAGCTGGGCAAGCCATAAGACGGATGTCACACCCTTTCAGCTAACCAAGACATTTTTATTATGCTTTCTCATCTGCTGTGCCGGTCTAGAGACTGGTTGGAGTCTGTAATATTAAAACCAGTGTTGTAAATAATGTGTTAGTGTAATTCCACTATGTACGGTGTATAAGCTATAACTAGAAGTGTATCTAGTCACTTTTAAAATTCAGTTTGGTACTACAGCTACAGAAATTTAAAGGACTTGTGACTACGTGAAGCAGCTTATAACAACATAAAGATTAGTTATCCAACTCAGTGGTGAGGTTTTTGCTACATCTATACAGTAGGGTCCTGGAAAAATATATCATTCTGTGAACACACGGTGCCTTCATTGTCTTCATTTTACAGTCCATTCATTTTTTATTTCATATATTGTATATTTTTCTGCCTCAATGGATCTGTTTTTGTCTTTTAATGCATGTCATTCACTGTGGTTAGCAAAGGAAGTATCTCATTGCACAGGAAAACGTTTTCCTCACCGTTCATATGACAATAAATATTTTAAATTGGGCCAGTGATCATTCAGGCATAAACTTTCAGCCAAGGAAATACAGGCTGCAAACTCCACTGTCCACTCACATTAGCTTTGCAGATCAAGAAGGAGCCACTCCATCAAAGAAGCCAAAGCTTGATTTCAAATTCCCACTAGCTCCACAATCTGTCAGCAAGGGAGGACTTAACAAACTGATTGTAAGGTAAGTTCATTGTTTACCATTGATTGTGCCTCTTTAAGATAGCTAACTAACGAACTAATTGCCCCCCTTTAAATATAATCTGTGGACTGAACCCGTGTTCTCTTTTAAAGTCTCTCAAAAAATTGGTACTCTTATTAGCACGAGTCATCAAGAATCTAAAGATCAGTCTCTCTGTACTTTGAACCAAACTGCCAATAATTATTAATATATATATACTTGTATGATGCGCAAACTTTCTTGTTCCACAGGCTATTGCATGACTTTTACTTTTGGCATCAAGACAAAATGCGAGATTTGTTCAGTACTGTATCCGTCACACTGAGTTAGCATGCTAATGCTGTAAACTTAGACTGTAAACACTGCAGCTGATAAAGTTATCATCTTAGTATTTTCATTGTGAGCATGATACCATAAGAAAAATGTCAATAAACAAAATATATTGCTAAAGTATTACAGCCTACAGGTAGCATTGTTAGCCTTCACTGCACTCTTTCTTTCAACAGATTTTGACATCGAACAACAGCTAATTTAAAGGCCATTTGCCTTAAGTAGTACCAACACAGTACATAGTTTAAAAAGATCCAAAACAGTAATAAAAAATAAATAAAGAATTTCATCAAAAAATGTCAGGATAATTTTAAGAACGCCATTTGCCAAACGCAGAAATTTAGCATCTAACCAAACTTCAAACAGGTTTTTCAAGTACAGTTATGTACAGTTTCAGTACATATCTATGAAAACTATGCATCTTTTTGTACCATCCCTGAGGAAATAATGCATTGCCCAGTCATAAACCTTAGATTTGTATTTTTATAAAGCAGTACTGAGGGGTTTTAGCCCCGAAGAGGATTGCATGTTTTCTGTAATGTACAGGTGGTGCCCTACCAAAGCAAGGCCTCTGACAACATGTGAAGCACATTAAACCATTAAACCATTCCTTGAGGAGAGGAGGAGGGGCCGGAAAACAGGAAGGAGTTGTTCTTTAGACTGTTTGTGTATCTCTCCGTGTGTGTGTGTGTGTGTGTGTGTGTGTGTGTGTGTGTGTGTGTGTGTGTGTGTGTGTGTGTGTGTGATGCAGTGAAGGATCTAGAGGGTCTCTGACAGCCTGCTTGTACACACTGGTGTTTCTATATTACATAAATGCATTTCTCTGGTCTTAAAAAAATCTCAGCACAGGAATTTTCCCACCTAATATTCCAATGCCTGGGTTTTTCCAAACAGGCGCAGCATTGAGTTAAACTGGAAGATGGAGGTTTGCGCTCACCCTTCTACACACTATCAAATGCCTGCATCTCTCGTCTCAATACAACATGAGCTGAAAGTTTAAAGAAAGTCATTCTATTAAACATAATCTATTATAGAACAGCTGTGTCTCTGAAGTGGAGCATGAACAGTCTAAATCTGTTATGACTGGGAATGTGCAATCAATGTTTAATGCAGCACTACCTCGCTCTTGTGTGTGATTACATAATGTGAGAGCAAATGCTGAAAATCCCCCCTGAATAAACTTTTCAACCCTGAAAAAATAAAGTTCACAAAAATGATAACTGCTTTGTCAAAACTGTTTTTTGTTTAAATCAACATATGATCTGGTTTATTAAAAGCTGATTCACTACAGTTGTTGTAAAGAAGTACCAGACCACTCACAGGTGGAGTTAATATCATTAACCCCTTACTGCCTGAATTAATTTACAGTTATATAAAAAAATCTTTTTGTGTTTCTTTGCATTCTTACTGATGCTAAATTTAGTGGAGATTGCAAATTTTGTATAAAGCACATACAATAGATATAAATAAGTTATATTGTACACACACACACACACACACACACACACACACACACACACACACACACACACACACACACACACACACACACACACACACACACACACACACAGGGTTGGACCCACTTTTGCCTTCAGAACTGCCTTAATCCTTCGTGGCATAGATTCAGCAAGGTACTGGAAACATTCCTCAGAGAGTTTGGTCCATATTGACATGATAGCATCACGCAGTTGCTTCAGATTTGTCGGCTGCACATCCATGATGTGAATCTCCCGTTCCACCACATCCCAAAGGTGCTCTACTGGATTGAGATCTGGTGACTGTGGAGGCCATTTGAGTACAGTGAACTCAGTGTCATGTTCAAGAAACCAGTCTGAGATGATTCGAGCTTTATGACATGGCACATTAACCTGCTGGAAGTAGCCAATTTATGGTCATAAAGGGATGGACATGGTCAGCAACAATACAAAGGTAGGCTGTGGCGTTGAAACGATGCTCAGTTGGTACTAAGGGGCCCAAAGTGTGCCAAGAAAATGTCCCCCACACCATTACACCACCAACCGTTGAGACAAGGCAGGATGGATCCGTGCTGTCATGTTGTTGATGCCAAATTCTGACCCTACCATCCGAATGTCGCAGCAGAAATCCAGACTCATCAGACCAGGCAACGTTTTTTCAATCTTCTATTGTCCAATTTTGGTGAGCCTGTGTGAATTGTAGCCTCAGTTTCCTGTTCTTAGCTGACAGGAGGGGCACCTGGTGTGGTCTTCTGCTGCTGTAGCTCATCTGTATGTTCAGAGATGCTCTTCTGCATACCTCGGTTGTAACGAGTTGTTATTTGTGATCAGTGTGAGTGTATACTCACTGGCCACTTTATTAGGCACACCTGTCCAACTACTCTTTAATGTAAATTTCTAATCAGCCAATCACATGGCAGCAATTCAATGCATTTAGGCATGTAGACATGGTCAAGATGATCTGCTGCAGTTCAAACTGAGCATCAGAATGGGGCAGAAAGGTGATTTAAGTGACTTTGAACGAGGCATGATTGTTGGTGCCAAACGAGCTGGTCTGAGTATTTCAAAAACTGCTGATCTACTGGGATTTTCACACACAACCATCTCTAGGGTTTACAGAGAATGGTCTGAAAAAGAGAAAATATCCAGTGAGTGTCAGTTCTGTGGGCGAAAATGCCTTGTTGATGCCAGAGGTCAGGAGAGAATGGCCGGACTGGTTTGAGCTGATAGAAAGTGCTATGTGTAGAATTTATATATCAGTGGGCGAAACTGTGATTCAAACGTCACCTCAGCTGCATTAAGACTTGATGTCTCAAATCAGGTATGTTACAAACTGTTACAAACAACATTATTAGACATTATTGTGTCTTTAGTGTAAGTAAAGCTTAGATGCTGATCAGCAGGTTTTGTTTCCTTTGAAAAGACCCAAGCTGGCTATGTCTTTGTTTATTTATAGTGTTTACAGATGGCAACCTAAGATATGCTAAAGCATACACCAGCTTTATACTGAGCTTACAGACATAATAATGATTTTCACTATCTTTTATGAGAAATGCCTGATTGTGTACAGTCATTCTCATGAGGAGTGTTTTGTTTTCCTGATGGTCTGATGTCCTGTGAGGTCAGAGGTTTTCAAACTGATGTTTGGATGTGCTTCACCAAAATAAAAGCGACGTCACTCGTTCATTTTAATGATGTAAATTACTTTGAAAATTAGAGCTTTTTAAAAATATGCTATGTTTGCGTGGTTCGCTGACCTAAATTACAATGTTTACAGGCAGAGTTGGGACACACTTCCATTATGCTGTATGTATTGACTTTAAAATGAAGGCAGCAGAGGAAAGCTGAACTATTGACACATGTCCTCTGTGTCTGTAAATGTCAGCACGGGCTGCATTTGCTGAATCTGGGTCTTTGGGTGTGTTTTGGCATGAGCGTGTGAGTGTGGAGGGCTTTAGAAAAAGAGATAATGTGCCATGAACCTGACAAAACAGGGGCAAGTAAAGGGACAGAAGGATTATCATCCACTCAGGCCATTACATTCTAATTTTTATTACATAACTTGTGCATTTTGGAGCTTAAACATGATTGAATTACACAATGAGTCCCTTTATAATACTATTTCTAGATCACCTGCAAAAGTGATGCTTTTTTTGTTCTGACTAAACAGTACAGAAAAAAAAAACAAACAAAAGACAAAAACTTTATAATTTTTTTTTATTTAGTTTTATTTTTTTTTCTGAAAATGTTTCCATGTGATTGTGAGGTTTTCCACTCGCAATATTCATGCCCCCAAAATGTAATATTTTAATGTCTCTGTGTGAGGATCGTGTTCTGAATAAAAACATAAGATACATTTAGGGCACCACATGGTGGAAAAAAGTGGTACTGCAGGAAAGATTCACATGCAGAATAGAATAAATGTGTTTTTTTTAAACCTGATCATACAGGAAGAGGACTGTTCGAGCAACATGAGAGCTTTCTAATTTTCTGATAATGCAAATATGATGCTATCATCTTTTATGCAACAGCTGTCTCATTCTGACAAATAACTACTGATTTGTAGTGGCAGAGCCTCTTACTTTGGCAGCCAATAATGTGATCAAGTTTCAGCTGTTTTGAAATTAGGATGGCCATCTTGCAGGTGTTTTTTCCACACCATTCTCCTCCAGCTTGTAATCATTGGTAAAGAGTAGGATGGGAATGGTTTGTCACTACCATAAGAAATAAAGCTTACATTTTAGCAATTTTATCCAGGCTGTTTATTGAATGTATGAGTAAGCACTTAAACTGAAGCAAATGTAAAAATGTGATGTGTCAAGTAATGACATAAAAGAACAGCCATTAAAATCAAATCTGTCTCAGATTGAATGACTTATTGATGTTTCAATCCATGGGTGTCTTGTACAAGACGGGGCGACCCTTTACACCTTTCCAGCTCCTTTTCTCTCCACATTTCTCCAACTGGTTCAGTCAACTGGAAACATTATTACTGTACCCTACAATAGTATTTTTTTATTCTATTGTTTTGCTTCTCTCTTCTATTGCTTCCCCAAATGCTGGGCTGTAATGAAGATTTTTTTGTGATGTGGACTGCATTATTCAGACAGTCAGCCTCTTATACTGAATAACTCCTTTTTATGTACTTTTGACACCAATAGAAACATTGAGTGTGAATTCCATCTCCAGAGGCTCCTGTAACTATCAGCAGTGTTGCAGTATTGCAGTATTTAAGAACCCCACCCCATTTGAATGTTTGCAGCCAAAGTCTATGTCATTCCACAAGCATCTTTGACCACTGCAGAGCGCCCGGAGCACTTCAGCTTCTACCATAGAGAAGAAGAGAGGGTCAGGCAACAACAAAAGCACAAAGCATTACTTTATGACTGTGGCAGCATCAGTAGCTTTTTAAGACTTATTTTAAGACAGTTCATCAAGTTCTACAAAGGGAAAACAAAGCAACAGATCTGATGCAACCCCCCCCCTCCCCCAAACACACACACACACACACACACACACATAGAGTACATGCATACACAGTACAGTGACACACCCCATTGGCTCTATATGCCCGAGTCTGCGTGTTTTTTTCAGTAACACCTCAGTAGTAATGACATGCTAGAGAGCAGGAGTCACAACTCTCTCTCTCACACTCTCTCGCTCTCTCTCTCTCTCACACACACACACACACACACACACACACACACACACACACACACACACACACACACACACACACACACACACACACACACACACACACACACACAAAATCATCATCAGGAAGGGACGGGAGCAGGTGGCAAACCAGGAGTGTGTTCCAGCTCTGGTGGTGTATTTATAACCTGCAGGAGTAGGGGGTGTCACCTCTAAACAGCCATGAAAATGCTGAAAATAGGTGCGGGAAGACGCGTATGTTTGAGGAGAGCAAGAGAGAGAGAGAGAGAGAATTTGTGTGCGTGTGAGAAAGAGAGAGCAACACGATGAAAATACTACTCTTAATAAACAACACTAAGGACTCCTGGCCTGCTTTCATATATGACACATTGCATCATTCCCCTCGGTTGCAGAGTCCACCCATTCAGTTGGGACAATGTTATCATAATTTGGCTTGGTAAGGCCCACACACACATAAACACACAGCTACACACAAAGAAATTTCAACAGACACACAACTGGAGCTTTAGGGGGTTTGAAGCGACATGTGATCTGAGTAATGTTCTCCTTTCAGCAAGATACAAATGTTCACTTTGCCGCCTCTCGCTGCAAATCTTAATTTTAAAAAACAATAAGTTCTTTCTTTCTGACAAAGCATGCCAGATTGTGATTTACTCTGACATGTGAGAAGACAAACTCAGTGCAGTGTGACCTTGGTGCTACAGCAGCACACACTTTTATTTTGGTCTCTATAAAAGTCCCCTGGTGGCTTTAGATGTGGAGCAGAGTGGCGTGCTCCTAAATCCATACATGCTCCTAAATAGAGGCAGCAGACAGGCAGACGGCGGGTCGGAACTGGACAGTAACTTATACCACTTCCTCTTGAACCTTGACCCCAGAGGGACATGATTAACGTTGATCGTGTAAGTCCCTTCACCACTGTCTGTGTCTTATTTTAAACTACCCCCTTTGTATGCAGCAGGAACTACAAGTAACTTCAAACACAGGTGCTTTTCATTCCAGCTCTAACCTGTGAACATGGTTACATCCAATTCTTGCGTCTGATCCAGCTCTAAATGGGAGATGATAACATCCTAATGTTTGGGTATGCATGAGTGCTGCATGAGTTGCTGCTGATCTGCTGACAGTAATGTCAACAAAACAGAGAGGGAATTATTTTTCTGGCATCATTTTATTAAGAGGTGTAATGACAATATTTTGGATTCCTTTGGTTTATTTCCATGACTAGCATGTGACGAGGTTTGTGTGCCTCACTTTGTCATAGTTGAGAAACTTCTGCTGAGTCAAAGGGCCAAGCAGTGAACAATGTATGGAGACAGATTATTTACATTCACTTACCTCAGCAAGTTGTAGGATTTCAGGATGCACCTCTGGGTCTGCCTTTATGGGGATTCCTCCTAGGTCCGTATCAAGCCTGTGTTTCTTCAACCTCCTGTTGCTCTTGCTGTGTATGCACCCCATACTTCCAGCAGATGCCTGTTTTTCCCCCTTTCTCCAATTTCCCCACCTCTTTCAAACAAATCAACAAGGTCTCTCTCTTCCCCCTCTCAGTGCTTCATGTTTTCAAGGGCCACCTTATGCTCCTGCGACAGCTCACGTCTCCTTCTACAACATGCTCTCACTTCCCCAGCAACTCCTCACACCTCTGCACCCTTCTCTTTGACAACTTGTCCTGCCTTGAAATCCACCCCAGATGACTTTTTTCTCCCCCTCCTCTCTTCTTACAAGCCTTCTTCCCCCGTCCAACAAGTGTCACCAAGCACGGACCCTCCACTCTCTTAACCCCCCTCTGTTCCTTGCTCCCTGGCTGTCCTCACTTGGAAAGCATGCATAAATACACCTCTCGCTTCCCTTCCCCCTTTTCACTTGCCAATACCTCCTTCTTCTTCTCTTCTCTTTTCTTCTACAGACCGTCAAATGTCTTGCACATTGCTCTTTCCTTCTACTCTCTCACAGACCCTCCAGTCTTCTCCTCTCTCCCTCACGCTCTCCAGCTCCATCAGGCTCCTCTTGCTCTCTCCACAGGGGAGAAGGGGCAGCTGTTTTGGCTTGTTGATGTCAGGCCCTTCCCCTTCTCCTCAGCCCCGTCCTGCTCTCCTCTTCCTCATGGGGGAGTGATTAGATAGAGCTTCTTTCACACACGTCATCCCTTCAGACTCTCAAACTTGCACATGAGACCATACTGTAAGCTTGATCCCACTTCTTCCTTCCTCTTAGCTTATTGTGAGGAAGTGAGGACTTTTAATCATGATCTGCTTGCCTGGAGCAATCAACAAAGGACTGAGACTACTTTCTTTTTCGTCAGTAAAGATCCTTTATACGCCTGCATATTCCTTGGATGAAGAAGCTAAATCTGTTGAACTCCAGGACCCTGTTTGATAGGACACACAACACTGATGTCCTCTCTTGATTCTTTCAGTTGCTCCCTTTGCTGAACTTAAAACAAAGCCAGCCTCTGTACTGAAATCTAAGATCTGCTTCTCCCCTCGTTGAAACTCTTCAGACTACAGCTCTCTCTATTTGTAACACACGCACACACATACATACATAACTAAATTCCTCAAACTGGGTTCCCTGGACAAAATGCCGCTGTAAGCTGTAGGTTTTAGGGTTGTGAGGGGAAAATCTCCAACAATAAGCTCTTTCAACAACCATGTTTTTAGCCCCCGGTTAGATCGTACAAAGCAGGCCTTGGTTCAAGTGACAAAATTTGTGGCTGCAAGCTAAATTAGGAGACGAACCATCAACATGCGTTAGTGTCCATGTGACATTTTAAGCAACTATTGAGATGCTTTTGTATCTGTATTTCCTGAGACAATTTTAAATGAAAACAGTATTCAAACTCACATAAAAAGACTACTGTACGTATGTCCTAAGTCATTAAACAGGAAAAAGACTGACACTCTACCCAGTCATGATGTGGCTGGAGGTGGAGGTGGAGAGGAGGAGCACCCTCCTGTGGGGACCAGCTGCTGATTCACATAGTAAGGCATTTTGGGGTCTGGTGGGTGAGTAGCACTACTGTTGAAGACTAATGTGCAGTGTTCCTGTATTTTTCTCTGACACATGCACTGTTATGTTAGGAGAAATAACCATAACTCAGGTTAAAGTCCAATGAAACCATCAAAGTTGCTCAGCAGTTATACTACATTCAAGTTTTATTATATTAGAGCACAGCTGAGTCTGATTATTATCATTAAACAGATGATGCTAAAAGCTTAATTTTAATACTGATGTTAGTTTGATAATGATTCTACTGCACAATTCCTCCTTAAAGCGATGCCAGAAATTCCCTTGGAGCAGATCATGTACTGTGTACAGATCTGATCATGTAATGAAATGCTAAAACTAAAATGTTGACATTTAGTAGCTAGAAAAAAGTGGCTTTGAATTGAAGTATGAACAAACATATTATGTGACTTTGTGTGTATTGTCCCATCAGGTGAACGATGAGATTTATCTGGTTCCTCCTGAGACATTAAAATAATTCTTATGCTCCCTAATGAGTCACTTTGATATTAAAGCAAACTTGGAGGATCACGCCCTTTCAGCCAACAGTAACCTGACAAGTTGGAAGGGTATCATTAAGCGCTAGTGTTGATTAATTGTTTCATGAAAAAACAATATTCTTTGTCTATATAAGCTATTTTTTTTTGTCTGCCGTTCAGTTTGCACCATTAGACTGGTCTACGTCTGAAGAGGAGTCCCACGTGACAGCAGAGAGGGCACCCACTGTCTGCGTGTGTGGGATGCAAAGCTCAGCAGGATCCAAACCAGCTGTCACCAGGAGACTGGACCTCAGCAGGGGGTCAAGACTGAAGAAATACAACGCAAATTGTCTGCTTCATAGACCACACCGGGAGAAAAGAGGGTAATTAGTTTGGTCCAGTGTATTTAACAACTCATCCTGCAACGGAATTGGATCTTTTTATTTTCAGCTCCATCCATCCATCCAACCCTCACGGCCCATCCAGGAGCGTCACGTGACCGTTTACCAATAAATCTGGTCCCGCTTGAGGTTTCTGCCTGTTTATAGTACATTAAATGTGAGGTCTCTTCATATTTTGTGGTACAGCTTAGGCCTGCTCTGTATGTAATTGTGTTCTGAAATAACTTTCATAAATTGGTGACAGTTATGTAAGAGGGGGCTGACTGATTAGATGGCATTATCATAGAAGTGTGCATGGTCTTGTCTGGGATTCATATCATAGATTGTGGTTAATACGGGCTACGAACTGAAGCCTATTGGAAGTCTTATTACTCAAAAACAAAGTATATCTGTTATATTTTAAGTAGCTTACAAACACTGAGGTTATTTTAAAGCCATTACCTAATTCCCTCTAGAAATGCATACTTCCTCAATGACCACATACTATGTGAATTTGCAGCAAGACCCAAATTTATTGCATATTGGAAGACAAGTTTATGTAATCTTGTGAAAAGTGGCATACCCAGCAGTTGACTGCAGACTTTGTCCATATAGGTGTTGCTCCCTGCGTGAGAATGATCTGACAGCTGTGCAGTTTTTAGGATGACTGGAAACCACCTTCACAAGCCTTTAATTTGAAAATCTCATCATTTAGTAAAGAATAGAAAGACATCTGGACAGTGGCTGAGGATGACTGGAATGGCACCTGATTGATTCAAGTGTGATGAGTACAGCTGCTGTATTTTCTGTTCCCAGGACACTTTTTTTCATGAATTAGTAGTGTAAGTCAGGAGTGTGTGAATCAGTTTAGAAATTATTCAGTCATTTGTTGGTTGTTGTACACATGATTGACAAGTATTTGTGATTAAATAACCAGCTTCAACATTATTTACTGTTAGTACTGGAAGACAGGATTTATGTGATAAAGATGAATTTTAATGAGATCAAGTTATTTACTAAAAATGGGTTAATAATGGGAAAACTATTCATTCGATCCAGGAATAAGTCAAGTCAATGAGTTAAAAAAAAAAAAAGGTTGCACTTATTAACTTTCACCTTGTCTCATCGACCAGTCAAACCAAACTTGTGAACCACAAATGTACAAAATCATTTTTTCCCCCACTTTTTCCATTTATTTATTACAATTAATTCAATGTTATCCATAATTTTTCCATGTGATAGCTACTCCTTTTTCCATTTAAAACAAGTCCAGTATGCGACTATTCTTCCAAACCTGAATAGTCTTGAAGGTGGGGCGGGGTAAAGGAAGGAGGGGGGGTCTTGAAAGTAAAGGACAGGTTTGTTGGAGGAAAAGAAAGGGAGGGAGTGATGTCCTCCCAGGAACCTCCCTCGTGTGAGGAGTTTTTTTTTTCCATAAGCTATGTGAGATTATTTCTGGATTCATTGCTTTCTTCTTTTCTTCTCTCACTTTCAAGCCTTGTCTTGTTATCTGCTCTCTATTCCACATCCTCTGCTTCTTCTCCTTGGTCTCCGTCCATTAGCAAAGCGGCGTACTTACTGGCTGAGCTGAACTTCTACAAAAACAAAAAAATAAAAAGGCCTAGATCAGTACAGCAACTTTGGATGCTTTAACAGCATTAAAAAGAAAAAAAGGTCAACTTTTTCAACAAGCAACAAAGATCATGGGTTATAATTTCATAGATGAAGAGCAGTTTACTAACTAAAGAAGTTCAGGCTTAGGCAGAACTACTTAAGGTTTTGGAGAGGAGTGATTCAGGTTGCATTAATGTCTGGCTAAAACTTCACAGTGGCGAACTTACGGGGGTTGGGGTTTCTTCAAATTTCTTTGGCTCTGGGGGTGGTCTGGAGTCACGGTCTCTTCTGTTATCCTTTCTACAATTTGAAATAACACTGAGGTTGAAATGTATTCCCAAAGCTTTGTGAGGGACAATTCACCTTTACGTTTTATGATCAACAGAGAGAGCTGCTAAATTTTACTAAAAGGAGCACAAACTATGCTCAACTTCATTGTCTGAAAAATATAACATGTATGAGCTGCTTGGCACCCAGTTCACAAGAAAAACACCAAATTGAATTTCTAAAAGTGCCACATATTTTATTTTGAAAGTCCTTGGGGTCTTTCTGTTCTTGTGAATGAGTCATCAGTTGTTAAACTGAGCAAAGGCCATTCTTTACAGGTGCCAACTAAATTTCCTCCCTTTGGAGAAGCTAGCTTTGCATGGCTGACCTGTCTGCCTCCTTTCTTCGGTCTCTGTTGGGCCCCTCTCCTCGGCCCCGCCCTGCTCCAGGCCCTGCAGGCCCCCCTCTTGCCCGCGGGGGCCCCCGGTCCCGACGCACACCGTCAGCCTTGTTCTCATCTTAAATAAGAAGCCAGACAGTTGAGTGAAGGGAGGTTTGTGGACTTTTAGACAGTGGACTACACTCACAACACGCTGCAGCATCAAATGCCACTTGGTTGGATTCAAAATATGCCAGTCAGTGATGAAGGGCCCAATGAGAGGTGCACATATTCTTCAGTCCATAAACAAGTCTTTGTTGGACACTTTGAAAAGAAATCTGGGAATGCAAACTAATGAGACATATTTTAGTGCTCCTCTTGTAACAAAACACTCCACACAGGAAGTTGATCTCATAACCTGCTCCAATCATGTCCTAGCTCTGATTCTCTTTTTACTTTTCTGCAGCTGCAAAGAAGTGTGATATGTAACAGCTGCTCTCACACTTCATCATTTAAGTAAGTCTAAACGCACAACACATAAATACCCAGTTTTATGTAGTAAAGACAGAGACATCAGCAAACTGCTGATGCTGTACAACAAGTTAGATTAAAATCACATCAACCCGAGGAATTAAGAACCTCAGTATAATCTTTTTCAAATGAAAGCTGCCAGATGTGAGCAGATGTAAGTTTGAGAATGATTTGCCAGGATAGAATTTTATATACACATATATATATATATATATATATATATATATATATATATATATATATATATATATATATATATATATATTATTTATTTATATATATTTGATTGGTTTATGTTTGGATTTGGTTTTGATAAACTGGTCAAATTTAAATAGGTCTTACCTCTTCCAGATCCGCTTTCATCAGAACTTTAGGAGTTAAAAGAGAAAGCAAAAAAAAAAACAAGCCTTTAATATTAAAATCTTCATTTAAGAGACATGATTGTTTAATCATCTGAGCATAAAAGCACTTGAAGTGTCTGATTCTAAAAGGACACTGATGCACATAATGTCTTACCTCAGTTTGGGAGGTGCTGTTCCACTTGGGGAGATAGGAGAGACTGGAGGTCGTCCGTCACCTTCACTTGAGCCCGTGCTGGCAGCACTTCTCTTGGCCCAGGCATTTTCCTTTGGAGGAGGAGCAGGCATCACCTTCAGTGGCTCCTTAGAGGTGGGAGGTTGTGGAGAGGCTCCAGGAGACGAGGGTTCACCTTCTCGCCCACTAAAAACCTCATTCTCCCCAGAACGCTCACTATCTCGACACCTGGATCCTGAAGGGGAAAAGAGGAGGGACTAGTTTCATGATGTTCCAACATTCACATTGTTCAGTTCTTTCACTACTTCAGATTTTCACAAATCTGAGTAAGTCTTTCTGAAACATTTTTACATTACACAGTTTTTTTCAGTAAGAGGGATTGTTTCAAAGGTGTGGATAAATTTAAAGTTATGGTAGGTTTGGATGATTTTGTTTTAAATCATACAGCAAAAGTCCGATCACAACTTCTTTCTTCTTTCATTTTAGCAAGACAGGACAGATGCTTGAAAACAAACTTCTGAAAAAAACAGTACACAGGACTCTCACCTCTTCCAGAGGAGCTTCCAGGCTGGGAAGACTCACTTCCCGTGCGAGATCGCTCAGTTTGAGGTTCCTCATTGCGCCAGCTTGGGTCCCTAAAAAACAGCAGAGAGGGTTTACACAGGCCCGGAAACTCTAAAAAGACTTCTAAAATGCTGTTTAGCATTAGCGAAGTGCTGTTCAGCATTAGCCAAGACAAAAAAAAATCTTTGTAGTAAACATGATCACATTTTAGCATCCAGTTTGTACACAAGTAAAATTGTATGAAATATTTCATATTCTGTGTAAAGTCTGTCTCCAAATCATGAACATGCTGGAATTTAAAGGCAGGGTTGATAGTCATGGAAAAACTAGCATGAATTTGAATGTAGCATCTCCTCAGGACTCTGTTTAGCCCCCATCCTCATACGCTCAGATCTCCTCCAAAACGACGCCCCTGCTCACATGCACGAGCGCCACTGATTCATGACCATATGATTGTGACTGATTCAAAACCACAGACTCAAACCGGTCCTCAACACATCTTCTTTGTTTGCACTACGTTACGAGTAATGAGGGTATAGGTAGTTTTTCTGCCATTCTCTAGTGTACTTGGATCCCTCTTGGTTATGCACATTGAATTGGGGCCAGTGCACGCCAATGAAACATATGCGCAGGAGGCAGGCAGAACAGCAGGACGAGATTTGATTGGTTTAAGAAATTAGATCCTAAATGCTAGGATTGGCTGGTGTTTACCCAGGTTTACTCCTGCTGTAGACGGCTGATATTTTTCGCTCTCTTCTAAGAACACATGCATTGATTGCCATCGGGACGTAAAGATCATTTTAACTAGAATAACAAAAAATGTATCTAACTATGAATACCAACACTGCCTTTAAGCTCTTTTACAACATGGTGCCTACTCAAAACATGAACTAATAATGTAAGGAAAACTTGAAAAACCGTGTTTAATAAATATTCAAGTAAGGTTGTTACCATCTCGTTAAATTCTTTGTAATGACCATTCATGTCAAACACTGACCTGTCTCTCATCCTTCTGTCAGGACCTCGGCTTTTGTCCTCTTCTAGCTGCCTCTGCAGTCTCTCCTCTTCCTTCTTCAGCCTCTCCTCCACCTCCCTCTCCTTGGCTGCTGTGTCAACTGGTTTGGCGGCACCAAAGATAGAAGAGGCTCTGGCTCCAGAAGTTGGCGCAGCAGCAGGAGATGTGCCACCTCCACTAACTTCTTCCTCCTTGGGCACACTTCGGGGTTTGAGGTTCAACTTAGGTCTCTGTTGAGGGGCTGGAGAGATACAATAAAGTGTAAGTAGGTACAGGGCACAGTCACAATGCACCCTTTTCCAAATAACTAATTCCAACTGTTAAATAATATTAATTGAAACCAAACAGTGCTGAACAAACATGGGCCTTGTGTGTTGATTTCTCACCTCTCTCCTCACGCCTGTCATCACGTCTTTCGTACCGGTCCTCGCGATCACCGTAACGATCCCGGTCCCCGTAGCGGTCATTGCTACCCCGACCGTCATCATAATCACGGCGGAAGCCACTGCCAAAGGCACGACGACCTCCTCCACCACCACGAGAGTCATAACCTGCAAGGGCCAAAGGAAAAGAGTAATGGGGGAGAGAACGGTTAAAAAATGAAGCTCTTACAAATCAAATAACACTTGCAGCAGAAAATTACACATGAGTGTTAATTTTGACCGTGATTGGCAGCTTTTAAGATTCAATGCTAATCTTAACCCGCTTAAGAGCCAAACTGTATTCAAAATGCATTACAGAATCCAAAAAGACAAAAAGACTCACCTCTGTCGTAGTCTCTGCGGTCTCTGTCGTCATAGCGATCTCGGTATCGGTCTCTTCCTCCGTCATAGCGGTCATTGTCCCGTCTTGGCCCATCTCTGTATCTATCTGACTCATAGCGGTCCCGTGATCCTGTAAACAATGTTGAAGAAAGATGGGAATTTAGGAATACTTTTTTGGTCCAACAAATGTTGGTCCAACTGAGATCAAATAGTGCTCAAAAGAGAGTCTGGATGAAAATGTGAACTTTTACAGGGGAGTAAGTATTTTGGTAGAGAAAAAAAGCTAGAAAGTATTCCTCATATCACACTGAGATTCTCAAGTGAAATAAAAATAATGTCAGTGTTACAGTCTGGCACAAGTGACACAATCAAATAAGTGTCCTCGGTTAAAAACTATGTATAGAACAACTACAGCGTCAAGTGGAGAGGAGTACTTACTCTCTCCAAAGCCGTCATCTCTCCTAGGAGGTCCATCCTCAGTCTCACCACTGGGTCGAGCCCTCCAGTCGGAGTCCGTTTTGTCAGGACCCATGTCCCCCATCCGTCCACCCCTATCTCTGCCTCCCATAGACCCACCGTCCCTCTCTTTTGTGTGATAAAAACAGAGATGTTGGGTTATTTTACAGTCAAATTACTGAAGAGCCTTGACAAATTCACTCCAGCTGCCAGATGAAGTCAGCACTTACCTTTATCATTAGACTGGTCTGCGATGTCCACACGGATCCTTCGGTTTCCAAGGTTCTGTTTGTAGGAACAGACAGTAAATTAATGATTCTTCTGTATGAAGTTTTACAAAAGAAATAAAAATACAATAAGAAGACACTGTTATTCAAAATGTAACCATGTTTCAGTATTTGCAGTATACTTGCAGAAAAAGTCTTACACTCGTACATGGGTTCAGCTCTGGGAGCTAAACTTATGGAGCGAAACTTGTAATGATCTTACCTCCTCATTAAGACTGAGGGCCCTCAAGAGGGACTCCACATCATCAAATTCAGCATAACCGAAACCCTTCAGCCTCTCAGGGTTACTGGGCTCCCTGGGCAAACGCACTGCACTGATCTGGAGAACACACAACAATATATGAAACGGAGAATTGCAGCATTATGGCCCAGCACAGTTTGGTTTCTTTAGCAGTAACAGAAGAAAGACGGGAATAAAGATCAGAAACAAAAGGCTGTTTTCATAACTCTTTTCAGTCATAACTCTAAACAAAAAAGGCTGAGCTCAACTGTGATGGCTACTTGAAATCTAACAATCCATCATTTTCTATAAATTATATAAAATGAAAGGAGTTTTAAAGCCTGTGAACTCAAGCCTGACTGATTAAATGAAGGGCTGATTGATTGGGCTGACAAAGTGTATCATCAGTTAATCGACATCAGTCAATATGTAACTGATGTATTAACTTTTAGCTGTGCAGAGATTCAGTCAATCCGTTAAGTCATTTTGTAATTAGTGTTTTTTTTATCCCTTGACAGTTTGGGATCCAGATTCATCTTTGTGAGATAAAGATGTATCAACTGCTAATTCCCATGTCCACCATTAAAGTTGTGTAAGTTGCCTCTTTGTGAAATAAGTGGGTTTACAGTCCTTATGTTGACAATGTTACTAATTAAAGTTCCTTATTTTAATTTAGTATTGATCTGCTTCTTTGTCTTGAATCATATTTTGGGTATTCTCAGAATTTTTGTTCATGCACAGTTTACATCCTGTGTATATCCATGTTCTTATTTTATATATTGTTTTTTTAAGTCCACAATATGGGTATTGGCTCCATATCGGTCAAACTCTATCATGAACTTCCTCTTTTTGAAAACATTTGTGTTTGGATGTTTCATTTTATTTGTTAAGCAAAGTGCTACCTCAAAGCCTCGCTAAATATTACAAACAGGTTGAGCAACACGAGGACCCTAGTCAGGTAGATTTATAAAGGTAGTTTTACAGAACAGGACTTTCAGATCCTTTCTGTTGATTTTTATCTAAGTAAGCTCAGTGGTCTAGCAGTGAATTAGCTGCAGAAGACTTAAAGACAGGGTGGCATGGACCAAGAGCCTCAGAAAAATGCCTGGAAATACAGGTGTGATTCAGTATAACAAAGGTGACTGGCCTGACAGGATATTGGGATGTAAGTATTTACAGCTTTTGCAAAGAGCAATGAAAACTGCTTATGAAACTGAGAGTTTTGATATTCTTGCAAGGAAAGCTTTGTATTATCTTTAGCCTCAACTCCCTTGAGTTACAGGCCCCGTGCGCCATTGCCGTTTGCTGCTAAACGTACTGCCAAGCCGCGAAAGAAGTCTTTGATTGAGTCCTCGGTGACATCATAGGGCAAGTTCCCCAAGAAGGCCGTGTATGGCGGGCTCCGGGGAAGTCGGGTTCGGTCGATACTGGGTTCACGAGCTGAGCGAGGCGCCGTGGGAAGAATGGACCGGTCAATGGGTGGTGCCCGGTAGCTGTCCTCCTCTGTGTGCCATGAAGTTGAGACTGGGGGAATGAAAAGAGAAAATTTAAAAAAAAAAAACCTAGAATTTCATTAGCTACTCAACAACAACTGGTTATGAAATCTTTAAATAAAAACTCCTACAATTCCTGGTGTTCCCCAGAAACAGAAAAGCTGACAGCAACAAATATTTCACAATTTCACAACAGAACTGAAATGTAAAGTATATAGGCTTTAGCACACATACACAATATCTTGACACATGCAGGGACACATTTCATAATAAAAAGCCAGACTTTATTCTAAAATGACTTTGTAAGACCAGCAGTTACTGCTGAAATTAAACCTTTTAACCAGGGCCAACAACCTGTTTGAGGTCTAACACCAGCCAAAAATTAAAACTTCATAAAATAAGTAAAGCTATCAAGAAAACACAGAAGCACATGTTTGTCACACCACGGTTTTTAAGTTTTTCTAAAAAAGAAAACTAACTGAGCATCACATGACAACATGTGATCATGTGATGTGAAGCCTGATATTTTTTGAGCAAAAAAGGTAACATGATTAAGGTTCTGAATTTAAGGTCATGGACGAGGAATCTGTCATAAATAGGGCAGGATTAATTACATTTAAAAATATGACACTGGTGTGCAAACCAATTAGAAAATCTGGAGAGCAAAAAGTTATATATGATAATGAATCATCCAAGTCTGTTTCCTTTTTACAGCCCCTGCACCATGTCTAAAGCTAACATATGGAGCTCATACATCTCAAATAGCATTAGTAGATTTGAACTAAGACTTGTTCTAGTGCATAAAGTTTTGCCAGGGATAAAAAGTTTAACAGAAGACTGAATTTTTGAATAATTTGAGTTAAAATACAGATAATTGGTTTACTGACTGGCTTTTAGTACTGCTTGTTACTTCGGGTAACGCCTTCAGCAATCATAATAAGCGGACTACTGTTATCAAAAAAGGAACATATGGATTTTCTGTCAGTAAACAGATGTGCTCACCATCGCCATCCAAGTCATCAGTTTCATCTGCCCAGCTTGTGGACTTGGCCGGGTAACTTGGGGGGATGTTGCTGCCACCTCCACTGTCATCTGCCAGGAAGTCAGTGAGAGAGAAGGTCTTCCCCTTCTTATTCTTCTTCTTAGCTAGACAGAAGATGAGCAAAACGGGAGTACAGAGTCAGACAGAAAAGAGACATGTTCATCCCCTTTAAGGAGGCCTATTAAGAAAGACTTGATCCACTGTCAACCTTGAATGAAACAGTTTCCATTAAAAAAAAAGTGGTGCAAATTTGACTTCTCAGATAATCTTCTCAAGATTATCAGGAAACAAAATATTTGGGCCAAAGAAAAGGACAGCAAGCAAAAATCAATGTCACAGTCTTGTTCAGCAAGGTATTTATTGGTATTAACTGGAGTCAAAGCCTGAATTTTAACAACTCACCGCTGCGATTAACAATATACTTTCATTAAAACTGAAACAACCCTAGCAGTCTGTATTTTCAACAAATGTTTGTAAATGTACGTCTCTGCTCATGTGACAGCTGGCACTCAGTGCAGACAAACACTACACCAGTTTCTGTGGTTGAGATGTTGTCAAATCGAGTCAGATAAGGGGACAGCACTGTGACAGTGATAATGAAAACACTGACTTATTTTCCTTTTGGAAAGTAGACACACAGGGAGTGGCTGTACTGTCTAACAGTCACAGTGCAGTGGGTCAGACAGGGTTTGGTGCATTTCATGTTCAAACCACTGGGCTGCAAGTTTGTAATATTTCTGAGGAATGCACCTTGAAGAATTTGAATCAATGAACCATACACAAGTGGGTTAACCTTCCACATAATATCTGATTAATCAGCAGACCTCTACATGTGGATTTACGTAGCTCAAATTACAGAACAGGTCTGGTTTGTTTTGGTCTGAAGCAGAAAAAGACGGGCAACAAAGCTGGCTGGGAGCTTTATTGTGAAAACCCCAACTGTCAGGACATTCTTTACACACATCGTTACAAAACCTGTACACACACGCGTACAGAGCCGCACAGAGAGTCCACATAATTTTCCCAGGCCATAATACAAAGTCACTGTTTACAAATAAAAGGTCAATTGAGCCAGGACGCCTGCAAGAGCAAAATCGTACACGGGACTGTTCAATGTGCTCCACAACAACGTGACATTAGCCTAGAAGCAGCATGATGTTAACCTTTTACAGCTGCTACAGCAACATGGCACAACAGCTGTGAGGACGAACAGCTAAGGGTCCGACTATACACTTTTTTTTTTTTCCTATTTATGTCGGTCGGTTTGTTTTTATGACTTTGCGGGCTTAGCAATAGATTGCTGACGGAGGAGGTCTCCCTGCTTAGCTGGCTAGGTTTTCGGGCCTAGTGCACGTCGCAGTGCCAGGATCCAAGTGCGCCATCATCGGTGCAAGACTTGGCCGGACGGAAGAGACGGCTCAAAGTTGTGAAGCTGCAAGTGAAGTGTTGAGAAAGGCACCCTTCAGGCCCAGCTGCCCGGTTTCATCAAACACCGATACCAGGGAGCGAGGCTGCACACGTGGGGAGACTCCCCGGGCTGCCCGGACTCCTCGGCCCAACCCCTCCTCCACAAAACGCGCTTGCGCCCGATGCTACTCTGCTCTGAGCGCCACGGCGAGCTCCGCTACGGGTATACAATGTGCCAGTTCTGCACGCAGTTTCAAACCTATCAAAGCATGTCTCAAAATAACCAATCCACACATTGCCATGAATCCTAGAAAGTGTAATACTTGATCAGAAACGTGACGAGTTCAACGGCTGTTTGTAGTTTTAATTTTAAGATTTGTCAAGTCGTAGCCTCGTTCATTCGATTCCCTCCATCAGTTACGGCTATACCGGGCCAAAACAACCGACATATCACCGTGCACACTCAAGACACCGACGCGATTCAGTAGTGCGAAGCTCTAACAATCCTCAAAACTCAGTGTTTTCAACTGTAACGAGCTATATCCAACTGTAATTCCCCCCAACCGACAAGATCGGTAACCCTCATAAACCTCACCTGACGACGACATGTTGGAGAGCGAGTTCGTCGAAGTTCCCGGATGTAAGCGTCAGAGGTTTATTATCGGGAGCGCGCATCGCCGCTCACGGGCCTGTCTCGTCTCCTCCCATATTTGCTGCCAAACAATATCGACTCGCATTTCCTGTATGCCGAGTTTTTGTTTTTACATTTACCTGTCGTTAACAGTCCCTCTCTCACGGGTTTTTTTTTTTTGTTTTGCACTCTGCCTATCACTTGATCCCCTAAAACCTTCACATATGCGTCTCTATGCGTTGTGGGATCATACAATTTAATTTAGTTATTTGAATCACGACTTAAATATTTGTTCCTTGGCAGCTTAACCATAAGACTGTATACAGTACATGTTAAATCTGAAATTTAATATTTTTTATCTTAGTGAGCTTTTGTATACTTTGACTTCAGTTTAAGAGTGAGTGCTTGAATAAGAGAGAAGATTAAAATTCCAACAAGGCTTATCCCAGATCGTGGTATGTGGTTGTGGGTACATTTAATTTCTCTCTCATTTCTATAGTAAGCGGCTCCAGGGCAAAAATAAACAGCAAATGAGATGGGGGCACCCATGTCTGGTTCCTATGTAGTTCAAAAGTACAAGAGGCTAAATTGTTATAATAACAGAGGCACAGGCTTCAGTGTATTATGCACCAGATAGGTAAAACAGGGACCAAACCCAGATATTTCCCCCCCAGTATATTAAACAGGTAACCCCACCGAACTGTACATGTTTACAAGTAAATAATTTATGTTTTTACAAGTGAAATTATTTATGTGTTTTTACAAATAAAATATTTGAAAACAGTGCCTCCATTGATTTCAAATGATAAAAAGACTGGTTGGGCTCCAAAAAAGAACAATTTTGGGTAGCATTACATGAAAAACCACATATGGCTACAAAGAATTGTGATACTGATTTGATAACCAGGCTAGGGTGTGTCTGTTCACACAACCATAACACTCCCACAAATACCGGTATATCCATTAGAATATTTCAGGACAGTCAAAAACACAAGCCAGCTTCAAGCACCCAGTCAAAATTAGCATTAATTATCAAGGCAGCTCTAAAATTGTACAGTACTATGTCAGTCCTTTTTGGATGTGTGGGTCTTCTGTGCCCAGAAATGACTTGAAAACCATACAATTAGCTTAAAATGTGTTTTCAATATGTAAGGGATATTACATGAGTGCAGTTCATGAAAAAACAACTTGGCACAAGACACATACACACTTAAATTAAATAATGACAAATACACAAGAGCTGTGATTGTGGTTTTATTCATTTTCATTTTTCTGTCAGGTCAGCATCAGTTTCTTCTGATTTTCTTAGTATTTGGATGGTACCAGATTCTTCTTTCCAAATTACATTGTTTCTACCAGCTCTTCCAGTGCATCCTGGAGCCTGCACAAGACACAAGATAAAATTGTTGACTTTAAAGTTTTCATGTTTATCTGAGTGGAAAAAGTTAATGACATAACCATACTCGACCATGAAATCATGCTAAGAAGTGATATTAGTATTCACCTCCTGCACCATTATCTCTTTCTTTCTTCCATCTCTTTAACTCTTACTTGAAGTCACCGCCATCCAGCAGAGTCTTGTATGTGGAAATCTCAGCCTCTAGTTTCATCTTCATGTTGAGCAGCACCTCATACTCTTGTGTCTGTTCCTGGATCTTAGCACGCAAGTTGGTCAGCTCCTCCTCCAGTCGCAAAAGAAGGGCATTGTACTTCTCCATTTCCATGTTGTTTCGTAGCTCTGTGTTGTGTAATGTGTCTTCTAAGGAGGCTTTCTGATAGAGTTCATAGATGGGATAAAAAGTATGGTATTAAGGGAGAGCAGGAATAGTTGAAGAGAAAATGGAAAAGTTACAACCTTTGCTAAAAACATCCTTTGGAAAATATTTGCTGGTTTATTTAAAGGCATAGCTAAAAGCATACAGAATGTAGAACCAAATTTGGTCATTTAATCATGACATGTTTATTAAAGAAGAAAATGAATACACAGCATAAGACAAATTTGAGCTAAATGCATGCTTACCAAGCTCTGCTGGGATGCGAGTTCAATTTCCAGGGTCTGTATCTGTCTTGATAGGTCACTCTTCTCCCCCTGTGCTCCCTGTAGAGCTTCTGTATTCTGTGATACCTGCACTTGCACTTCTGAAATCTGACAGGAAAACAGGGTAAAGGTGTCAGCAAGGAAGATAAAAAGTTGGTTTCAATAGTACTTCTTTTCATTTTGCACTACCTGATTTTCATGCCACCGTTTGAGGTCTTCTGCATTCTTCACTGCCATCTTTTCATAGTTGCCCCTCATTTCTTCCATTATCTGAGACAGGTCCTGACCTTTAGGAGCGTCAACATCCACTTGCACACCTGACTGAGAGATCTGATTCCTCAGCTCCATCACCTCCTGCAGGCCAGAAACAAAGACAGAAGTGAGCAACAACATGAAAGACATGGAATTCCCCAAGACAGTCAGCTGTGGGGTTAAGAAGGATGACTCACATTCTCGTGGCTCTTCTTGAGGAAGGCAAGCTCTTCCTTCACAGCCTCAATCTCATTCTCGATGTTCATCCTGGTCATATTGGTGTCATCGATGACTCTCTTCAGCCCGGCAATGTCAGCCTCCACAGACTGGCGGATTGCCATCTCGTTGTCATACCTGTGGGAGTGCACAGACACAAAATCTATTACAGACACAACCAGATGTGTAAAATGAAGTAATGGATTTGCAGAGTTTAACTTGGACTGCTTCACTGGAAGAAGGAAAAACTAAAGGAGCTCCAGTTCTTCTTACTTCAAATTTAAGTCCTTATATAAGGAAAATTTGATATCAGCAACTGTATTTATACAATGCGCTCTATTGAATGCAGAATCTCATAAGGCAGACAATGTTTGTATTGTTCTAGGTCAAGTTTCCTTCACTATCAGGAGAGTGTGGTATTTCAGCAAAGTCGTTGTTATCATTTCTTTCTGACAAACAGAGTCTGAGCACATGAGAATGTCAAGTGTGAAGGACAGTTATGAAATAACACAAAGCAAATACTCTCATCTCAGATGTTTTAACCACATATGATAGATTGCATGGAAAAGGTTAAAAAAAAGATATTTGAATCAAATCTGTAATTTTTGTTCTTGTGCCTTGCACAATCTCAGGCTTTGCAGTTTAACTTTTAACTCTTTGCAGTTTTAAAGGGTGAAGTGAGTGATCTGAGATGTGTCTTTTTTACCTAAACAAAACACATTTGCTTTGGAAAACATTTAAATCAACATACTTTACTTTGAAGTCGTCAGCAGCAAGTCGGGCGTTGTCAATCTGGAGCACAAAACGAGCATTCTCTGCAATCTTATCGAAGATCTGTAAGTAAAAAGAAGTTCAACTTAATCAATTGCAATTTTTTTGCCATTTCCTTCAGTTGTCCCTGTTAATATGCACAAAATCATTCAACTAATGGTAATTCATTGAACACAAAATTTGTTCTGCTCAAGACATTTTTTCTTGGAGTCATGGATGTTTTATTCCAACATTGAAATCAACATATGACTTGAATCAACGTTTCCTGTTATGCAACAATAGAACCTCAAGAGTCAAATTACACACTGGAGCTGAAACATATTTGAATCCACAGTTAGTCAGAGAAAAGAGGAGCCACAAAGGGAAGAACAGGAAATGGGGATATCCTTGTGCCAGAACAGAATCTGGTTTGTTTTAGCATTGTTGGAAAGATGATTTTCTTGTCTGGGTAAGTCATACAGAGAAGTTTTACCTCTCCATGGTCACACCAAGCTGTATCACCTGTTATTTTATCCTTATACATTATCATCACTTGTATGTGTTAATATGTGCAAAGATAGTAAGATTCTTTGTGAGTTTATTCCCTTTTTAAGCATCCTGCCTCAGTGGAAAAGGGAAAATACCAGTCCCCTTATGTATTGTGAAAAAAACAAAGAATGACCATAAATGTGCCACTTTGTGACAGAAGTTCAGGGGTCTACGCAAGAATGTGACATTTGACTCTGCAGACTGGAGCAGATTGTTACTCAACCCATGTGTCTGCTGTATAGTATGTGCACACACATACACACACACACTTTGAGACCTTTTTTTCGATGTGGTGTGTGCGTGCGGCCATGTGCGTGTGTGTGTGTCATTACCATGCATCTGTTTCACATTGAGATCAGCCCACATTGAAGAATGCCAGTAAAGCAGCATTTTCAAGGCGAGGGGGGTTTTTGAGAATGTCTTTGTTTGAGTTTTCTTTCTGTCTGTCTGCTGTGATGTTGCCCACATGCTGGTGATTCATCAAGAGGAAGTTCAGGCCCATTTGTGGCACTAACTAAAGTTTTATGGGGGAGGGTTGAATTTGAAACTTAGCAACCACACCCTTCATTCTGTTACAGGAAACATGATAACCTACAAAGGAAATGCTGAAACTCTCATATATAATATAATCTACTCCCACAATTTAAAATTAATGCTGGCATTTTATGGTTCTTTTTGACTGGCATACCAGAGGCCATAAATCCATTTGAAATCAATTTATGGACACACTTTTCTTATGTGCACCAAGCTGCATCTCACAAGCCTTCATTTATCACTGCTTTATTAAATGCTTACCTGGCTCCTCAGGTCCTCAATGATTGGCTCGTACTTGCTGTAGTCCCTCATGTCTGGCCCTCCTTTCTCCAGAGCCTGCCTGATCTTCATCTCCAGCTCCTGGTTGGCTTTCTCCAGATTCCTCACCGTATCCAGGTAGTTGGCAAGACGGTCATTCAGGTTCTGCATGGCTCCCTTCTCATTGCCCAGGATCCCAGCACCACTGGAACCGCCGCTGACCGTCATGGATGCACCAGCACCACCTAAACCTAAGCCCATACCTCCACTCATTCCACTGCTCAGCCTTTGGGCCGAGGAGGAAGAGGTGAAGGGGGCACCAGAGCGCAGGGAGGATGCAGAGGAAATACGGGTTCCAGACCCACCGAATCCAGCATGGACACTGTAAGAACTGTACTGGGGAGTGGACCGGGTGAATGAGATCTGGGATTTTCTTGAGCTCATTTTGGAGAAGTTCTGGCACAGCAGAGAAAGAAGTAACAAAAATGAGATGTGGAGACTCACAGCTGGCTGGCTGAGAAAGTGACGCTGGTAGTGGGAAGTGGGGAACTTTATACTCACGCTTCTCTCCCTCAATCACAGCTGCTCTCAGACCCTGCCCACTTTCACATCGCCCCAGCCCACCCCTCCCTGTTCTCTTGTGCTCACATTCACCCACATGTTCCCTTTTTCTAACCGACAGGGTGTTTTCTGTCTCCAAGGAAACCAAAAGGCATTTTTCTGTTGTGAAAACACATAGAAAACAATCTCATTTCATAAACATAGGATGACTGTTTGCTTGAGATATGGTAAACACATTAACCTCAGATCACGACAAAGAAAAGGCTGTCGTAGACATGCATCAAGAAAAAAAAAAAGAAAGCTGAAAGTTGATATAGAATTAGAAGTAAGTAAAGATTGATTTTCTTTTTACATGAGCTTGATTTAGCTGGCATGCAACTAAATTCCTTTGGTTTGTCCATAAAAGGTTTACAGTCTACCATTTGCTGCATAGTTTCTAAGTTTGTGGTCAGTCTGGCTCAAAATAAACAACATTTTCTATGTTTCCTATCTGGGCAAACCAGGAAGTGAGATACAGCAGCTGCAGAGCTGATTCTTTTGGTCTAAGCTAAACACTTTTAAACAACCTTCCAGGCACATTATCTTCAACATTAAAGCAAATTAATGATCAACGAATGACATAAGGTTCTTTTACCAAGTGGCTGCAGTCAGACAGCTTTAACTGAGTAAGGAAGCTGACACAAACTGAACTGACTGACTGATAAAATATCTGTTGACACAAAGAAAATCCAACACAGACCAAAAGGTGAACAGTATCAATAGAAATGCCTGCCATGTTGTGAAAAGAAATCAGAACACCTAAGGCTCCAGTATACCCAAAAGACCTCATAAGAGATTAGAAGACTAAAGGACAAAAGTAAGCCAATAGCCCTTTGTTTGAAATACAATCAAAAAGAAAGAAAAGCTGACCTCATTCACTGTCATACAGGTGATTATCTACACAGATCAGTTCTGTTAAACAATCATCTTTGAAGCATGATCGAGTAATGCACCAGTCATGGGATCTACCTTTGATTAGTCTTTGTTTTCTATTGATTTAAAGATTTATGCTACCTTTACTCACCTCTAGGTCATGTGTTTTCTTCTGCATCAAATAGACTTAACAGCAAAGTGCCTATGACTATGGAAACAACTAAACTTAGTGAAAAGCAAAGAAACAGCTCTTTTCCACCAAAAAACAGCTGCAGCACATATTGTTCGGGCATGACCTCGGGCAGGTTTACGTACAGTGGGTTTAACATGGGCTGAGGCTGTATTCAAAGAGGATTTTCAGTCTGGGACCCAGAGAACCGGATAACAAAACCAAATGAACCACCCAGCTGGCAAAGACTCAAGCACCCTCCTGAGCTTTGTACAGCCCGGGTCTTTTCTCTTCTGATATTACCTCACCTTCATGGATGATCGAGTTACACTTATTCTAAAGCTTCACACCAGCACTTCACTGTACTTTCATTTACTTTTTAAAATACTTAGCTGGAAGAGAAGAAGGCACATGGAGAGAAGTAAAAGAAAAGGTTAAGTGAACAGTGATTGGTCTGGGATAAGGACAGTCACATTTGAAGAGGAAGCGTGATTTGAATCAGTATGACTCATACCTCATGACAGTATCCTCACTGTCTTGTCTAAATGTTTGTTGGCAACAGTTTGCCTTACTTGCTTGGATCTAAAAAAAGAAAAAAAGAAGTAACTGAAATTCAAGGGACTCTTTTGACATTAGTTTGAATGTGTTCATAGTATATTTACGGCTAAAATGTCCACACACTTAAACAAGAAGATTTAGGACCTGATGTTTTTTATTTTCAGAAACATTGCATTTGCTGAATGATAGCTCACCAGTGTTGACTTTCTATCTTGTTTTTTTTTCTATCTTATCTCACACATCTTTTACAAGAAGAGGAAAACAGGGGAAGCTGTAGTCTTTGAGTCACACTAAGACATCAGGAATCTGGAAACCACTACGGGAGTTTATGTGCCTCACAAATCTTAGACAGCTGTCAGCATATTATGACCAGCAGCCAAATGTGGCCTTGAATGAACTCTCCTCCTCTCTCTTTTTGAGCTCCTTTCGCACAGTTCCACTTCAAAATAAGCACTATCACATGCTTATAAATGAAGTGCAAAATTGTACGTGCATATTTGCATTTGCACATTTGTGCTGTGTAACTCTGTCAGATGTATGAAAGAATGCAGCAGGCATGTGAGGCTAACAGTAACACACTTGTTTCTCTGTCACTTCCTCTTTTGATCACACCCTCAGTGACTCACCCAAGATGCTCAAAAGGCTCAAAGAGCAGCATTTTTTTCTCAGCTTTAATTTTTTAAATTAAATTAAGCTTTTATAACATCAATCCTAATATTCACATATCAGAAATTAATGAAATGTGTCAGCTGTGAGACATTTTGTCTGAGGGATGTCAGGTCCATTTCCAGCACAAAGACATTTCACAGGAAGACATAAAAGAAGCAGCAAAGAACTGTCAGGGGACAGTCATCTATACTCCCATTTTGGAAACAATGATTCATATTATACTGGAGGTGAATAGTTTCCTTAGAAAATAAATACCTGGGGCATTTGTGGGAAGTTTAAAAGCTCATGTTATACCAAGGCCTTGACAGTTTTGTAACATTAAATCATTTACATTTAGAACATAAATCTAGAAAGAGGACACAATCTGAAATGTGAGACAGTGCTGGCAGTCCTAATAGCTGTCAAACCTTAATAGCAGGTTAGCATCAGAGAGAGTTTACAGATGACAGTGACGATTTCCACCCAACGATTTGTGCGACAGGCCTGAACACTGATCATAAACACCAGGTCCCAAAAGCATCATACTAACTAATCCAACAGAAAAAATAGACCTTTAGCCAGCATAAAGTTATGACTGATGACAGTCTAGTCTCAGTCAGAGACGGTACCTGAAGTCTCCAGGATGTACAACTTGTCTATATCATAAAACCAAAACAGAAAGGGGCCCCCGGTGTTGCTATTTGGTAATGCAGTAAAATATGCTGTGTCTCAAATCAGATACTTTGGTTTGTACACTTGCATTAAGAACACTTTGTATGCTCTGTACTTATTAGAGCGGTGCACATATTTTTACTTGGTGGTGTTGTCCCAAATCAAACACTGCTGCTTTGCACAAACTGGAAATGACAATCACATTTCACACAGTTCACAGGTGTTCTGCTATTCAGTGATTGCAACAGCCATCTATCATTTGCTCCGTTCCTGCCCTTTCCACTTTGTAGCCAATATGGTGACAAATGAGTGTGAGAAGTGTCCAGTGTTAAAAATCAAAGTGTGTTTTTCTATACTGTCAGTGTGAATGCACTTATGCACTAAATGCAAGTGCAAAATTACGTGATTTGAGACTCAGCCATAGATTCTGACTGACAGGTCATTTAAAAAAGAAGAACCACACATGCTAATAACAATGCACTAAAGAAACCTACAAGGACATTGCTAACATGCTAATACTGGACTGGAATGTCTACTGTGACCTCCTCTTTTTTTTCTTCCTGTTAGTGTGCTAGCATTTGCTGGTAATCACTAACTTTGGGGGTTAATTTACAGTATAAAGTTGACGAAAAAAAGTTTTTTTTTTTTTAATTTTCTTGAAATTGTTGAATGATATCTATAATGCTTAAATATAATATTGTTGTTATCTATGAATTTTCAAATGCATCATTTTACAAACTAACTAACTAACTAACTAACTAACTAACTAACTAACTAACTAACTAACTAAACTTACCAACCAACCAACCAACCAACCAACCAACCAACGAACGAACGAACGAACGAACGAACGAACGAACGAACGAACGAACGAACGAACGAACGAACGAACGAACGAACGAACGAACGAACGAACGAACGAACGAACGAACGAACGAACGAACGAACAAACGAACGAACGAACAAACGAACAAACGAATGAATGAACAAACAAACACAAATAAATAAATAAAAGCACATTATCATATTTGGATTTCCAATCTATAACTATTTACTTGCACTCCTGGCTTTTATGTTGATTCTTGTCTATATTGATTCATTTCTGACTTCCATTATGATGGCTTAAATTTAGATATAAAAACATGGATTTAGACAGAAATTCTTCACTCCTGTTTAAAACAAACGAAGGTAGGGAACTCACTGACAAAGAAAGAGTCCAAGTTAAAGTGCTTCATGAGGCTATTTAGTTTTCTTTTTTTATGATAGATGGTCTAAAAATTGACATATTTTATGCTGCTTGTGTGTATGTGTTTTGCATCCAGAAAAACAATCCAGCTGGTGAAGTTGCATGACTTCATATGAAAGCAAAAATTTAACTTCATGTTCTCATAGCAGGACATAAATAAGTGCTTTCAACATCAAATAACTAATTCAAACTGAACTTATAAATAAAAATAAGAATTTAATCATCAGTTTGGTGAGAACTAACTGCTTTAAAAAAACACATGCCTGAGAATTTAATTATTTATTTATTTATTTAATTTTATTTTTTATGTGTTTGAATGTTTAAGTTTCGCAATCTGCTAAATAGGAGCTCTTTGACTTGCCTGCAACAAGTCACCAGGGAGAGCTCTAAATGTTTTGGCTTCACTTTTTTTTTTGTGTGATTTTTTTAACAGTCCATGCTGGAGAATCAAGCTCTCTGCCTTCTGGCGAGAGAAACACAGTAGACCAAAGCTATATTCCAAATGTCTGTGTCCAATTGTGTCATCATAATCTAAAAAAGTCTGGATTTAATAAAAGAAAAAAAGTTAAAAATGTATGTATTTGCTATTTGGGACATGACAAGGAGACAGATAATAAGTTGTAAGATTTCCTCCTCCAGTAACTTTGAATGATGGCAGAAACTGAGAATCAATCTATCTTACAGATGTAAATTCTGAATCACAAACGACAGCCACACGGTGGAATTCATCCACAGGCAACTGTGAAAGTCTGCTGCAAATTATCCATCCTGTGAGCCCTGCTCTGAGTATTTAAAAAAATGGAAGCTTCCTCCTCATTGGATCAAGTTTCAAGAAAAAGATAAATTAATGGTCGGTGAGGAACAGTGATGTTACCATGTGACCATATCAAGCCACTCCTCTTGGATGGTTTTCTATGTTCAAGCATTGACTTCCCTCATTTGGTCACTAGGTGGCACAAGTCTCAAAGAAAACAAATCCACTGTAGTGAAAGTTGTATGTCCATGCCACATAGAACTGAATGTTCTGTTGCTCCCTCCTACACTAAGCTCAGTGAGAACATGTGCACTCCCATTGTTTAGCTTCATGCACCATGTCTTGGTGCAGATTTCCTTCATGTCTGTGCTGGAGTCACTGTTTACACAAGTATTGCAGGGTGCAGCAGGAAGTGACTTTTATAACATACACACTGATAGTGATGTAGGCTTGGCAGAGTCCTTTGAGCATAACAAAGTCTGACTTTAAGACCATATGTGAAGCCAACATGATCAGCTGTTGAAAATCATTCTTACTGGCAAGCATAATAGCATTCCTCTTTCCATTTTAACATTATCCTGCTGTGATTTCTGTGTTTCCATTAATTGTAGCCTTTACCTTGCACTTGCAACTGCTGTGCACCAACATGATATTTCATCCTATTTAACTAACATATCAGCGAAAGTGTCTGACATTTTTCCAATGGGTTTCTGTCTTATCTTTGATAATTGCCTCTTCATATCCAACACTCACTCACCCACCCTCTCTTCTGTCTTGTAGCATGTACGTGTCTTTCTCAGCACATTCCTGACTCAATGTGTCATATAGCAGCTTCATACAAACCCCAAACATCACTGGCCTCTTAAGGAACTTCAGGTCAGGAGGCTAGCTGCTTAAATTACCGTCTTTGTTATATCATGCAGAAAGAATGAGAGAAAGTCTTATCAGGAGAAACAGAAAAGCAGCTTTAGTCATGTCCGAGTTAGCTATTGTGGAATAAATAGGCTCTGTTCATCACTGGCAGCATTCGTCTGAGAGGTTGACAAAATTAAACAACTAAAACAAGTTCACTTGTACAAATATTGCTCCCTCCAAGTTTAGCACAGCAGCCCCATTGTGAGGAGTCACGTCACTGTTAGAGACAAGCCAAACTTAAATGTGCATCTTTTTCATTGGTCTACAGCCTGACAGTCCCTTTCTGGTTGTTAAGATGTACTTTCCATAATATGTCCCTGTCTGCCAAGTCCCATTTAGTTTCCACACAGAACAGTACCTGGGGATTTGGCTCTTTTCATTTGCTGGTAAGTGAAGTTTTTGTTTCTCATGACCATATAAATCCTGGAAAACAATAGAGGAGGGGTGTGGTAAAAAATACTGTGAGCAAGTGGTTTCATTTTGTTAAAAGCAAGGCAACAGTTACCAACAGTTACCAACAGTTACCAACAGTTATCTATCTATCTATCTATCTATCTATCTATCTATCTATCTATCTATCTATCTATCTATCTATCTATCTATCTATCTATCTATATCTATCTATCTATCTATCTATCTATCTATCTATCTATCTATCTATCTATCTATCTATCTGTCTGTCTGTCTATCTGTCTATCTGTCTTACTGTCAATCTAGATAGCTAGCTAGCTAGCTGTCTGTCCCACTAGCTCACTAGCTACATTTATTCTTATTATACAATTATGGTTAGAGCTGTGAGGGATTTGGTTATCAAGTTGGGCTATTTAGTAACTATCATAGTTAATGGCTTATCTGAAAAGAAACATCAAGCTAGCTAACTGGCTTGCTAAAAATCAAAATTAGCCTACTAGCTATCAAGCACTTGAGCCAGCTAGCTAAGCTTTCTTTTATCCCAGCATGTTTATTTTATTTTTTATGTTCAGAAACGTTTTGAGACCAAGGTTGGGCTCTCATAAGGAAAAAAAAAAACAGTAGATCTGTAGTTAACTCACCCTTCTGATATGGAAGGAGTGTCCATCAATAGTCCCTCTTTATGTCTCTGAGTGTATTTTGTGTGTCTGTGTGCAATGCATGGTTTGGTTCATTGATCACAGCTGATAACATACACATCCAGCACACTGCACCTTGTAATTGTGCAATACCCAGACTTTAAATATAGACTTTCAGTTTGAAGTTTTAGATGGTGTTACATATAAAAGTCTATTTAACGTTCAATCTTTTTAACATCTTGTTGTTTTAACATCAAATTCTTAGTATTTTCTTGCAATATACTTTCTCAAATTAGACTTTATTGACCATATTAATCCTACTACAGATAGTGGAATGCATTCAGAGGGTAAATTTGGTTCTCCCATGATTGTGAGACATACAGCCACTGCCCACAAATGCATAAAGCACCTCACAGTGAGCAAGTATAATTAACTTTGCAATATGTCACCCTCATGAGAAGTGTTGTAAAGCAGAAAGGGTCATAAAACGATGCGCCTGTTCATTATACCCAAGGTTTGACTTCATATTCTGGTGCTGCTCGTGTGTGTAGGTGACTATGAGTTTTAAAGACTATTTGAAGAATTGTATAATTTCATGGATGCAAAACAGGCAAAGAGTGCTTGTAACTTTGATTAAAGGTAATGCCAGGTTTAAAATGTTGAAAGTTCCCTTTTCATAAAAGTTTAGTTGTTGGACAAAACTCAAACAGACTTTCAGTTTTTCTGCAGTAGTTTTATAGAAACTGGCACACTAGCTGTTATGTAATTCAAGTTCTCTCTCCAAGTGTGTAATAAATGTGTAACACGACATTCCCTCATACCCCCACCTCTTCAGCCCTCACTCCCCCTGCTGAGGACGGCAGCCAATCACACCTCAGCAGGGTCCCTCCCCTGCTCTGATAAATAGCACCATGGACCAGGGAGGGTCTATCTGCCTGACTCTCCTCTCTTCAGCAGAGTCTCTCCTCCATTTACACCACCTCTGTGACCATGTCTGTCAGGGCTGTGAAGACCACCACCTTCTCCACTGTGTCCTCTGCTAGGGGTCCCTCCCAAGGCTTCAGCAGCCGTTCTTTCTCTGGCTATGGGGGCAGAGGAGTGGGCAGTAGCAGACAGAGCTATGGTGTCCGCAGTTCTTATGGAGGAGTGGGCAGTAGTGGTGCAGCTGTAGGTGCAGGAGGTTTTAAAGTGGTTGGTGGTTATGTTGCTGGAGGGTCTGGGCAAAGAGGAGGTGGGGTAGAGTTTGGTTATATGGGCTTTGGTGGAGGTATGGGAGGTGGTATGGCCAATGAAATAGTGGCCCCTATCACTGCTGTGACTGTGAACAAGAGCCTGCTGGCCCCCCTGAACTTGGAGATTGACCCCACCATCCAGGCCATCCGCACAGAGGAGAAGGAGCAGATCAAGACCCTGAACAACCGCTTTGCATCATTCATTGACAAGGTGAGTCAATATTTTTGCCTTCAGCTAAAAATAAAAAAGGTGATTGAAAGTGGAATCAAAAGCATCACAAGGGACAAACAACATTTTACATTAAAAGATTTAGTATCTGATGTTCTTCTTGGTTTCTATTATTTGGGATGAACCCATCAAATTTGAAACAGAGTTCTAAAATATGACAGAAACCTCACAGGAAATTTGCTCACTGCATGCCAAAATAGCTCTAGGTACAAGAGGTCTGAGTTCACAATTGAAAAAAGCAAAAGCTGTCCATGACCACATGCAAAATGCTCAGAGTAGTTATTCAGTGCAGCTATTTTGATTGGTGGCTCAACTTCTACACATGTTTTCTGTTAGGTAAGATCACTGTGTCTAGATAAGCAGACCCACCTGGGTATAGACTACAGAGAGGGCTGGGATGAAGAGAACAAATCTGTTTGAGTGCTGCGTCTGACTGTGAGCACAGTGCTTCATAAAGTGGTTATGAAAGTAGGAAAACAGCTAGGTGTCTTCTTGGTTTCTGCTTTTGCAAAAGTACAATGTAAAATGTTTTAGATATGTGCACTAAAACCACTGTAAACACACAAGATGCACTGTACAAGAGTGGGAGTGGTCCACAAAAGCTTTGCATAAGACAAGCTTGTTAAATACCAAGTGGAGTAGATCACTATCTATCTGAGACTATCAGTAATGTGCACAATATTCACTTTATGAGGCTATAAAACAACCGGAGAAGCAGTTTTCTCTTCAAGTCATTGTATTGGAGCCATTTTAAAAGAGATCACTGAAATATCTGAAAGAGTAATCTTATCAGCCAGAAGCTTCCACTCCTCTTTACCTGAGATCGATCAGTCTTTACTTATCAGACCATCCTTACCTTCTTGTTTCAGGAGTTTACCCTGGAAGTCAAACTGTTAATCAGTCACGCTGGGACTAATTCAAAAACAAAGCACCTTGCATACCATAGAGATATGGTGCACACACATGCAGAGCTATTTGTCTCCCATCATGTTTGCAGAGTGTTAGAAGGACCCCGCCCAAGGCCAGAACACTGAAAAGAGGAGCTGTAAAAGGAGCAAACTGTGTCTCAACTGGGAAACAGTGCTTCTTTATGTTACATTGTGGCACCAAGGGTTATGGTTGAGCGAGGAGTAATTGATGTGACTTTTAGAGCTCGTTAGAGGTGGGAGAAGTTCAGTCAGTCATTTTTCTTGGAGTAGATCTTTTGTGATTCCTTGTCCATCAGCAAAAAAAAAAAAAAAAAAAAAAAAAAAAAAAAAAAATCCATCCATGTTTTGGAGTCAGCCCCACCCTCTCTTTCAGGCATTCTGTGTCTGCCTACACATTTTACACCTCACTGGACACAAAGTAGCCTGGAAATATCAACAGGGAAGTGTCCATTGTTTTTTAGGGAGTTGGGTGGCTCAACTGGGGTGCTTTATGCAAGAGCAGAGCAAGCAAGTGTGCACATGCGTCTGAAGCTGTGATTTAGTTAAATCACCAAACCTTGAGTCCTGGTCCACTCTCCAGTCCCCTGAGTTCAAGTCCAAGTCATAGTAAAGAAGAATTTAAATACAAGTTTGATTTCTGTGTCTATTATAAAAATCGATTTGTGGCTTCTTTTTATGAAGCATCCCAATAGAAACTGTTGCTAATCATGATGGCAGGTGAATGTGGATGCAGGTGAATGTACATACCATCCCTTGCTCCAATCCAAAATTATTATTAGTTCTTCAAACTGAAAATTCTACAGAAAAATAAACTGGCTTGATCCATAAAGAAGTCATGGTTGTCCTCTTCATCTTAAAAGTCCAAATGATGCCAAAGCTTCAGACCAAATTCAAGTCTGAGCCATCAGTGCTCAAATCAACATTGAGCTCTGAAAATCTAGACTTTGGTCTGACTTTAGTCCAAGTACCAGAACAGTTTGGTATCTTGGTTATTTTGTAATTTTTTTTTTTTTTTTTTAAATAGCGTTTGTTTATCTTAACTTTTCGGAGGAGCCTGGTCTCCCATGGAGGTCACATCTCATTTTTTCTGCTCTAGTACAGAACGGACAAACAAGTAACATAGTAACACATATTTAGTGTATGATTGCACAAAATGAACCAGTTGGAAGATAGAGTAGAAGACAGTGACTGTTGTGCAGAAAAAAAATGTTTGGGTTGATAGGTGACTTTGATGGTAAAACCTTTACAAACAGATGAGGTGGGTAAGTGGGTGTTCCAAACTACATTCTGAATGCTAGATATTGCCAAGTATATTTTTAGCTGGTTAAGAAACAGATGTTGATATTAATGCCTTTAGGACATCAAGTATATCTGATGTCTTATACTAGGAGAAAAAAAGTACCACTTCCAGCAGGACTTTAAAAAACAAAAGATGGTTTTTATACATTTTCTATGCCTGAAACTCGGAGGACTCAAAATGAAACTGTTTAGAGAAAAAAAAACCCACCAGCACTAGTAAATCTGAAACAATTAAATGAAGAAGAAGATACTACCAGCCTGTTTCCAACAAAGCTCAATAATGGCTTCAAGACTTGTACATGCCAGGGCACCCCTTAGACACACTCCTGCTCATTCATTCATCTTGTTATTGTACGATGTCTTTAACACATCATGTCCTGTCTGCAGGTTCGCTTCCTAGAACAGCAGAACAAAATGCTTGAGACCAAGTGGAAACTTGTGCAGGAACAGACCACATCCCGCTCCAACATTGATGCCATGTTTGAAGCCTACATTGCCAACTTACGTAAGCAACTCGACAACCTGGGACATGAAAAACTCAAACTGGAATCTGACCTGCACAATATGACAGGTCTGGTCGAAGACTACAAAAACAAGTGAGTGGAAAGTGGATTTCGAGCTCCAGTGTCATCCTATAACCCTTTATTAAAACACCCATTATCATATTTGTTTATCAACATGGTTAAAACAACTACTTGTGCACTAGAGGAGTCACTCATACTGACGAGCCCCACACACTCTGTTGATCCCCTCAGCTCTGAAGTCTCTGGTTCACTCAGTTCTCTCATAGGTTTTGTTTTCAGTCGCACAACTATTTTCACCAAACATTTATTTCAGTTTTAAAGCTCATCATGTAAAATTCAATTCCTCCCCACTAAAAAACAGATGCAGATTACTGATGTGAAACCCATGTTTTAGAGTCCATTTTTCTAAAGATTTTCTCATATTTTTTTAAGTTAAAGTTAAAATGAAACATCATTTTGATATTATCTAGCCTCTGTATTCTGGAGTATTTCAAAGTTAACCAGTGCAAGCAAAGAGTGGGTGTGTCATGACAGAATAACACCCAACCAAAGAAATAAAGGGCCATTTCAGTATGCCTCATGTAGTCGCCAAAGCAGTCTACAACTGAATGCCTTGTGCAGAATTTGAAGTTGTCTCGGATACTAGTCTACTCAAAGTGCATCGACTTTAACCGGATAGCACGGAAGACTTACAGGAGCAAATACAAGAGGAAAAAGGGGCTCAGTGCTACAGTTACAGACTTACGAATCTCAGCTCTGTGCCGCTTTAGAGATAAAAACCATCTGATAGTTGCCATGATATAGTCGGATGACTTTGGATGATTTATACATATAGTTGCATGCAAGGGATACTGAATTTTGCAGGGAGAAAAGTATTTGGACTAAAATAATGAAGAAAGACATTTTTATTTTTTATTTTAAGGCATATCAAGAACATTATTTTTTTTACAAGTATGTGATCAAAAATAGTTTTGATTGCACTTTAATTTCAATTTAAGAATGTAGAATTTGTCATGCAATACAAAAATTGTCATCAAAGCCAAACCAAACAACTACTGTCCCTGTTTCTTCCTGTAGTTCACCAGTTCTTGCATACAACTCAATTATTACCCTTTTGGTTCAGTTTAACAAGTGTCTCTGTTCTCACTGTCAGCAGCAGGGGGCAGCATTTTACAATCCAAAAAGTACACAGTGTGCCCAGCAGCATAGATGAGAGGACACAGAGCCTCACAGGAATTTTCCCAAGCTTTTTTTTTTTTTAAACTGTCTGAAACGGGGTGTAAGAGCCATTTATTTCCCATGGCTGAAACTCACCTTGATGTGCATTTCTGCTGAGTGTGTAACAAGCTTGATGTTAACACGCCCATATGAGCCTCAATGATGAAAACATGACAGTGTTGTGTTACAGCCAGTTTATCCTGTTAAGGAGTGTTAGAAAGGGACTGCAGTTTAATGTATATATATGACTTTTTTTTAATGAATGAGTTTTTATGTAATGGATGTATGAAACCCACCAAAAATTCAGATGTGTCATGATATACAAACTGATTTTTTTGTTTGTTTGTTTCAGGTATGAGGATGAGATCAACAAGCGAAATGAGTGTGAGAACAACTTTGTCCTCGCAAAGAAGGTCTGTATGTATAGCTTTTGTTAAACGTTACTCATCTTTAAACAATGATTAGCCTTCATGCAGGTCTAGCCCTGACAATGCCTGCTTGTGCCTGGGCTTCCTTGGACAGGCCTATCTGCAAAAGTAATTATGCACAGTATGGTCTTTTCTTCTGTAGGACACTGATGCAGCTTATATGATGAAAGTGGAGCTGGAAGCCAAACTGGACGGACTCTCTGACGAGATCGAGTTCCTGAGGCAGCTCTTTGATGCAGTAATAACCTTGTTTTACTCACGAAAATGAAAAACTGATTGAGAATTTTCCCTTTCAAACAAAAAGCATGACAACTTTTTGTTTAGATCTTGTGTTGTTGCTTTATCTGTCTTTGTAGGAAATCCAGGAGTTGCAGGGCCAGATAAAGGACACTTCTGTTGTAGTGGAAATGGACAACAGCCGTAACCTGGACATGGACGCCATTGTTGCTGAAGTGCGAGCTCAGTATGAAGACATCGCAAATAGGAGCAGAGCTGAGGCAGAGTCATGGTACCAGAATAAGGTGAGAGCACTCTGTACAGGCTGAGCTGCATGAGGTAACTTTTTGTCTTACAACATCTTATGTTGGTTTACACCTTCACACTTTCCGAGCCAAATACTTGTGATGCTGCTGAAATTTGGAACCGTGGTGTTAGTGGGATTTTAACATTTCTCTATATATCCATGGCAAATTTAAGAATTCCCCAACAAAACAGCTTTTATGGCATCAGATGTCGCTAAAAGGGTTAATAATACCTGGTTTACATGTTGTATGTTCATGTCCTAACCTGGTCCTTGCCTATCTTAGTATGCCGAGATACAGCAGTCAGCAGGAAGATGTGGTGATGACCTGAAGTCAACCAAGGCTGAGATCGCTGACATGAACCGCAGGATAATGAGGCTCCAGTCTGAGATCGACATGGTCAAAGGACAGGTAAAGAATGATTTTATTGATTTTAGTTTTGTGTATCTAAAGTAAAACATTCTGCAGTAGAAGATTTAATTTCTTTGATTTTAGTTTCTTTTTTAATTAAAAAAAAAATAAAATAAAAAAATCAAATGCTTGTAAATCACCTCAATTATGTTTTCTTTCTCTGGTCTCAGCGAAACAATCTTGAGGCTCAGATTGCAGAGGCTGAAGAGCGAGGCGAGATAGCTGTGAAGGATGCTAAACTCCGCATCAGACAGTTGGAGGAAGCTTTACAGAGAGCCAAGCAGGACATGGCCCTCCAAGTCCGCCAGTACCAGGAGCTGATGAATGTGAAACTTGCTCTGGACATTGAGATCGCCACCTACAGGAAACTGCTGGAGGGAGAGGAGGACAGGTTAGATTTTACTCAGTCATATATGACTCAAGTAATAACCTGATGAGATGGAGAGAAATGTCTTACATTATTTTGTATCACTCATTCTGGTCTGCTTGCTCCTTTTATCACAGGTTGGCAACAGGAATCAAGACCACTGTATCCAAGTCAACATGTAAGTTCTTTTTCCACTCAAGTATTACATCATCAAATGTCTGATGTGGTGGTACAATTAGGACAACATTGTAGGACAAAAACACGAATACTCAGAATAGACTGGATTAGTTACAGGATTCTATTTTTTTTTCTGCTGCATGAAACAAAATCCTCTTTATCTGAATGGGGGAGCTCTCATACATTGCAGCAAGTGAAATGTGATTGTGAATTAAATGTGAAACCACACATTAATGAAGACAGTGTAAAGAGGAAAAGCTGTTTTACCCTCTGTTAACTCTTCTTTAAATCACATCTTTTTAAAACCTTCAGTTCTATTATGTTTAATCATTTAAATCGACTTTTTATTAATTTGACTGTCAGAGTTATCGTGTTTCAGCACATTTTCAAACATTTGAATGAAGCAAAACAAGCAGAAGGTTATGCCAATTAGAATGCAGAGAGGATGAGCAAGGGATTTTTATCCACAGGATATAGTTTTAGTAATTTAAAAATGATTTATTTTCATAGCTTAAAAACGAGTCCCTTTGATTATAGAGTCCCCAACACCTCTATGGCAATGTCACTGGCTTTTCTTTGGCGATCACCATTGCCATGGGGTTTCGACCCATCAGAATCATGTCTCTAACACGGTCAGGTATAAGTCACATCAAATGCTCTGACTAATCATGATTTCTTTTGAATAGATGTTTAAATGTGAAAGGAACTACAAAGAATAGACCAAAACCACAACAGTTATGGTTGATTTTATGACCGGCATCAGCTCCTGTTTTTCTGCACTGGCTCAAATCTCTGAGAAGTCAAGTCACAACATGTCCCAACTGCTACAGATATAAAAAGATGTTCAGATCTTTTAAAACAGAAGGGTAGACTTACGTTTTGAAATGTCAACTGCACTATATTTTAATGAAAGCTTTTTACTCCTGAACATGCAGCTATGAACTACAGCGCCTACGGCCTAGAAAGCTCCCGCACACCGTCCTACGTCAGCTGCTCTTTCTCTGGAGCCAAGTCCAGCAGTGGCTCTGATGCAGCCCTAGAGGGCGCCACAGTGAAGAGCACCACAGTCACCAAGACAGAAACTGTGGTGATGAAGAGTGAGGAGAAGAAGAAGGAGGAAACAGAGGAAGAGGAGGAGAAGCAGGAGCAGCCTCAGGCAGTGGCTGAGGAGCCAGCGGCTGAGGAACCAGCAGCTGAGGAGAAGAAAGAGCAGGAGCAGGTGGAGGAGGAAGCTGTGGCAGAGGAGTGATGATTCTGACATTTTTACAGATTTATGATTTTGGCCTTGGGGGGTTAAGAAAAAAATAAGTTTACTATGCTTTTCTCTCCATTACATTAAAGATTCATTCCTTGACTTTCCTTCACTGAAAATAAGTTTCTGCTGTAAGAGGTCTAAATGCAACTTTCTTTCAAAAGTCTTCAATAAAGAGGTGCTGATGAATGGGTCTTTGGGGAATGCATGTGTCTGCATGGTTTCTGAAAACTTGCAGATTATTCTTTCTGTCTGGAGTCTCAGTCACTCTGTGACAAATGTACCACAGTTTAATAGCCAGCAGGGGGCCCTGTTCTCCATGTTTTCCTCTGCTGCTGCATCTCATTTGACCAACTTGAAGCACTGCTGTCACATTAGCCTGAAGTTCACTTTGAAATAGAAAGAAAAATTATCATTGACAATGTTGAACTTCCTGTGCTAAACCTGCTGTAAAGAGATAGTTTAGAGAGATAAGATTCAGTCACTTCAGTCACAGTTTCAAGTAGGAATTCACTTTCAGTGCACTGCCTGGAGTCCTGTTTGCTTGACAATAAAACGTCTTCACTGTGTCTCATCTTTTGTTCTGTTCTTTTGTTTTGGTTGTAGTGTTTACATAAAAGCAGACCTGAAATACCTTTTGGAGTTTTGTCAGGTTTTGAATCTGACTGAAAACTGATGCACAGACAACCGGCAGAATTTACACAGCTGATATCTATACAGTGTGTTTAACAGTATTCTGCTGAATATCAAGGATTCTCTGTGAATTGAACACTAACTTTGGAAGACATCAGGATATAACACTGCTTGCATACACATGCACAGGATGAAAACATTATCGAGTTTAGAGCTACCACTTTGTCCATAGCAGGGGTCTCAAACTCAACTTACCAAGGGGCCACTGGAGGTAGTGTCTGGGTGAGGCTGGGCTGCATCAAGTGTTCCACAAAAAAAAGGGCTTTAAGTATTCAAAAAAAAAAAAAAAAAAAAAAAGGTACAACTGATCCAATCTTCTCGGTCTTAACAGGTCAGAACATGCAGAACATGAACAGCTCTTCAGAACATTTGGCTTGAGGGAGGAAGCAGCCGAGACCCTCAGTATGGCTTTAAGATGCTCATCTTTAAGTTTGGACCTGAACTTTGACTCATTAAAGTTAATTGTGGAGAAGAGCTTTTCACGCAGATCGGTGCTGCCAAAAAGGCACATGATCCAAACACTGACAAACACCATATAGCACCAGGTGACAGGATATATTTTCCCTCCACTCGGTGACACAAACATGTTAGAAGTGACCAATTGCTAATTCATGTTGTTGTCATAAGCCTGATCTATGGTAGCCCATAAGTGTTAAAGAATATAAAACGCCCAGATGCATGTAAGAAAAAACACGTGGGCCGCACTAACACGAAGCTTTGATTTCAGGCAGGGGGCCACGATTGGTCCGCGGGCCGTGAGTTTGAGACCCCTGGTCCGTAGGGTTCGTCTTATGGATGAAAACCAAAAGTTCCTCTATAATCGCTGAAAGATTTGTTGAAATACCTCAAGAATACATAAACAAACAAAAAAAAAAAATCCAGAGAAACATTTATCACATTTATTTATGTTACATACACATACACACACACACACACACACACACACACACACACACACACACACACACACACACACACACACACACACACACACACACACACACACACACACAACTTGCACTTTTTAGAGAGCTCATTATGAAAAACCGCCTTGTCACAAATAATGGCATTCCACAGATGTCAAGACTCAGCCTGCCTCAGTCCAGATTTATCTTTATTCTGTTTTTTCCACCCACTATCCATCCACTATCTATAGCCTACTGCTCATAACATTTTTGGTCTATTAAGGCCTGGAGCCTGTCCCAATGGTGTCTAGTTAATCACAATACTGATACAAAGAGAAAGTCAATAATCTATACTCTTTCATATCTTCGGGCAGCACAAGGTCACCAATTAACCAAACCAGTCTGTTTTTGAGGCTGTGGAAGAAAGCCTGAGGTGAAGGAACACAGCTATGCACTGGGTTAACACAATGCAGACTCCATACAGAGAGGCCCCAGCTGTCTGCTGAGTATTTGAATCACGAACCCTCTTGTTGTGAGGCAACAGCCTATTCAGATGGCTCTCTCAAAGGGACTAAATTTCAGGTTTCTATTGAATGTAAGCAACACCTTCAATCACTGACTTAAAATAAGTGTGTCCTTAAAGCACATACAAGACAAACAAATCTAGCCCGGAGCAGTTTCCACGTACACCAAGAGTTCCATGAAGGACTTAAACGTTGCGATTCAGACAGGTGATAAAGCGTGTGAGAGCCTGAGCATAAAGCATGAACTTACACTGAAAAAAGTATATTTTTCTCCCCCGGTGGGTGATTACTTAAGAGTTTTTTTCAGCCCTACAGGAACAGGCTTGAACATGAATTATGGGTGGGGGAGCCGCACCCAGGGCTATACAGCCTCTCCTGTACCTGGGGTAAAGACAGACATTCCCACCACCTGCACATTGTTGGTATGAGGACTACAACTGCTGACGGACCGGATCAGACTGGAGGACATAAAGCTTTGAGGACTGGTAGTCTTAAATGTATTCATGCAATGCATGTCAGAGGGAGCACATACTATCCGTACAAACATGATATGTGCACAGAACAATACAGTATATGTTAGTGCAGAAGTGTTGTATTCTGCCTTCTGTGACCTGTCTAAAAATCCTGTGTTAAGTTGTGTTCAGATTCTTGTGTTGATTTGAAGCAGACATCTATTACCATGGAAAGTTTAATGAACATCGTGTCAGGTTTTGTTACTTTTCATCATTCCACTTCAACTTTGTGTCTGGTAAACATTGCTGCAAGAGCACACATTGGTTGAGAGGTCGGATCTCCTTTTTCTTAGAAAAAAAAAGAAAGAAAAGAAAAGAAAAGAAAAGAAAAGAAAACCTCTTTGAAAAGGAAGAACACGTAAACCAGCATGACAATAACTTAATGCTTTGACACCAAGTATTCTTGAAAAAAGAGAAAAAAAAAACTTATTTTATAAATTTTGCACATGCGTCTTGTTATAACAGAAGAATTCAAAGCTCTGATTATTTAAAATAAAGAAAGTAGGTTAACCTAGCACTCAAAGTAGACAAAGTGCTTGAACATTTTCACTCTCTTGAAAACAAATAAACACAAATCAATAAATAAATGAATGAATAAAGAAAGAAAGAAAAAGAAAGAAAGAAAGAAAGAAAGAAAGAAAGAAAGAAAGAAAGAAAGAAAGAAAGAAAATATTGATTAGATAGATTTTAGTTCAAATGGTACAAACGTTTACTTAAATTAAAGGACTAAAAAACAAAGTACCCTGTTGCTAACATGGTCTAGGTTGCTTTTTTTCAATAAAAGTGTAAGCTAGCACAATCTCTCCCAGCATGTCTTGCTCAACAATATTAACAGCATAGCCTGTGTGGTTGGGATGTTTTATGCTTGTCCATAAGACTTTACTTGAGTTGATGAGGTGCAGTACAAAAAAAAAATTCATAGCAATAAAACCACTCTAATAATACATTATCAAATAAGACATCATAAGCATGCTCTGTGATAATTGCGTCTGCCATAAAATTGGCTCCTATTTGTCCTGAACTAATTCTCCTTTGTCATGTGAAACCACAGAGACTTGAACTGCCGCATGTTTTTAGGAGCCCTTTGATGGATCACCCTGCTGAGACATCTTCTTTAATAACATCTGCCACACACACACACAAACACACACACACACACACACACACACACACACACACACACACACACACACACACACACACACACACACACACACACACACACACACACCCAAAGACACCTAGAGGACTATAAGTATTGGCTTGGTTTGACAGGGTGCAAACCCTTTGCATGGTCTAGTATCATATATAACTGATTAAACTTGTTCATGTCTTGACTCAGGGATATTTTGCTATTTTATTTTTTTGTAACACACTTCTCTCCTTCCACCGATGACACTGAACTGGGTTCATACGGCCTTCTTCTCTCTGCAAACCTGCCAAACTCTGTTTTTCCTGTAGCAGGAAGGATGGACCGTATCATCAGGTCGTTGCCTTCCAAAACCTACACCTGTCACTTAAACCTTTGTCAGAGTGGAAGAACATAACCGGATTTAAGACCTGACAAATAAACCCTGAAACAAATATGCAATAAATTTTCCTGTTATGTGTGACAAGTATGAGGTGAGGCTCCAGCGACATGAGGGAAACATGAACATTGATAGAGCCTTGGCTTCATTCCACCTAATGATTGATGTGCAGCCTACACCCCATCATGCTAGAATGTTGTTAACAGCATGGCGTGTTGTCACAGGTACCAGTTCTACCTTTAGGTTATGCAATGCACACAATATACCTCTGTCTTCTGCTGTCTGTCAGGATAAACATATTCACACTTCAGTGAGAAAACACAATCATGTGAGGTTTTCATCTTCATCTCTGCCTGCAGGCAAGAGCTTAACTCATAACATTACACTTATAGAAGGGATGCATGCATTAGTCTTTATTTTAACATCATCAAAACCAGTTTTGATTGTCCTCAGAAAATGAACAAAAATTATTGCATTATAGTTGTTTTGGGTTCATGACATTAAACAGCATTTTTAAAATTTTCAATGCAGCCTACCTGTGCATGCCTGCCGCATGCCTGCTTTATGTTCTATCTATATTATACGACACGGCCACAACATGCAGTGTATTATTACACACTGGACAAATAAGGGAGAATCCAGTCAACATTAAGTCATTCAATGAGCTCATCAAAGAAACCTCTTTGTCTTGGATGACAAAATAAAACATCTTTTGGCACTGCTGCAAGGTGGCTTAACATTGCACTTCACACATATAATGCAAAGAAAAGCAACAAGTCTTTAAGAAGCACTTCATTCATTCAAACTAACAAGCATTAGAGAAAAAAAGATGACTCTCTTCTTTAAAAGGATTGATGTTTGATGTCTTGCCAGGAATTTATCATTACACGTGTAAACTGTCAGATTTAATTGCCCTCAGAACACTAAAAGTACACCAGAGGCAATATAAGTAACCATGCTGTCAATTTGTCTGATCCAGGATATGTCCATACAGGACCTGATGAAAAAAAGGGTTTAGACATGAAGCCATAAAATAAAATCTGTTTCCCTTGCCAGCATAACAGGTCTGATTTCCTGTGAGTGAAACAGGGCGGGGCAGAGCTCCCTGTCAGACAGATTAAGGATCACAGCGAAGAAAGGAAATTGAAACTGTTTGGATACCTGGCTGAGGTGTAACCCTTGCAATCAAGCTAAAGAAATGTAAAAGCAAAACAACGACCAAATTAAATGCTTTTTAGAGCTACTTTGATGTTGAAACAAAAATGAAAAGAGATGTTTGTTAAAGTTGTCTGAACTTGTAAAATCATACTCACTCTTTTTTTAGTCGCTCTGACCGTTTCTTCGTGTAAATCACTGCTGATCTGAACTTTAACTGGTCATAAATCTTGCGACTGCCCCACATTTCCTAGTGAAATCCGGCCACACCCAAAACGTTTAATCAAGACCTTTAAATAGTTTTTTTTTTTTTTTTTTTTTTCCATAGTTTTTTTTTTTTCCAGGGATGATTCCCCCAAATCTGACAGGAGTAAACTAAATCTCCTTTTCAATCTAGAGACTGTTTTACCAGATTCTCCTGTGGCAAGATGTGTTTACCCTGCTCTGCTTGAAGGAATAACATGGGCTCACCAGTATTGTATATTATTGCATAATATTGCACTCCACACTTTTGTGGTGGAGTATACTCAGTGTGGAGTAGTTAAGTCCTGCAACCCATTATAAGGCTTCTGATGATAATTTAGCTTTAATGATATCTCTATTTAACCTCCCTACTCAAGCTGCTAGGCAAATTAAAAACAGTGGCAGAGCACGGGAGAAGAAGTCTTCTTCAAAACTCAAACCCAGAAATAAAATGTTGTCAGTGGAAGGGTGATGGGTTCTGAGGTCTGAGACATTTTACATGCTGTTGAGTGAGAGCAGAATGCAATGATGGTGCTGGAGAAACCTGAAGAACAGTGGAGCAGCAGCACTGCTAAACATTTTAAGAGCTTTAACAGCCTCTGCTCTGTAAAATGTGTACTTTAAAAGGGACTGTCACGTGAGGATTCAACATCCGCTGTCTGCTAGTGGGTTTCAAGCTCTAAATAATTTGTATACAATAAAATCAGCATTGACTACTTCCCAGATAAAGGTCATGTATTTAACCTTTGAAGTGCTGGTGTTGACTCAGACATGTGCTGTCAGCTCTCTGAAGGGGAGAAGGAATGTGCAGGTTAACATGTTTCTTATGCAAGGCAGGTTGAGGTCAGAGGGGTATGATTTGTGACGTTTAGCAGGACTCCTTTCTGTCAGAGCAGGCTCTTAGTGGAGCTAGTTAAAAAAATTGAATTTATGAAAGGGAAAACTGCAAGGTTTGTCATTGACACCTTCACAGTTGCACCCTTTTCAACCATCTGTAACATTTTGTGTTTGGTATTTATTAGCTCTCAGTGAAGCTGGCTCTCATCTGTCACTTTCTACTGAAACTGACTGAGAGGTGGGTCAGTCCCACAGGGCATCCACTCAAGACACTTTTGGTTAAGTTGCTACATACCTTTAGGGCACCTGTCAACCGGACCAGTTTGGTTTGAACTATTTATCTAAGCGATGATCTTGCAGCTCTTAGCAGCCCAGCCCAGATTGTGGCATGCAGGTGTGTGACTCTGAAAGTTGGGTAGTATTTTACCTGGGGTCATGTTTCAAGAGTTACTTAAAATCACAGTTCTGTGCTCTGTGCCAATAACAAATTGCTAGATTTACAACACATACTTGATCAGACCTTGTTTATATCTGTCTCAACAAAAAGGCTTTTTGTGCAACACTGATTGTATGTATTTTGTATTTACCCTTCTACAAGTTTTATAGAAAACGCTAGATTTTGTTTTTAGACTGTGCAAACGCTTCTCATGTCTTCTCCCGAAACTGCATCTTTTTGTAGTTTGTGAAGTGTCTTTGTGTGACTGGGTGTGTGTGTGTGTCTACTGTGCAATGTGAAATATGTTTCTCAGATAACACAACAGAAAATGCTCTCATAAGACGCTGCGCGTTAAAATGACAGTGTGACATGAAGAAATGTTGTAAGCCGCAGATCATTCATCATCAAAGGGTAACTTGCAGTCACACTGAGTTAAAGGCTGAACCAACATGTTCTTAAGCCTGAGGTTTATCACAGTGGCTCTTGACAGATTGATCACTTGATATGCGTTATTGTCATACAAGTTTTTAAATTTTTATGACATGCACAAGTTTGTGAAAAAATTGTTACAAGCACTGAAATAAAAAAAGGAAAATGGAAATACACTTTGCTTTACATGTTTTAAAATACGTCTTTGTGCATATGTAGAAGCTACTCTTGTGACAAAGTTTCATATTTAAGAAACAAAACAAAACAAAACAAAACAAAAAAACAAACAGGAAACATAATGGGTTGAGTCAGAATTATTGATGGTTTTGGTTGGATTAGAAATATTTACTGAACTCAAAACAGAGCCAAACCAACCCCAAACTCCACAAGCATCATATACAATATACAGAATTACATCAATTTAATTTAAAGACACAACTCTCATGGATAGCATAATTTTTTGCAGTGAGATGCTCAAAGTCCCACAGTTCTAATTAACAGCAACAATCCTACAGTGTGTGTAGGGACTCACTTGCTGATTGAGCAAATGATCTAAGACATCGGTTTAATTTGGCCCTTCTTACATAAGCAAACCTCCCCCTGTTAGATAAAGTCTACACTTTTCGTGTAGAGGGCAAAAGTGAGTGAAGTGACCCCATCAATCAACTTCCAAAGCCACATGAGGATTCTTCATATTTCTTCTCTGTCACTTTAAGCAGTTGCCTGTGGTGGCTTATGTTTTACTGCAGGGGGTGTTGGTTTAAGGCTCAGTGCATCTCAAAGTGACACAAAAAGACACCTGCATCTGGGCATGTCACCTGTGGCCCGTAATGGTCTGCATTTGATGTCTTGGGAATGAGAACAGGCTGGCTAAACATGCTGTAAGAAGGCATGGAAACCACTCAGTGTCTGTTTCAGTTTGTGATGTTGTGTTTCACTCAGGAGGAAAATACTCGAGGTGTAGGCTTTCATCACTGATGTCCATTTCTGATAAACCAGTTTGTGGGTGTGCAAAAACCCTTGGTCTGTTTATCCGACTTCTGACACAGAATTTTACCTGTAAGGAATCCAGGGGTGTGTCACATACATTTTTCCAAGGTCAACACTAAACTTTGAAAGGCTACTTACTTACACACACATGTTGGAATCAAAGTCACTAAGTTTTTCTTTTAAATTTCATGATGATGATAAGTCAAGAAAAGTGTCTCTACCACATCAGCTATATTCTCCAACTGTCTAGCGCTATTATTGAATCGACAAAATAGAAACTAAAGTGCTGTTTGCAGCAGTGTGTGATTTATTGGCAACAAGTTAATAATTTGCTACTATCATGTGAAGCGCTCTTAAGCTGTAGGGCTGAAAGGGTGTGGTGCTCTAATGACACAAGCGTTCCTTTCACCTGTTTTAACATGTAAAAATGCAGGTATGAGCCAACAGGTTTACTGTTTGATGCCACAATTATCTATTGTTTCTAACTATTGTCATTTTTACAAACTATCCACTGTATTTTACACAGCTTTAGCCACACTTCATTTTTTTACCCAGTCTGACTCATGAAACACACACACACACACACACACACACACACACACACACACACACACACACACACACACACACACACACACACACCACACACACACTTATAAAGGGGATAACTATGCACTGTCTAGACACTGGTTGCTTGGCATTGCAGCAACAATAACAGGAGTGTCAAAGTGAGGCGTGGGAAGAATGATTACTCTGATAACGCTAAACTGATTCATGAGTTATGGTCTCTGTAAACCTTACCTTTTTAGGACATCCCAATAGTTTTCTTCCTATCAACTCAACTTTTACCTTGTTGCATGCAAACTTCAAAAATAAGATATAAAGATTACACTTAAAGTGAGCAACTGAAGAATGAAAAACGGTATAAAATCTCAAATCCCTGATTTGTGTGATTTTGATCTGTTTATAGAAAAGTCATTCCATCGTGTCTCTGACTCTCTGAATGGGAGGTGTAACTGCAGACAGGTTCTACGCACTATCGGGGCCTTTCACCTGTGACTGTGTTGACTGAGTGGCCACATCTTTTCTTTTAATGGGTGGGTTTGTAGACATATTCTATAGGTGTATAGAAAGAGCTTGGTATATCTAAGTAAGTTATCCTAATATAAACAGAAATTGTTGATGGATGTTGAAGCAAGGGTGAATGCTTAACTGCCACAATGCAGTGTTCCCTTGTGTGTCAGTGTGAGGCCAGCAAAAGTGCTGAGCTTTGGGTGGGTGGTGTGCAAGGAATGTGCATACAGACCTGCTAAGACAAGTCATCTGTGTGAGATACTGCCCAATGGAGTCGACTTTGAGAAGTAAAAATACAAACAGGCTGTAGAAAATTTGAGATCAACTCGATGGATGTAACCAAACAGTGAGCAATTAAAAAATAGAGTTGTAAGAAAAAGTATGTGAACACTCTGAAATTACCTGGATCACACAAACAATTAAATGTTTTCATGTTTTCATTGAACACACCATGTAACCATTCACAGGGAGGGAAAAAAATGAGTAAACTCTTGGATTTAACAACTTGTTGATCCTCCTTTGTCAGCAATGACCTCAACCCAACATTTCCAGCATTTGAAGATCAGACCTGCACATAAGTAAGGAAGCATTTTGGACCATTCCCCTTTACAAAATTGTTTCAGTTCAGAGATATTCTCTCTTTTGAGGTAATGCCACAGAATCTCTATGGGATTAAAGTCAAGTCTGTTTTCTTAAGCTGAAGCTATTTTGTTGTTGATACATCTGTGCTTTGGGTCTTTGTTCTGTTGCATCACCCATCTCCCGTTGAGCTTCAATAGGTGGGCAGATGGTACGATGGCCCTGAAAGCTCACAGTACTGCAACTTATGAGAACACATGCAAAAAGACAAAACACAAGCAAACTGAGAAAACATCTCCATCAATTTGACAACACATGGTGCAGCATTTAGAAAACATGCTGCAAAGACCACAACACATTAGAGAAACGTGCTGCAAATTGACTGCAACACAGGGGAAGAGTTTCCAGAGGACACTTAAAAGTGATGCACACATCCGTTATTAGTCAATATGCTAATATCTGAATCAAGCAATCACAATGTTAAAATAAATCAAAAGCATTTACTTTTATCTCATTTTCCAACACCACTGATGGAAAAAGGGCCTTAATAGGGTGACCCAAAATCTGTGTAAACAACAAGTGTGTCAGGAAGTCAGCATCACTTCTCTTAAACAGGCCTGCAGCTGTGTGGCAGTTGCATAACGGTGTCTGAGTGTATAGGTCCTTAGATACTGGTCATCATTGCGGTCCATCACTCATGGGGCTCCACTCTCGGGTCTGTCACGATCACTGCCAGTAGTTCTGTGTCTTGCTGCAGGTCTGCTGATAACCCTTTGAGACACACCAAGTTCACGAGCAACATCTGACTGCCTGCTACAGACCTGAAGGTGCACTATGGTCAGGTGGCACTGCTCGTCCATTAAGTCATGGCTGCTTGAATGATGAACTGGGAATGACTTCCTGACAGTACCAGCTTTTTTATGCCCCCAGAATGTTGAAATTGATGTCACATTGAAAAGGGTTGTCTTGTCTTGTCTGTCTATGTAAGGTGCACTGTACACAGTAAGACTATGACATAGAAAACACAAAATGAGGTGTGTCTGTCACCCTAATACAGTTGCCTCCTTATCCCAAAAATCACTGAAGTGAAATAAACACTTAGAACTTATGTATGACACCCACTGAGGACCTCATAATATCCCTAACTTATTGTGAGAAGTGTATTTGTCACATTGGAAATGAATTAATGCCTGCCACATTTTCGCAGATTACAGAACAAAATAACATAAAAAAGGCTAACAAGTTAAGTCAGACACTTGTTTCCTATAAGGTACCAAGTTATTACACAATACATTTAATGTGAAAAACTATCACACAATGCTGTAATCCAAGTCCTTATAATTGTGCTGGATCAAAGATCAGGGGATTTCTAAACATATTTGAAAGTCTTTCAAAAAAACTAGAAACATCAATACAAAGAAGACAATAACCCATCTATATGAGATAGTCCATTCAAGACAAACACATTTATATCTAAGGAGCCAAAGCAATGACAAATGATAAAATCTGGTGGTTTTAGGGAAGCTGTTTACATTCTTTAGCTAATCTGTGAAACAGGCTATGATTATTCCTCCAGCAGTGTAGATGATCTGTGTGGGAGTATTGTGAGGGAAACACAAAAGCAGAAAAACAGAGTGTAGTCACAGTGTATGACTTCATCAGAAAACAGAAGTCCTGTTGCTAGGTTGTTATTTGGCTAGAAAATTGATGTGATCTCCCGTGTCTGGTGGAGACTGAGTAATCCAGTCAGACTGAAGTGTGTTCCCATGCCTGACATCTCTCATTATAGTAAGGTGATGTGTATGTGCAACAGCATAAGTGAGTGTATGTTTGTGTGTATGACAGGATGAGGAGACCATAAACCAGGTGTTAAAGTCCAGAACTGTAAAGTAATATCTCATGGCCATTTTTTCCAGCGAGTGGTCTGCTTGTATTTGGAAATGCGTTAGCCTGCCAACAAACTGTTGACTTTGCAACTAAGTGTAAAAACCAGAACTGACAACTATGTAATGCAGCCAAGATGGTTACAGTGAAACATTTTCAGATAGACTTTTATAGCTTGCTCTTTATTGTGCAACCTAACCTTTTATTGTACTCTTTGATTTGTGGGCTTACCACATTCCCCTCTCTAGGCCTCAACAGGACAATTCCACACATGACTTGCAGTCACTGTGTTGTTAGGGTGTGCACCTGAAACAGGTGTTTTGAAAAACCAAATTCAAAGGAACTCTATCTTAATGAACACACCCATGACATTATGAGGACACCAAAGCAAGCAGAGAAAGGTGTGTTTGTTTGTCCAAAAGCTGACTATTTTCTTGTTTGTAAATTAAACAATGTTAGTTTGGTTTCACATGTTCAAATCTAGAGAGTCACTTAGAATTTCCATAACTGAAGGATAATAGATATCTAATGAGAATGACACTTTGATTCCCTTCAGTTTCTTCGACAATGTGAGTAGATGTGTATGTCAGTAAATCCTCAGTGCCAAAATCCTCAAGTAATTCTCAGATAAAGGAAAATGAGTAAGAAGGCAGATACTGAATACATGAACCACTGCTGTTAAAGGAAAATGTGTGTTGGTGTATGTATGGTATCCTCATCCACCTCTCTTTAAACTCTGAGCTTTGCAATTTACAAATCTCTGGACAAGAATGAGGCAAATGGTACAACTTTGACACAGTTGTTATGTTCACTACTATCATAAGAGCGGGTTGGGGTCCAGTCTGCTCTCAAATTTGTATCAATTCACTTAAGGTGTGTAGCCACGCATTAGGTTATAATGTAACATTTTTTTCTATTCATTATGTTAAAACGCTGCATTTTGTAATAATCTGCCACACTTTAAAATCAATCCATGAATCTATTATATAATAAACTTATAATACTAAACTTCTAGGCCCTGCTCTTTACAGCCTGTAAATATTGCTGCGCAACTTTATAGTTACGCAGATGACACACAGCTCTTCATTACTATGCCTCCTGATGACCCATGACTAATTGATACCTGTTTCAACTGTATTTCAGATATTAAGTCAAGTTCTTACAGCACGACCAGGGAACAATAAAGATTTTATTCCATGGTACTGGTCTTTGAAAAGACTGAACTCAATGCATCAGACCATAAATCACACGTTTTAAATCACATATTAATGACCCCCCAAAAAGGCATTTTATCTCCTAAAGAATATTGCCTATGTAAAACAGTGCAGCCCACACAGCAACATTAGTTCATGATTTTATCACATGCACACGTGAGTATTGATTCGTTTTAATTTTTGATCTCCCGACAAAAAAAGAGAGACCACCATTTACATCAGTTTTGAAGACCCAGAAATGGCTAACAATATCTTTTAGAAATTATTTGAAGGTTCTTTCATTGGTTTTAAATGTATTGATGGACTTGCTACTTCTTATTTATCAGATTTGTTTTTATCAAATAAAACTGTGGGAGCCTTCAGGTCATCAGGGCGTGGTCTTCACCCATGGTGATGCAGTGTTCAAATACTAGCCCATGTCTGAGGAACAGCCAACTCAGTACTCCCTGTTTTTAATCTATTAAGTAATCTAAATTTATTCTATCCTGTCTTATTTATTTTCTTAACAAGTTTAAACTATAATCTATTTTACAGTAATAAAACTTTAGTCATTAGGCAAAGTTTATTCACTTTAACCCCGACCTTGTGACTGACAGACAGTCATTGTTATGTTAACTTTATTTTAAAGTCACTCTACATGATGCAATGAATAAAAAGATCCTTAAATTGTTAAAATCCTTAATATTTTTTTTGCCCAATCACCTGACAGCAAGATGGCAACAAGAGAAATAGTCTTTATTTTTATTTGCATTTTTAAAGTGGACTCCCTGTCTTATGATGTTTGAAAAGATACATGACAATCAGAGTCATGCTTACCCGACACAATGTACTCCACCCAAAAGCAATGCACATCAGATGATGGATCTAAGATGATTTGTAAAAGTTACTGTTATCAGGATGTTTGGACATATTTGTGGCACTACACCTATAATAACAACCAAATCATCAAGATGGTTGCATAGGTCAATAAAATACACCAAAACCAGTAATGTGTAATAATAACTGGACTCCTGTGTCCCCTCTGTTTGGTGCATGTCTTATGTTATGTTAAACAAAGTATGTTAAATAAACAACAGAATACAAACAATCATGCAAGCTCAGGTTGTTTAACAGGTTTTTAGCATCTGGAGGCAAAGCTGTAAAAACAGCAAAGAAAAGTCAAGATCCAACACCATTGGGCAGAGACGGCAAACCATTAACACCTGACCTGTGAAATTATGTGTTTTGTAAGTGAAATGTCTGTCTGTTCAGACTTTGTATGTGAAAACAATGAAAGTCCTAAAACTACAACTTTAATTCTTTGCTTGAACTTCAACAGTTTCTTCTTCTTCTTCTTCTTTTTTATTTTTGATGTGCATGGTGTGCACACGGTGTGCACAAAACCTGGATGACAGCTGTTACAGTGTGTACCATAAGCAGGTGTGAAGGGATGCCCAGAGGTTGTTGTTGAAAGATGTTTGTGATTGTGTGTTTGTGTGAGTGTCAGAACCTTTTTGTACTACAATGCTTAAGAATATTCAGGCGCTGCAAGAGTGACAAAACCGGTTACTGGTCTATACTGGTCTACATTTAAACTCTAATCAGCCTTCATTACAAACATTTTGGTCTCTCTGACCTTTGACATGACCAAACTTTTAATTAACTTCCTTATATGACAAAGGTCATTAATTTATCTCTACAGAGTGGTCAAGAGTGTCACAAGTGTTACATTAAATGATAATACATCCATTTGACAGGTGATATTTAATTTTGATCCATTCATTGACTAAACTTAACTGACATTCACACAGAAACCCGTATTATAACAGTTCTCTGCATAGTTACTCATTCATAAAGAGAAGCATGACCTGCCAAACTACAACTCAGAGTAACTGAGCCACACCCGGTTTACTTACATGGCAGAGGTATGAAAGGTAAGGCTAATAAGAAGGTTACATAGTTTCATTTTTAAACTGAGATGATCCTCCAAAACCCATTTTTACACTACATCCTCAAGTCTAAAGGGAGGGGGGGGGGCTTGTAACATGTAAACCATTCTAAAGCAAGCATCTTTGGAGATCCATAAATAGCTTACAGATCTGGGAGGTCACATCTAAACAACATATTCAGATTTTAGAGCAACATGTGCTTCCAACCAGAGAATATCTTTTCAGGGGAAAAACTCGCATATTTTAGCAAAACGACGCCAATCTACAATTTGAATGTATTACAACAGTATGGCTTTGTAGTAGGAGGATCCAGCTGCTAAAATGGCCAGGCTTCAGTCTAATTTGCTGCACAATACAATAGAATTTAAAAAAAAGAATATCATGGACTGTTTAGAAGCTGAAATTATATATCATTAAAGAAAATTTTTATCTTAAAACTTCCGAAACTGGTTCCCAAATGATTACAGAGCAGTGCTGAAGGAAGAGGTGGGACAATACAAAGGTAAACATGCTCCTTTTGGAGACATCTTGCTGGCATCAAATCTAGAATATACAAATATTAAAAAATAAATAGAAATAGTAATTTGGGTTTGAATATTTGATATGTTATTATTTAAACAACAAATCCTATTCATAATTAACATTTTACATAGCATGTCGTAGAACAACATTAGGGCAAATGGGTTTGAGACAGTTCACAATCCTATAAGGAATAATGCCAACACATTAACACATAGACTCAGAATTGTCCCTTGAACTTACAACCCTTACCCCTCCCAACCTCCTGCCATGCAGGAGTCAAAATTTTAAAATATTACTCAAGATTTATGTACCTTCGCAAAAACTGACCAACCTCCTCTCACAAATCTGGTAACATGAGCAAAAGTGTGGTGAATTTACTGTGGTTGATTCAGATAATCCAGACTTGAGAGGCTTGAGTTTTTGATTTATGACTGCCATGACTCTGGACAAGCACAGACAAAACTCATGGAGAGTGGGATCCTGTGAGAGTGCTGACTCTGTGTTAAGCTGTATCAGCAACAAAACTTTCCCTGTGCTCTTTGCTTCTCCAGTAAAACCTCTCTGCTCTCAAACTATGCCAGATTTTAACCAAAATTTTTCAATAATAGGACTGTTCAGGTCAGATGCCTATTAGGCTTACCCTTCTTTCTCATTATTATTACTACATGTTTTAGATTTAAAGACATGTGTGTTCATGGAATATTAGTGTTAAAATCTGCCACCAAAGGAAATCAGTAAAACAGATACAGTTGTATGTCTTACACAAGTGTCCTTTTAAGTTTTGTGAATCTGCTGAAAGTTGCAAAGAAGCAAAACTTGTACATAAATTTTCTCCAAATACTTTCTGGGCAGAATAGATTTGAGCTTTAGAGTAAAGTTCCACACCAAGGTAGAAATTAAAGGCATGCGCATGTGAAAAGTTAGGGAAGAATGGAAAGGAATGCAGGCCTCACCTATACAAAAGTTGCAGAGGGAAGAAAGAAGTATTGCAATGTGTGAGTATGAACCAGTGTGGTCAAGTAAGTGAGAAACCACCACTGGAGCTGTACTACACAGTGTAGTTTTTATTTCAAAAATAATTTGATCAGAGCAAAGATACTCATAAAAACAAAGCAAAGTTTGTATACCTTACGCCAGAAGTATAATGTGTTTTGTGCCCTTTGTTGTGACAAGACTTGAATAAGATATTTCCTAAAGGCATCTGTTAAAATAACCTATAATAACACTGTGATCATAATCTGTTTGTATTAATCCCTGCTTGGAACTCTTTCCTAAAGTGGAATACAACTCATTCACCAATCAAAAAATACCGGTTCAGCAAATATTTTTTTCTGTTGACAACAATGAGTTTGCAAGTTTATACATGAGTACTTGTAAAATTACGGCAGACAATACACGTAATTGCAGATTACTCTGGCATTAGCACAGTTTGGGACCCAGCCATCATCCAATAACAGTATAGCCTCAAGACTTACTCTTGCCTTTGTTTACAGACTGGTTAGCAGCTTGGAGAAGAGAATATTTACAATGTTTAAAAGCTGATTATTACTTGCACTTGCATCTATTTGAAAATGTCCCAGGCAACCTTTGAGTCTTAAATTGGGATTTCCATGGACTGCATTGCACCTCTTCCTGCCTACAGCCAACGCCCGCCGAAGTGCTGGATAATACCTGTTGCTTCACAAATACAAAACAAAATCCAGCCCAGTGCACACACCCAAAAATAGATAAGCAGTGGCATAGGAAAGCATTTTGTATCATTTTCTTAAAATATTTTTTTTGTAAAATTTTCATTTTGGTCATATCTGTTGAAGATGTCCGTCCTTAGTAATGCTAAGTCTGCGTACAAGAGATTAACTGGAAAACTGGTTCAATTTTTAATTGTGGACAGTAGAGTTTGAATTCAGACTTTGATATATTTAGACAAACATCTATTCAGGATTTTGGTTTATGGTGTCCATGAGACATTGTAGTTAAAATTCACAAGCAGGGAAGACAGGGTAGACCACTCTGTCAATCCTTGTTTATTTGACTTGTTTGGGCAGTTGTATTCTCCTTAGACTTTTTGGTACTCCTGTTTTTCACACAATCAAAAGAGGCAGTCAAAGGTTTCCCCACAGTGTTGTTCAAACTTGTCAAAACCTATACTTTGATATCAAAACATACAAAATGCTGAACCTCCACTTAAGACTGAGGGTTTAACTTCATGGGTGATGACATGGAGGTTACTTCCTCCTTAATATACACTCTGGTAGTATTACAGGAACAGAGTGGATTTCTTAAGTCTTTAATGTGTGAACTATCCCTGTTAGACTTTATTGGTTAAGAAAACAGTGACACATACATTAAATGTACTTTAAATACTAACTAAATAACAAAATAACTGACTAACTAACTGAATGAATGAATGAATGAATGAATGAATGAATGAATGAATGGATGGATGGATGGATGGATGGATGGATGGATGGATGGATGGATGGATGAATGAATGAATGAATGAATGAATGAATGAATGAATAAATAAATAAATAAATAAATAAATAAATAAATAAATAAATAAATAAATAAATAAATAAATAAGTGTTGTGTCAGAGAATAATAACATTTTCCATTCACATTTTATTATTTTTGAAATTATTTTGCACATTTCTTAAACTATATTACTTCTCATGTTCACATTTTCACTCTGTTTCTTTCACTCTCACTCCGTCCCCTATCAGCCTGTCCTGGAGGAGGGTGTGTCACAGCTTATCTCCTGACATTCCCTCCTTACCTGTTTAACAGGATCGGCCACTCCTGTCATTCAGAGCCAGAGGCTTGTAGGCCAAAGTGGGAGGCTGGACAGCAAAAAGTGAGAGTACAGGTTGGAGCAGCAGAAGCGGATCCTCCCCCTCACTCTCCACAGCCATAAAAGCCACCCCAGTCTGTAGTTTGACACTCAGAGGGACCTGGCTCTCCTTTTGAAGCACATCTTCAGTTCTCTGCTCACGGTCTACGGCCTCTACCACTGCAAACATGATGAAGAAGGCATACTCAGTCAGCTCCTCTGGCAGCACCAGGAGGTCCTTTGCAGGACCAACAAGCAGCTACTCTGTCAAAAGAACCACCAGCTATGGCCTTGGTTCTAGTGCTGGTGCTAATGCTGGTCTTGGTTTTGGCATGTCTTCTTCCATGGGTGGTGGTTCTTACAGCCAAGCCGGTGGCAGTTTCGTTTCTCCAACGATCACAGCTGTCACAATCAACCCGAGCCTTCTGGCACCTCTCAATCTGGAGATTGACCCCACCATCAATGTTGTCCGCAACCAGGAGAAGGAACAGATCAAGACCCTGAACAACCGCTTTGCCTCCTTCATTGATAAGGTAAGTTTCTTTGCCTCTGTGTGATTTCTACACTACATTGCCATGAAAAATTAATCAACTTGCTCTGAACTTTAACTTGGAAAAGGTGAAAAGGTGATTGTTCAAACTGCTTAACACTGTTCACTTCTTGCAGAGGTCATTTTTCTGTCACAGTTGACAAAACAGTAGAGGAAAGAATCTTATCTTTGTAATGCTATATTCATGAATGAGTTACAGCTTCTAGAGGAAAGCTCATGAAGATCTTAAAGTCTGTCTGTGATTATGGACCTAACTGACACTGAAAGCCCTGTCCTAAATCTACCTGAAGTGAGATTTGGCCTGTCGCCCCTGACTGGGCCTGATGTGGTCTCTCTGCTCACTATCTAAACATGGGTGGGGATTATATTGCTGGGACTCACCCATGCAGTACCTGTGGACTGGCAGAGAGAACAAGGATCTACAGTATCTGCACTATGCCCACAGAGTCCAAAGTCTACCATTTGCACATTGCACTTATCATCTGGTAGTTAAGAGCAACAAGCAACAGGAATGTACAGGGTTGTAAACCAACTATCTTTATTTTTTTGTGATAAAATCCCAGGTCTGCGTTGACATTTACTTTCAAGCCGCAGAGTTTTGTTCACTATAAACTGGCACTAAGATTGGCATGAAGACAAAAAAAAAACTCAAAACAAAGCACTGAGTCCTTGCTAGTGTGCTGCTTTGTCATCTGCAGCTTATCTGCCCCACCTATTTTTTTTTTTTTTTTGTTAATGACTAGACTGACTGTGCAGCTTTCATTGCTCAACTAAGCACACAGGATGAGTCACAGCCAGGGAAACCAAGGATGAAACCTATAAAGCCACACACATTTTAGAAAAGCAGCTAAACAGAACACACAACAGTCATTATGTCAGAGAGGAAAAATAATATTCTTTTTATTCAGCGTGTGATAATGGCTTGGGAGTTACCTTTAGCATAGAAAGTAAAGTAATGCCACCTTGACTCACAATTGTTATGGCTAGGGTGTGGTTTCAGATATGAAGATATCTAATCAGTCTTTTCGGTAAAGGTCAAACACTTTTGAATGAGATCAAACTGAGGAGGCATCTTAAGGTCCTTTAAACACTGATCCTATCCTTATTCAGGACCAAGAGGCACTTAAAAACAATGTAGTTGACATCCATAAAGGAACTAGCCAAGCCTTTTTGATTTCGCACATTTTAGTACATGTCTATTTATATGAACATTTGATAATCTTACCTGGTTTGGTGTTTTCACAGGTCCGTTTCCTGGAGCAGCAGAACAAAATGCTGGAGACCAAATGGAGCCTCCTGCAGGAACAGACCACCACCCGCTCCAACATTGAAGGCATGTTTGAGGCCTACATTGCCAACCTGCGCAGACAGCTCGATGGGCTCGGCAATGAGAAGGTCAAGCTGGAGGGCGAGCTGAGGAACATGCAGGGCCTGGTTGAGGACTTCAAGAGGAAGTGAGTGCCTGGATGACCACTTAGGATTCCACCAAAGTGTACAACTGATGTAGGGTGTAGATGTCCAATATGAAGCACACATACTCAAGCAATATTTCTGATATTTCTCTAGATATGAAGATGAAATCAACAAGCGTGCAACTGCAGAGAATGAGTTTGTGCTCTTGAAGAAGGTGAGAAAACTAATCTTGGCTTTGGATTTCTTTATTCCTGTAATTTGATTTAATGTAGGGTGGGCATAACACTTCCTGTTCAAACATAACACTTTTTCAGGATGTTGATGCTGCCTACATGAACAAGGTGGAGCTGGAAGCCAAAGCTGATGCTCTTCAGGATGAGATCAACTTCCTCAGAGCCGTCTATGAGGCTGTATGTATCTTTGATGTTTACTTGATCCACCGTTTAACACAATAGTCAAGATAAAGACCATCAACAGTTAACCCATGTGCAAAAATCATTGGTTTAGGAACTTCGTGAGCTGCAAGGCCAGATCAAGGACACCTCCGTCATTGTGGAGATGGACAACAGCCGTAACTTGGACATGGATGCTATTGTGGCTGAAGTGCGTGCTCAGTACGAGGACATCGCCAACAAGAGCAAGGCTGAGGCAGAGACCTGGTACAAACAGAAGGTGACTGAAAATCAAAGAATACATCATTCCCTGCAGTCGTTTTCAGGACCTTCAGGATATTGTTCTTTAAACACCTTTTTGTATTTTACTCAACAGTACGAGGAGATGCAGACATCTGCTGGTCAGTATGGTGATGACCTGCGCACAACCAAGACTGAGATTGCTGAGCTGAACCGCATGATCGCCCGTCTTCAGAATGAGATCGATAATGTCAAAGCCCAGGTAGATAACAAGAAATTCTCTGAATTATGTCATTATGAAGAATCTTCTGATGCTAAGTCACTATTTTAACTCTGACTTAAATTTCAACAGAGAGCCAGCCTTGAGTCCCAGATTGCAGAAGCTGAGGAGCGTGGTGAGCTGGCAGTCAAAGATGCCAAGCTCCGCATCAAGGACTTGGAGGATGCTCTGCAGAGAGCCAAGCAGGACATGGCCCGCCAGGTCCGTGAATACCAGGAATTGATGAATGTCAAGTTGGCCCTGGACATTGAAATCGCCACCTACAGGAAGCTGCTGGAAGGAGAGGAGAGCAGGTGAGATAAACTTGAATACTTCATATTTTTCCATAGCTGCAGTACTGTTATCAACTTTTGAATTAAGGACTAACTTCTTGTTTACCCGTGTTTAGACTGGCCAGTGGAGGAGCCAGTGCCACCATCCATGTCCAGCAGTCCTCTGGAGGTAAGATTAGGACTTAATACATCATCATCAACATATCTGATACTTAATTAAACAACCGAAATACTAGATAGTTGGCTAAATGAAAAAAACTTTCCTGTTTTTGTTCTTCTTAGGATTCACAAACGCCAGCTCCGGTGGTGGATTTGGCCTTGGAGGTGGTTATGGTGGTGGTATCACCAAGTCCTCATTCTCAACAACAAGTTCCAGAAAAATGTATTAAAAAAGGAGAGCCGTCCCTCTTCCCCCTTCAGAAGCTTTCAGCTTGGTCTGTATCTGTATTTTTTCATGGTGCTATGCAGTGCTGTTAAGCATCTTCCTCAAGAAGACTATTCCAAAGATTCCTAAAATCATGTTAGACTAATCTAAGCTTCTGAGGGCTCATTATGGCCAAAAAGACCAGCAAAGTTTTTAAGGCCAAAGAGTACAAAAAATTAAGAAAAAGGGGAAAAAAAAATGTTGATGAAAGGTTTAAACAAAGCAAAGACACCAACTGAGAACTCAACACTCTTTTAATCTTTTTGCACTGAAGTGAACTAAACTGAAATGTGATCGTGTAGGGCTACGGATCAGATGATGGTACTTGTCATCACGCTATCAGCTGATGCCTTAATCATACTGTTGAGTGCTGATACAAAAAAAAACGAGTCATAAACTTTATATATGAGCTTCTGACTTGTTCTTTTTATAAATTTTTCAGTTGTTTCTCTGCTCTGTTTTACCTTCCGTCTCATTGATACAACTAAGCTGAAACCAGGTTTATTTTGTAAAATCACTTCCAGCAACATCATTGATGAGTGCTGCAGCGAATGTCATCAAATAAATCTGAATAAACAAATCTGAAAACTGAGATGACTGTCTCCGACTCTGTTTACTTTTGTTATGTTTTAAAACCAAGGAAGGCCCTCCTGGCTACTTCAAGTTTGGAGTTTTTAACTTTTGACAGCCATATGAATTTTTCACACAGACATTCAGGATGGGGGAGTGTATTTAATGACTTACATCTTATTGAGGTGTAATCTATATTCAAACAGACAAACAAAACAAAACAAAACAAAACAAACAAACAAACAAACAAACAAACCAACAAAAAAACAAAAAAACATTTCTTCAATGCCAAAAACATACAAGATACAAGACCACTGACAAATTCTGAAGTTGTAACTAATATCTCAAAAACATTTAATTTCCATTAACACATTTACAAGACATGCACTTTTCATCATTTGGGGAGACTTTTTTTTTTCTTTTTTCTTTTTGTTTTCGTTTTAAATTGCTAGTGTAAGGCAGGATATTACATGCCTGAAACATCTCGCCTTCAACAGAGATGTGATAGTGGAACGTCATTCTGCCACTGTGATGGCAACAGAAGTAGTAACAGAGGTGTATCAGATGCAGGATCACCGAGAGTTTACAGAAAAGACAGGGTGGATCAGTGCGTGGGTATGTGCATGTCTAAGTGTGTGTGTGTGTGTGAACGTGAAGATCCTGCTGTGTGTTAAGCTCATGTGCTCTGCAATGCCACAGAGCAATGTGATATCACACACTGGGTATGAAAGCACCTGTATGAAAATGCAACGGTGTGATGACAGTACATCTGATTTAGCCGATCCAGGACTATTACAGACTTCTGTTGTGAAATGGGCTACAGACTTATATCTGTAACTTAACTGATATTTATTTTTACACTCAAACTAGCAGTCTTTAACTGGATTACACATCTCTAACAGTAGAATTTTAAAATACTGATACAAGATTGTCAAAGTGTCTAACACTAAGCCCCATTACCTCCTCCTGTGAAACTTACACAGGTGCTTGAAAATCCACATCTTAATGGATTTCACTGACAGACACAAAAAGTCTTTCTTTCACTGTCATCATTACCATTAAAGTATTAAAAGGCTGATATAGTAATTACAAAGAAAAAGTATCCATTCAAATCAAAACACCCACACATAAAAGCCAGAAGTGTAAAGCCATTCACTAGGTGAGGGTATGTGTGAAGTTAACTACCCTTTCTGCAAGGTGTTAAATGGTGCTGTATTTGCTAGCCATAAATGAGCAGTGGGACACAGGCACCATTTGTTACTAAGCAGAGGCCTCCCTTGGTCAGTACCACAGTCAGGGGCCAGAGCATGAGACTATGGAGTCTCATTTGAACAACAGAAAAGAGGTTCCACCTTGTGGTATTATTCAGTACAACTGTATATCAAATCTAGACTTTGTTGCAGTAGGCTGTGTGTTACATCACAGACATAAACTGCATAAGATCACAGAACAGGCTTGAGTTAATTACCTGTCGAGACAAAAAAAGTGACATAGTTTGTTTAAACACATATTTAGCATGTTAACTTTGACAGCCCTCGTAAGTATGCAGACCACTCATACAAAGAGCTTACAGCTTGCAGAAAAAAAATGATGCAGAGGTTAAGATAATGTTTTTCGTTTTCTTAACTCCTCTTGTAACTAACCCTAGTCAAAATGAGTAAAAAAAGACCCTAAATATGTTTAGAACTACAAATGAATTACCTTCTGTTTTCATATTCCAACCCTCATCTTTTATTTGGGTTTTGGACTGGCGAAAATGGCTCAAAAGAGATACCCTTGCAGTTACTTCTTATTGTACTTTTAATTGTTTTTCTTGTAATTCATATTTTTATGATTTTGATTTTCTTAATTTGATTTAATTTTGAAACTTAATGTCCAAGAGCTTACCAAAAATCACAGAGATATGAACATTTTAACCATTTGATTCTTAATATGTATTTTCTTTGGTTCTAATTAACCCTGAATTTCTCTTTGGGGATTAAGAAAGTACATTCTATTCTATTCTATTCTATTCTATTCTATTCTATTCTATTCTATTCTATTATAACCCAAATACAGACAATAGAAAAACTGTTAAAGTGTCTTCATAGTGCAGTTAACATGGAGTCTGGACGTGGGGAGTTGCACATCTCCTGCTCTGACTACAGCTGGGAGGGACTGCTGAGTGAAGACTGGGCTGCCTGTGAGTGCTCTGAGACGGGGAGGGGCCCATGGCAGCACCTGCTGCCCACTGAGAGGAGCAGCAACAAGGTGCCTGATAAGATCAATGCCCTAGCCAGCTCTAGGTGCTAGCCTGTTAACAATCTTATTAAAAAAGCTGGCTGTGTTTGGCCATGGAAGAACGTGAGTTAGCTGTTTGTTCACTCAAGGGAAAACTTGGGCAACTCAAACATACTTTCATTTTCTTTCAAGAAAAGCAGAAGAAAAACTTCTTATGTCCATCTCTGGTCGTAGAACAGTCAAAGAAAGTATTTCAGCAAAAGCTGGATATCTTGACATTTGATGTCGCTGTCACTGATCCAACTCTCATGCTGTCTCAAATAGCATACTTTTGTAATTACACTTACATTAAATCTATTATTCATTGTCTGATCTGTTCTCTCCCATTTGTTTATGTAGCCAATATGGTGATCAATGAGTGTGAGAAGTGTCCGGTGTTCCACACTCAACCTTTTACCCATTCTATGTGGGACAGCTGAGAAATCAAAGTAGACTGTGTTTTTCCAATACTGTCAGTGTGAATGCACTTAAAATAGTAAGTGTAGGTACAGAAATATTTGAATTGGAACACATCACTCTCAATATACTTGCATGATGCGGCTGAGTGTGAAGGAAACCAGGAAATCATGGAGTGTTTTTCTATTGATATGGATATTCCTCCTAATGAAAAAATGTAACAGATTTAATTGTGAAACAATGGAAAGAATTCTGGATAACCAGTCTATGTGAGGCTCATAACAGATACCTAACACAGCTATGATTTCTGACCCGCCCTTTTAATCCGGAACACAGAAATTTTAAACATAGTTTGTGAAGCCTAGCTCCACGATTAAATCCTAAATGGTTAAATGACTTTTACATGTTTTAAGGAGATACATTTGTGACCTATTTATTGTGTTCTGAAGAAAATGGCTGATTTTGCCTTTCACAGACTTTAAGACCTGTGGAATGCAAGAATATGACAAAAGCAAAGCTTCAGACTCCAATTGAGTAAAGCCCTGGTGTAACTTACAATTTACAGTGAAACTCAGATTTAGCAGAAAACAAGAGATTACTGCTTATTTTGAATGAAATACCTAGAGGGAAAAATATTTACTTGCATAAGACCTAAACAAAAGTTGCTTTAAAATGTTAATTAGATTGTAAACAATGCAGCAAACATACAAGGAAGTATTGGCTGGAAGTCATTTAGTGTTGTTCTTCTGGTTACACTAGAAATACAGAGAACAAGAATATTATTTCTAAAGGGTCAGCAAAAAGATGCAAACTGAAAAAATTGGATTAAAAAATAAATGATTTTCAGGAGGGTAGCAATATTTATGGACTGTTTTGGAAGTAATGCTTTTATCTTTGCAAAAAAAGGGTAATGGAAACACAGCTACTTTGAATTCAATTAGATCCACAAAGGAGTCAGAGACGTTTTGATTCAACCAGGTTTCAGTAAAGTACTTAAGGCTGCACTCATGGTATACTTTCTGGGTCTTCACCAATATCTTCAGCTCATCATTTTTGTTTGGCAAAGAGTTGACATTCCCCATAATAACTGATAGAAGAAAGGGCTTAAATTTCCATCTTCTTGCCTTTACCTTTGCACCAGCACAGCATCCCTGGAATCACTTCTTTATCTCAGCTAGAAGTCGGTGCATTATTGCAATACTCCAACCAGACAACATTTAACAAATGCTGTCAGCAATGTCACAGAACACTGGGCCAGCTCTATACCCTTTTGCAAGGGTGCTAAGAGGGGACATGGGAGTTTGGCCAACCAGTCCAAATGTGCTTTGGGGATCTGGAAAAGGCTTTTGACCGTGTCCCCCAAGATATCTTGCGAGGGGTGCTCCGGGAATATGGAGTCAATTGCCAGTTATTACAGGCTGTTTAATATCTGTATTTCTGGAGCAAAAATTGGGTTCATATTGTCAACAGTACATTGAACTTGTTCCCAGTCAGGGTTGGATTCCACCAGGGCTGCCCTTTGTCCCCGAATCTGCACATTACTTTTTTGAACAGGATTTCTATAGGTGCAGTCAAGTGGTGGAGGAAGTCAGGTTTGAGGATCTTAGGATTGCATCTCTGCTTTTGCAGATGATTTGGTTCTATTGGCCTCACCAAAGGCCGGCAGCCGGGATGAAGATCAGCACCACTAAGTTTGAGGCTGTGGTTTTCAGTTAGAGACGAGTGGACTGCTCACTTTGGGTCAGGGGGGAGTCTTTGCCCCAAGTGGAGAAGTTTAATTATCTAGGGCTCTTGTTCACAAATGAGGGAAAAACTGAGTGAGACACTGACAGATGTATCTGGGCATCTGCAGTGATGCGGCTGCTATACCATTCAGTTGTCCTGAAGAGGGAGTAGAGTCAGAAGGCAAGGCTCTCAATTTACTGGTCAACTTTTGGCCCATTTTGAGTGCACCAGCTGAGAAAGTGAGAAATCTGCATTCCTACCCACAAGCTGTGGGTAGTGACCAAAAGAACAAGATCAAGTGGTTGAAATGAGCTTTCTCTACAGGGTGGAGGGCTCAGCCTTAGAGACAGGGTTCGGAGCTTGGAGATCCAGGAGAGGCTCAGAGTAGAGCTGCTGCTCCTTTACATCAAGAGGAGCCAGATGAGGTGGTTCAGGCATTTGGTGAAGTTGACTCCGAGATACCTGGGGATGCCCAGCTGGGAGGAGACCACAGGGTAGACGATGAACAAGATGGGAAAATTATATCCTCAGCTTGCCTGGGAATGCCTTTGTATCCCCCCGTCAAGCAGTAGAAGATGGATGGATGGATGGATGGATGGATGGATGGATGGATGGATGGATGGATGGATGGTTGGATGGATGTCATCAATGACAAGAAACTAAGAAAAAAGTAAGAAATGACTGGAAACTGAAAATAGTCTAATCGCCAGAATCCAGTGGGTATGTTGGAAAAAATACCAACATGATATGCCAACAGTTTTTTTATTTATTTATTTTATTTTCTGTTTTACATTGAAAAAAATATGTGGCAATTTCATGAATTAATAAATAAATTTCGGAAAGCCTTCAATCATGGACATATAAGATTATTTACCAGTTTTATGTATGAAATATAAGATGTTTTAAATGTTGATTTCAGGTTGAACAGGGTTGCAAGCTAAGGATGACCAGCTGTTGAGCTAATGAAGGGAGACAATGCCTTTTCCACCATGGCAAATAGAAGAGTATGGCAAATACCAATAAAAAAAACAAAAAACAAACAAACAAACAAAAGAAAACCCAACCACTTCACTGAGTATTTCTGTGGGGACATAAATAAAAGCACAACTGTTGACTAAAACAATCTGCAAGAGATTAGGCTTTGTAAACCTGGGCTGGACCCTATCTCAACTGACTTAGGGCGAGAAGCAGGGTACACCCTGGACTGGTCACCAGTCAATCACAAGGCTGACACATGGAGACAGGCAAACTTTCACACTCACACCTACAGGCAATGAGGAGTCACAAATTTACCTGATGAACATGTTTTTTGGACTGTGGGGGAAAGCCAGAGAACTCGGAGAGAACCCGTTCAATCTTGTGACCTTCTTGCTATATGGCCGCAGTGCTAACTATTGCGCACTGTGCAGCCCAATTATTGAAGTAAAAAAAAATCAACTTTCTGTGATAATAGTTGCTTAAAGTAGGGTGACTAAACTCTGAAAAACTCAAAAAAGAGAACACTCTACCCAGCCTCTTGACGATACGGCAAGAATACCTGAAGATACACAGAGACGACAAAGTACCTTTATAAATCATACATTTATTTAAAACATTCCTTTTCTGTTTGACTAAATGTTGGAGAAATTGTTTACACATGTTATCATTATGTAAAGGAAAACTTATATACACATCTTATGATTCATGTAAACATGTTATGTTCATAAAGTCACATGTAACCATGAAGTATATTTAACTGATTTACTTGCCAGGGTGTCTCAAGGGTTTGCTGTCTAAAAGGTTTATGACCTTATTATGTGTTAAAGCCTTCATATGAGAGGACTGATAACCTCCCTTTATGCTTGTTGTTCTAACTGGACAGACCTTGAGGACTTTGTTTGAAAGCTTGTGTGAACCTCTCATTTCCAGCCTAGGGGGGATTCCACTCTGGACACTGAGTGGCCAGGAGGAGATAACTTTTTCACCTCTTTGCACCAGTGTGTGAGGAAGATAGAGACTCTTTTATGCACATACACAAATGCTTGTGTCTGTTACTGTGTGAAATATAATATCATATGACAAGGAGGTGGACACCAAGTTTCTATAAAATGTACACTGAAGAGATTTCCTCTCAGCGAGAGGAAGTTGCCTTTGTTTTAAGCTGCTTGCTCCTGCAGTAAAGTTCATTGACCGAAAGTCTACTCTCTGTGTTCATTCTGTGTTGCCTGTGAGTCAGGGCACAGGAGAAATTTTCCTGCCACTAACTGACTAAATAGATAATTTCTGTGGAAAAAAAGTGCTTATCTGTGGAAATGTGGTTTTCCACGTCTCCAGAACCTTTATTTTTAACTGTGACATAGGTGCCAGCTTTGTGAATAGTACACATTGCTTCCCACTGGTCACAAACACGATGAAAAGAGGGGAACTTTTTCTGCAGTTCATCTGTAAAGGTGCATTTACAGTATGGTTCGGTTATTTTGGGACCTGTCCCTGTTTCAGTCTGTGGAAATACTGCAAAATGTGTGCTGTACCAAGACGAACCAAACTGAACAGCTTGGTGGAAACAGGGTTGCAAACTTCAGCATTTTCTGTCAGAGAGCTGCACGGATAGTCAGAGCATGAATTCTGTTTTAATCTGAGAGAAGGAACTGCCTGGGTCTTTTGCATCATGACACATGCAGCGTGCATACTCAACATCTTGATATAGAGGTACATCAGAATAATTCCTGTGGCCCAGTACGGTGCTTTCTTATAAATATTAATGGTATGCAGAACAAGATGAGCAAAACCCGGACATATTAGGGGACTTCAAAAAATCCTCCCAGACATAATTTTATGGCCAAAAAGGAGGACATGTCTGGGCAAAAGAGGTCAGTAGGTCACCTTACTTTAAGACTCCAATTTACATTTTTTACGACGTAAGAATACTTTCTAATCCCAAGTTAATTATTTCTACTTACTTGCATTTAAATGATTTAAACTATAAAACTATCCACCTTTTTCCTGACTTCCCATGGTTCATAGCAATTTTTGGTTTTGCTCTTCTGGTTGAATGTTTACAAGGTTTACTTTGCCATGGAAACCACAAAGCTGATGTTAGCCTAGCTGTACTTACTCTATATAACCGGCTTTTAAAAGCAAGAAAGCAACAATTGAACAAAAATTGGAGGTGTTTTTTTTTAAAAAAAAAAAGTTTACACAGAGCCCTGTCTAGCATTAACAATTTCATGCGAGTCGTTTTGAGCTAGCTTGCTGGTGGCAGTCAGCCATGTTGTTGCAACCACCAGTAATAACCACCAGTGGAATTCAACATCCACAGGCTTCTGAAGAAACGAGTGTATAGCTTAGCAGAGCTTGTTTTTTTCATGAACACCTTCAATAAAGCATCAGTGGTGCCAGTATTTTTAATATACTTTTTATTTCAAAAATGCAATCTTATCAGTAATTTTCAAACCCACAGCAAGGTTTGAGACTTGTGCTGTATCTCAAGATGTACCACAGAGAACATGAAACACCTTTTGTTTGGCTGATGCTGTGTCTCTGTGTAAGTGAGACTGTGCAAATATTAAAGCTTTATTCCTCATGCCAAAACACAAGAAACAAAGCTTAGACGTGAGCATCTTTAATGTACTTAACTTTTAACAGCTATTTTTGCAACAAAGTAGACTTTTTCAAAACCAAAGGTTACTACACAAAATGATGTACTAAAAACAGTGAATAAATTAAATCTTAAACTGCAGTATTATTGCTAACCATGACTTTTCTGTGTGCAAAGATAATCCACCTGTTGTAAACAGTTTGGTTTGAATGCTTAAAATAACTATTTTTCATACAAGTTGTAGTTGCTGCATTTTTGCCTGTACAATCTTGCAACACCGCCTACACTTTTTAGAGCTGGTAATTTTTCTAGATTGAGCCGAGAGGGCTGAGAGCGGTTTACGGTCATTAAACCCCATTTCCAGCATTTTTTGAAAAAAATATACTGAAAAATAATATGAACTATGAAACATCGACTTCAAATATGTCAACCAGTTCCATGTAAATGCATTTGTTAACCCCCAACTAAAGGCAGCCCCGTGGGGCTGACAAAAACCCACAAATAACTCGTGTAAAAATACTAAAACATGCCTTAAACATCACAAAAAAGGGATTTATTGATACACACCAGGAATTTAAGAGCACAAATTAAACACCAAAACAAAATCCCAGGAGAGGCAGCAGTCCCCAAACCAAAAATGCCTCTCCCTGCTGCAAGCAAGAGTGAGTTTTTAAAAACTGAAACCAGGTGAGCCTCTTTGATAGTCAGCAGTCTCACCTGGAAACAAGCAAAGGGGAGAGACGGGAAATGAAAACAGATCCAGCCGTAACAGTATTAGATGAGTTTAAAGCAATAATAAGCAAAAAATCTTTCTTTCTTTCTTTCTTTCTTTCTTTCTTTCTTTCTTTCTTTCTTTCTTTCTTTCTTCTTTTTAGGCCACATGCATAGTAATGCAATGATCCCATATTTCATAACATAACTCAGGAATGCCACAGTGCTCCATATGACAGTACAGGCTTTTATCACTTCTGAAGTGCAGCAAAGTGCAGAGAATGGCAAGATCACATGGGAATTATGGAAATCATGATCTTGAGAAAACTGCAAGATCATTCAACTATCACAATGTAAACAAGGATAACAGAAAATTCTGCCTCTCTTTGGTACATTTTTCACAAGGAAAAATAAAGTGATTATTCGGGTTTGGTGTGCATGCAATATAAGACTGGTCACTGGAGAAATTAACAAGCAGAAGACACATTTCAAAGGATTCCACTGAGAGGATCTTAGCCCTTCCCTTCCTCCAGGCCTCTCCTCCAGTATCACCAGTTTTGGTCAATAACAGAAATACAAATAGTTGTTTAGCTAGTTTACCAACATTTCTAGAGCTCGAGGTGGTTACATTGCTGTTCTCTGTATCGGCCTGAACTTAATGATCAAGTAGAGCCACAGTATTTGCATTTTCTTTAAAACATTCCTGCAGGTTCAAATATAAGAGATGTTTTTATCTCTGTCTGAAAGGTGTGAAAGGTGACGTCAGTTGCTGGTCCTTCAGCTGATGCCTTCAGTATTGCTGTTTCAGGGCAAAACAGACAGGACAGCTTGAGTGTGCATGATTAAGAGGAATATTTTCAAGTCATTATAGCAACACTAGCTAAGGTAGCCCCAAGCAGTGCAGTAAAGGTGTTAATTTTCCTCTCCTCATGAGATGAAACAGTTAGTAACTTTGTCTATTTATCACCGGACCATACTTTCACTGACTTGGTGTACATGTCATTGTCATCTGGCTTTGACAGACAGTATTGTGGGAGGATGGCTATTTATTATGCAAATACAGATCCATCATATTAGACTATGTTCAAGTAAATCACCCAAGGTAGTAGTCAGTGGTGACCCAGTGAATTTTTTAAACTGAATTAAAAAAAAAAGTGTAGAATGTTTTTGGTAAAGTAAGATAAATATTGAGTCACTGATAGTTTAGTTTGATACACTTTACAATTTGCTTGCCTGGCTTTAAAAAAAAGTTCCTGCAAAGTCTGTGATCCTGCATTTTTCAAGTTAGTGGCTATGTATCAAGGAAGATAATGCATAGTAAACATGTTGTTATGGCAGAAGAGCCTTTTCAGTGTGAGACAAGACCTCTTTATTTTATGTCAGGACCAATTGACCAATTCATCAAGTTTGGGCTTCGATGCACCCAAAAGAAATAAAGAAAGAAAGAAAGAGAGAAAGAAAGAAAGAAAGAAAGAAAGAAAGAAAGAAAGAAAGAAAGAAACAAACAAACAAACAAACAACACGATGTAAGTATCTTCTTAATCAAATTATAATTGGCTTATTACTAGGGAAAGATACACATGCTGAGTTATTTTCCCTTGGGGGCTACTGCGTTCAATTAATTGAGTCCTTTTTTGGTATGCATATATGTATATATATTTATCCTCATGCACTAACTTACATAGAATGCTCATATATAGTTTCTACAACAGCCTTAAAGAAAAGTCCCTTTAAAATAAAAAAAAAATTAAAACATGAAATACTTGCTTTAAGTTGTGCTAGTGGAGGGTGTGTCATTGCTTATCTTTCAAAAATACCTCCTTTCCTGTTTTTCAGGATTGACCATTCTTATCCTTTGCAGACAAAGGTGTGGAGACAAAGTGGAGAAAGGCTGGACAGCAAAAAGTGACAGTACAGGTTTAAGTGGCCCCCGACCCCACCTCACTTCAGCTATAAAAGCAGGCCACAGTCCACAGTCAGACATTCAGAGGGACTCAGCTCTCCTTTTGAAACATCTTTAGTTCTCTGCTCAGACTCTACAACCTCCACCACCGCAACCATGATGATGAGGAAGGCATACTCAGTCACCAGCTCCAGTGGCAGCAGCAGGAGGTCCTTTGCAGGACCAGGAAGCAGCTATTCTGTTAAGAGAACTAGCTTTAGTACCTCTCCTAGTCTTGGTTCTGGTATGTCTTTTGCCAGTGGAAGCTCTGCTGGCTATGAATTCTCTTCTGGCCAAGCAGCAGGCTCCTACATTGCTCCACCGATCACAGCTGTCCAGGTGAACAAGAGCCTCCTGGCTCCTCTCAACCTGGAGATCGACCCCACCATCAATGTTGTCCGCACCCAGGAGAAGGACCAGATCAAGACCCTCAACAACCGCTTTGCCTCCTTCATTGACAAGGTTAGTTTTTGTAAACTCTGTGTGACTCCTGTGTGTCTGAGGTACATACTAATTTGGTTATTATCATCATGGAATTAAAAGTCTGCAGGCTGTTCCTGGCAGACGTTCAAATCTAGCAGCTGTCAGAAATTCTGTTTTTTTTACTTGTTTTTGAACAAAGATAAAAAGTTCAAACTTAAGTATTTAGTAAATCTTATTTTAGAGACAGTGATCCTTACAAGATGCAAATACAATATTTTACTGTCAAAGAATGAAAGCTGAGGATATCATCTCCATTGTGCTGTATCCTCCAATAAGAGAATTAACTTGGAAAACAAATAAAAAGAATACAAGCACATTTTTGTTACCTTATCTTGAACCAGTAATTTCATCCTAAAGATATCTAAGTTAAGAATATTCCTACCTGTTCTTAAGGTTACTCCCCTTGCATAATGACTTAGTTGCAGGGAGTCACCCATCCCTTATCTGAAGGACTGAAAAAACTGGAGACACTTATTTCACATATTAACTGGCTATTACTGGCATGCCAAATACAGAGAGAATGCTTTTCATTATTTCTGTTTCTTTTCTGACAATGTGTCTTGATTTGTTGCTTCCACAGGTCCGTTTCCTGGAGCAGCAGAACAAAATGCTGGAGACCAAATGGAGCCTCCTGCAGGACCAGACCACCACCCGCTCCAACATTGAAGGCATGTTTGAGGCCTACATTGCCAACCTGCGCAGACAGCTCGACGGGCTGAGCAATGAGAAGGTCAAGCTGGAGGGAGAGCAGAAGAACATGCAGCTCCTGGTTGAGGACTTCAAGAGGAAGTGAGTGTCTACATGACATAATCAAGAGTGTTATCACCAAATTATACACCTGATAGTGAGCAGGTCATAAAATAGAGAAGATGCACTGAAGCTTTTCCTTGTGTTCTTGTAGGTATGAAGATGAAATTAACAAGCGTGCAGCTGCTGAGAATGAGTTTGTGCTGATGAAGAAGGTATGGCGATATTTAAGGGATATCTGTTATTTTCAAACATGGAACATTTGTAAAAAGAAATATTAGCAGCTACATTATTAACAGTTTTAAACTTTTTCATGTCACTTTTATAGCTTGCTTCAACTTCACACAGAATGCAATTTTCATGACCATATTTTGCAGGGTAACATCCTGAAAGATTATGTTGCAACCATTTTTCTGAAATTCAGAAATTTTCAAGAAAAAACTGTCTTGTGTGTGCACTTTAAGAAGACCTCTGATGTACTTTTACTGCTACTCAAGGTTTGGCCCAATAATGTAAGTTGCAATGCTTTGTGATATCACACAACTTTATCTTTTAGGATGTTGATGCTGCCTACATGGACAAGGTGGAGCTGGAGGCAAGAGTTGATGCTCTTCAGGATGAGATCAACTTCCTCAGAGCCGTCTATGAGGCTGTATGTATCTTTGATGTTTACTTGATTCCCTGTTTAACACAGTAGTCAAGGTAAAAACCTTCAACAGTTAACCCATGTGCAAAAATCATTGGTTTAGGAACTTCGTGAGCTGCAAGGCCAGATCAAGGACACCTCTGTCATCGTGGAGATGGACAACAGCCGTAACTTGGACATGGATGCTATTGTGGCTGAAGTGCGTGCTCAGTACGAGGACATCGCCAACAAGAGCAAGGCTGAGGCAGAGACCTGGTACAAACAGAAGGTGACTGAAAATCAAAGAATACATAATTTCCTGCAGTCGTTTTCAGGACCTTCAGGATTATGTTCTTTAAACACCTTTTTGTATTTTACTCAACAGTACGAGGAGATGCAGACATCTGCTGGTCAGTATGGTGATGACCTGCGCACAACCAAGACTGAGATTGCTGAGCTGAACCGCATGATCGCCCGTCTTCAGAATGAGATCGATGCTGTCAAGGCACAGGTATACATCAGGGGTTGATCATGACTTACAAAGAACAATCTTGGATGTCAGCAAATCTGGGGTTATAACTGTGATATTTTCGTTTTACAGAGAGCAAACCTTGAGGCCCAGATTGCAGATGCTGAGGCACGTGGTGAGCTGGCAGTCAAGGATGCCAAGCTCCGCATCAAGGACTTGGAGGATGCTCTGCAGAGAGCCAAGCAGGACATGGCCCGCCAGGTCCGTGAATACCAGGAATTGATGAATGTCAAGTTGGCCCTGGACATTGAAATCGCCACCTACAGGAAGCTGCTGGAAGGAGAGGAGAGCAGGTGAGATAAACTTGAATACTTTATATTTTTTAATAGCCGCAGTACTGGTATCAGCTTTTGAATTAAGGACTAACTCCTTGTTTACCCATGTTTAGACTGGCCAGTGGAGGAGCCAACGCCACCATCCATGTCCAGCAGTCCTCTGGAGGTAAGATAAGGACTTGATCTATCAACATCAACATAATAGAAATAAGCCAACCTAATAGATAGTTGGCTAAATGAAAACATTTTCCTGTCTTTGTTCTTCTTAGGATTCACAAGTGCCAGCTCCAGTGGTGGATTTGGCTTTGGAGGTGGTTATGGTGGTGGTTATGGTGGTGGTATCACCAAGTCCTCCATCTCAACAACCAGTTCCAGGAGAGTCTATTAAGAGGAAGAGCTGGTGTCTTCTGATTTCATCTTATGGTGCTACAAATTATAAGCAGAACTCCAACTAAAACTCTGTTGATGCCTTATCCCACAGTTTAGTGTAATATTGATACAAAGACAGAGTTGGTCATATTGAGCTGTGTTGGAATCAGGTGTTCTTTGTGCAACCCATCTTTAGCAACATCAATGAATGATCAGTGATAGCAAATGCTGTGAAACAAATCTAAATAAAACATGCCAGAGAACTCAATATATTGCCTCTCACTCATTATTCTTGAATACTTTATTTTTTATGGTTTTTATTATTATTATTATTATTATTATTATTATTATTATTATTATTATTATTATTATTATTATTATTTTTATTATTATTATTATTATTATTATTATTATTATTATTATTATTATTATTATTATTATTATTATTATGTTCTATTTTGTTCTATTTTGTTCTATTTTGTTTAGACAGTCAGGTTAAATCTCACCACCAAGACATCACATGGGGGCAGTGCTGTGCCACTTTTCAGTTGCTCACCGCTCCAGACATGCATAGTGCGTTTTTCATAGAATAATTAGATTCTGATCAAAGGGAGATTACATATACAACATTTTAGCAAGGTCATTCATTTTAATCTACGAATAAAGCATGTCTTGTGAACTGCATTATTTTCTGATCATTGAATGGTACCAAACGAACTAAAAATTAACAGTGTCAGCATTTAAAGTGTATGTTGGTAGGCTAATACGATACAACCTTCATCTTCACGTGAGTGTTGGTACTGAATAATTATGGATTTGACCAGAGGTTTACCTCAACATGTGCCAAGTTCTCTTACTACTGTCTGTAATCATTTGAAAATTGGTCTATAACCATTCATTTACATTTGAAGCATGTGTCTAAATCAAACAAAGACATTGAACAAACCAATCTAATCAAAGACACGGGAGGGAAAGTTTGCTTCATGCTGAGTGGGGCAAAATCACGTAGTGCCTTTGGAGGAGGGTTTAGTACAATTCTACAAAAGCAATTGTTCAGGCCATAGAAGGTAAAGCAATGACATTCAATGGCACAATGGTACTGGTTGTAAGTTAACAATTCTCTTTAATACTGATTACACACACATTGATTATAACTTCTACATTAGAGAAGCTGATTAGTGATTCATGTTACCTCTGTTTTTAAATATATTTTTAAGTCAAAGTCACCCCTCTGGTCTCTTAAAGCTTTCTGTACTTCAATTTCTAAGTTCACTCTTTGGTTGACTGCATTTTGTACCACATAGTATTTAAGCAGTCAGTAATTTATATAATGATTAAATACTTTCAAATTTCATACTTGTTTTAATAAGACAAATAATTTTCATTATTAATGAGGACACATTGTGCCTGTACATTCATTGCTATAAGCTCTTTCAGTTGCCAAGTTGTGTACGGCAAACCAGTGCATCTCGTATTGTCATGAATAATGATAAAACAGAATCATTAGATTGCACACTCTCAAAAACTGAACACCCTTTGACTTTAACAGAATGAATAGTATTAAAAGATCAAAATCAAACTAATTCAGGTTCCTGTAAGACACGCAACACTTTAATAATTACATATTTTGAAATGAAAAAAAAAAGATAAATATTTTGATCTATAGGCAGGAAAGTAAAAGAGATAACAGTCCCTGAAGTGTTCTGGAAACTTCGGATAGTAATGGATCACACTGGGACCCTTCCCTTCCCCTTACAGCAGGTAGGTTACACTATGTCTCTCGATTTACTTGATTGTTCACCATCATTTCTAAGTCAACATTTATAAACATCCAGTTCATCTCTTACCAATGTGGTGAAATTTATGTCTTTAGTTCGCCAACTTCGTCCTGAACACTTTCCCATACAGAGACATCTTGACCAGCATGTTAGGAGCTTTATTTTTGTGTCGCCTTAGTTGAGTTTTACATTGGTTATCATTTGGTTAAGTCCTGTTTTTTTACAGTTACAACGGTGCTTATTCTTGGCTAGTTGTTTTGGATTAAAGCTTACCTTTTATTCTTTCTTTTTCTTTTGTTTGGAGAAGCTGCTCAGTACCCGTTTGGGTTTAATCCTGTCCAGACTGTGTCAGTGGCAGTAACTATACAGATTGGTCAGTTTTATCTTGTTCTTCTTCTCAGTTTGACATGCATTTCTATTTTTCATTACATTTGTAGTGTTTTGATTTTCTTGTTTTCTAATTTCAGCCTAATCAGTCTATCAGTTTTTCTTTTCACAGTGTGTGACCTCCAGCTGTTTTTTAGCATGTCTATTTTTTATTAAAATAAGTTATTGTGTTTTTAAAGTACCTATTTTTAATGTAATTAAAATAAAGATTGGATTTGTATTTTTCTAAGCACACCCTTGTATTTATTAGTGGTCTTACATGTGTTGTTTAAAAGGGGAAATCCTCTGTTGAAGGGGTCAGAGATTAAATAGGATATTTGTTAACATTCTTTGGGTGAGAGTCCCAAGGTGGCGTTGTTGGTTTACATCATTTCTAACACCAGAAGCCCCTGACAAGTCCTAACTTAGTTACACATACATATTAAAGTTTTACTTTGAATCGTCTTTCATTCATCTTCTATACCGCTCATCCTGTTCAGTGTTGAGGGTGGCTGGAGCCCATCCCAGCCATCTTAGGGTGAGAGGTTGTACACCCTGGACTGATCTCCAGTCAATCACAAGGCTGACACAAGGATACAGACAACCTTTCTCGAGCACAATCATACCTTCTGGCAATTTTAGAACCGCCACCTGATGAGCATATTTTTGGACAGTGGGATGAAGCCAGAGTACCCGGAGAAAATCCATGCGTGCTCAGGGAGAACATGAAAACTTTGCACAGAAAGGCCCATCTTGCCTGAGTGCCCAAACTGGGATTTGAACTGGTGACCTTGCTGCAAAGCAGCAGGACTAACCAGGGTGTCACCATGCAGCCCCTTATAATTGTTTGGTCCCCACAGATGTTTCACAAGGTGGGAGAAAATTAGGGATTCAAATACACTTCAAAGGCAGTGTAATTGTATTTATTGTAGCACCTCACTAGTATTTATCAGCTCTTATTTTGCGTGAATCAGGTTTTCAGGACACCCAGCCAAGCATTTTAATCATAGATCATCAGGGCCTTTCATTGAAAAAAGCCTGTTTTTCCTTTTCCCTTACTGCTGAGGAGGCAAAATAATGAGCTATCGATTGAAAGGAGCTCCTCCTTGGAACAGGAAGAAATCCTCAGGAGCGATTGAAAAGATTGACCTTGTCCTTAACCCAAGCCCAGCACCACAATCAATAAACATTAGACCTTGTACAAACCCTGATGCTTCGATCAATAGCTGTGAATATCAGCAACCAAGAGAGGAAACACTGATGGGGTGTGTGCTGCATGATGAGTGGGGTCAAATCACTTAGTGCCTTTGTTGGGCTGTAATGAGGTGTATGAGTGTTTTGGGTGAGGGTGTCTGCAAGTGTGTCAGTGTAACTCCATAAGGAACACATTGTTGCTTAATATCATGGAGCAACTACTTTCAATGCAATTTCCATAACCTAAAGACACCTGTTCAGTGGTATTATAAACAATGGAAGATGACCTACAAGGTGAACCAAACATTATTTGGTATCTGCTTTGAATCAAGTTCTATCCTACTTATAAACATCAAATTAGGTGGGATGAAGCAGCCAAACAAATATATAAATTCATTTAGGGATGGCTTTAACTTCATTTGGGGTACGTTATTGAGCTTCCCTGCAGTATTAACATTACAGGAAAAAAGTCTGACTATAAACATTAAAGTTTTAGGACCACCACCAACCAGCATTTACTGTAATTGTTTAGATACTTTTAGGGCACAAGAAATGTAAAGACTCTTCTCTTTTTGTTTAGTCTCTACCAACTACTGTGAACTTCCCCTCCAGGATTTGTGATTATTGACTACGGTGAGGGAGATGAGTCACCAATGGTCGATCCACATTAATATTAAGCGGCACTCTGAGTGGACACAAATACTTAAAAAGTTGTTTTACTTTTACCATCTGTTGATGAGCAAAGCAACATAACGTACCTGCAATGAGGTGTGAGCTAACAAGCAGGGGTGTGTCCAGATTTTGTAGAGTGGAGTGCCCCAACCAGGGCACTGACTTATGCAGGTGGGCATGAATTATGTGAGCCCACACTCTAATAAATACAGTTGAGTTTTGCAGATTTGTATGTATTAAAAATACAGGAATACAGGCTACAGCTTTAGCAAATAATAATGATAATGATTTTTGTTTGGCCAATTTTGCCAAACCATGCAGCACTAGTTGGAACAGATAACAAAATATTGCATGTTTGAATATATGTTTTGTACTGTCATTGTTGAGTAAATCAGGGTTAATAATTGTGGGGAATAATTAACATAGACACATGAGGAGTCTCTTTATATAGTATTACCACTGCTACTACTATAATACTACAATAATAATAATAATAATAATAATAATAATAATAATAATAATAATAATAATAATAATTATTATTATTATTATTATTATTATTATTATTATAATTATTATTATAATAATAAGTGATCTTTGCAATTTTGTTATTCGGGAAGTTTGTATCAAACAAGTAGCCCTTCGTACTACCCGGTTCCCTTGAAGTAACCCTCAGTCTCAAAAAGGTTGGGGATGGGGGCGTTCCATTAAACTTGGGCAGATCGATCCAAAATATCCAATATATTAATACCAACATTGGTATTGATCAATATTTGTGTGATAATATTGATTCCTCAGCTTCAGTTTCTCTTCTTGATGTGTGCTTCCCTCACTCACTTCACTCATACGCACTCTGCAAATATTCAAATGTACTATTTTACAGCAAAGCAGAAAAAAAAAAAAAAGCTCATTACTATTTTCTAATTTACAAACTAGTTATTCATTTTCATTTATAAACAGACATTTGTTCTAGTGGTTGTTTGTTATTCTTGATTAATTTCGACAAACTATGTAACTACTATGTAAAAAATGTTGGTATCGGCGATACTGGCTCTGTATTTACTTGGTATTGGATTGATACCAAATTTCGCAGTACTGCAAACCACTAGTTTCATTCTTTTTTTTTTTTTTTTTTTTTTTTAGATAAAGGCTGTGTGGCTTTTTCCTTTAAATTGCAAAATGTTCAATCATGAGTCCAATCGGATCAAAAGAGAAAAAAAAAATCTGAATAGTTTGAAATGCACTGCTATGAATTTCAGATATTCTATATTAGATTGTTTTGAAGTGGAAAAAAAATGATTGGTACAAAATACCTCTAATGACAATCCCAAACTTACAATGTTTCTTGGAAAAAAAGGTCTTATATTGTATAACAGTTTCCAAGAACTGCCTCAGGGCTGTGTTTACATGTTGAACCTCAGGTGTGTTATTCCTATCTTGTAGTAAAACAAAATGAGGAAGGTGTGCTGTGTGACAGTTGTATTTTGACCCGAATGGTGAACAGCAGCTGCTAAGTGCATCCGCTGCCATGTGTCACTGCTGCTCTGTGCCCTCCAGCTGACATGTTGTAACTTGTCCAGCGTTCAGATACACCAGCTCTTACACGGGGAAGATTTAATAGTGGTGTCAACAGTGCTCTTGTAACTTTTTCCCTTAGTGGCAACACAATTTTTAAGATTTCTTTCTCTTGATAACTTGGTGGAATAGTGTTCTATCATTACAAATTATACAAAATCTATATCAAGAGAAAGAAATCATCTGGAATATCTTTCAAATTTAAAACTTGCAAAATGTCAACAAATGACTTTCAAAGTGTTTTAAATTGATAATTTGTGTCCTGTTGTTGCTGCTCATCAAAAAATATGCATAAAACCAATGTTAGCTTATAGATCCTATAATATTTTCTGCTCTCTTTGGTATTGGCTCTTTCCTCAGTGGCAGGGTGCTGTTTTTGAGAGATGGGGCCACAGTCAGACCTGTGGAGATAGATCACCTATGCCAGGCCTCTGACACCAACCTATTCAGCCACTGGGAAATGATCGATGTCTGGACTAATTTTAAATTCTGTGAACTACATTCCTGTTACCAGAGGCAGTGAATGGTCACAGCTGGAGGGTCTAGATAAGAGTAAAACTTGCACTCACCTGTGTCTTCAGGTTATTCATGCCATATTAACTTCTACACACTGCATGATGTTGATAATGACATGGTGTTACACACTGACAGAGATGAGTGAGGAGCTTTGGGGTGGGTGCTTGTGATGGTGTGGTCAGATGGAGATCCTGGTGTAAAAGGGGTGGGTCATGTCCAGCAGCTGAAAGGCTGAAAACTAAACTTAGCAGCTTCACATACAGTTAGATGTTTGCTTCAGTATCAGCAGTCTTAAATGATAGAGAAGTATAGTAACTCACTAAAGGTGGATGGAGAAAGCTGTTTGGGCGTACTATTAGATTTGAAAAGACCTCAATACACACATTCATGGTGCCCAGAGGATACACTATGGCGACTTTGATTACCTGATAAAATATATTGCACAAAAAAGTCTTTTACTATCCAAAGATTAATGAAAAACAGGGTGTCATGAACTAGCAGAGCACTCTATACCAACATTCAACACTTCAAGATGACGTCCCATCATGATTTTGGCAATCGCCTCATTTTTAGTATCTAGTAACCTGATGGCAATATTTATAGTCACATGAGTGAAATTTGCTCCTGTCATTCATGTCCCACTTAGAATGAATTTTAATCCTATATCCTTTTCCTATCTAATGCCAGTATAAGATCACAATTTTCACTTGGCCAGCACTCGAGTTTATGGAAAGTACACTACTCACAATAAGTCAGGGGTATTGTTATTTTTTTGAGTGCTTTTCGTATTTGGTCTGAAAATTAATGAAATAAGTAATAGTTCCCTTTGAAATTACTATTAATAAATGAGAAGAAAACCATTTTCATTAGCTCAGTATTTCTTACCCCAACAATTTAGACAATAAAAAAGATAGCCCCAAATAACCAAAATTGACAGAGTCAGTAGCGGGTGTTTCCACCATTTGCTGCAATGACAGCTTGCCGGCGAAGTCTCATGCTCCTCACTAGCCTCATGATTTTGTTTTGAGGAAATGCGTGGTCACGTGGGGGTGGAGTACGAGCACCCAGTCTCTGCTTCAGCTGGTCCCAGACGTGCTCTATGGGGTTCAGGTCAGTGGACATTGCTGGCCATACCATATGAGGCACTCCGACTTCTTGAAGATGAGCTGTGACAATTCCAGCACAATGTGGTGGAGCATGTATTTCATCACTCATTCATACTCTAATATTTCTAAAAACAAAAAGTTTGCACCAGAAAAGTACATTTGTATTAGAAGCATTGAACTTCAAAGCTACTACAGACATTTCCTTTCTAGAGGTTTAAAAAACTTTAAAAGTTTTCTCATGAGTTTGTATTGATGGGTGATGCCTCTGAGCTTACGGCAACTTAAGGCAACTTGAACTCATTACCAGACAAATCAATAATGATTGCTGATTTAGATTGGTGTCTTTGACTTTGTAATCTATTTCATGAAAATCTATCAACACCCAAAGCAGCAGTGGTAACATATCATGCATTAGAAGCTGGATGGGTAGAAAACAATGGTAAAGGAAATCTACATTCTGATGAGTACATCAAGTAACATAAGTCAAAGATAATTAAATTAAACTTATTATTATTATTATTATTATTATTATTATTATTATTATTATTAATAATAATAATAATAATAATAATAATAATAATAATAATAATAATAATAATAATAATAATAATAATAATAACAATAATAATAATAATAATAATAATGCTATTTATAATGAACCTTTAAAGACAGTAATACAGTAAAAACAGTAATAAGTTTAATATTAATACCTGAAGTGGAACAACCCAAAAATTAAAGGAATAGTCTTGACACATGGTCATATGCAGTTGAACCATAAAAAACAGAAAATGACTGTTAAATAGCTGTCCACTGCATTGGAACACCTTACTGCATTGTTAGAAAGGATGCAGTGAGAAGTTCACTGCGTAGGTACCTGAACACACTTTCCAAATCGTGAACCTATAAAAACCCAATGACCAAACAGGAGAACCCAGGCAGCACAACAACCCAACAACATAGACTGAGACCAAGAAGACAGTGGTAAGACAGGTAAGAAAAAAAAGGAACAAGGAATGGTAGGAAAGATAAAATTTATAAAAATAAAAAGTCGATAAATAGATAGCATAGAATAGAATAGCTAAGATGAATCTGAAATCCTTGGCTTGAATTTAAATGAGAATTTCCTCTTTTATGCAAACAGTCAATACCAAATCTCAAGAAGAATCTGCTCATTGTGCCCAGCTGAACCAGAGGAAACAATTTTACAGTATAGCCCCTGGTGAGTCCAGTCTGTCGTGATGATGGAGGATTTCTCCTGGTGTGTTATGATGAATTACAGCCACACTGTTCATTAAGGCAACCAAGTGATCACACTCTGTCCAGTTTCTCCATGTGTCTGATCATCTCAGCCCAATGTCTCTGCTTGCCAACCGCTGACAGTTTTTTTTAAAGAGACAAATGAGTGCTGACCTTATCAAGTAATAGATGTCTCATGGTGAAAGAATGGGTAATTGTTCTGGGGTTTCATTTTTGCCCTCTTTGCTGAAGAATTTTTTATGGCCACAGGGGGTAAAAATTCTCCTCTGGCCATCAATTCATACACATCCACAGTGATGACAAACAAGGAGGGAATTTCATTAGGTTCTCTTTCATTTGAGGGAGATAGATTTGTCTTGTAGAGATTGCATGGGTCACATTTCAGTAGATTCCCCTGGTGGATACAAGTACTATTTGGTGCAAAAAAAAGGTCAGATAGACAACAGCAGTGTTTGAAAAATAGGACTGTACTCCTATGTAATTTTAGTGATATTCTTCAAAATGATTACAAATGTTCAGTGTTATTTATTAGAGTAACAGATATATGACCCCTCGATGACCCCCAATCAACACTGTTTGGTTTAGTTTCATTAATATGGCTAAAGCAGGTGTGAAATCAGGTTCTAATCATAAATCACAATGTTTGTAATTTAGAAGTCCCAAACTCTAAGCTTAAACTACTAATCTGAACTGTGACTGAGAGGCTTTTGGCTTGTAGTTTGTAACACAATAGAAAAATGTATTATTCATGACTCAGCCATATTTCATTGATTAAAAACATCACCAAATAAAGAAAAGGAAGTTTAAAACCATTAAACAAAAAGCAGGGATGTCTGCTATAGGATGCCGGGGAAGTGTTGGTCAGTCATCTCTATCCACCTGTTTCTTCAGAAGCCTTTGGATGCTGACTTCCGCCGGTGGTTATCAACTTCCGGTTGCCTTGGAACAATGTGGCTGTCTGCCGCTGGCAAGCCAGCTCAAAACAACTTGAGTGAAATCATTAAAGCTAGACAGGGCTCAGTATTTTTTAAAACATCTGCATTATGAATCCACCTCTGATTTTTGGTCATTTTGTCTCTTTCTGGCTGTTAAAAGCCAGTTATTTGAGTGAGTATGACAGCTAGGCTTACATCATTAGCTTTGTGGTTTCCATGGCGACGTAAACAGAACGTTCAATTGAAGAGCAAGACTGACAGCCACTATATATGTGTATATATATATATATATATATATATATATATAGGCACAGAGTGAGGATTCAAGCAGCAGAGAAAATCGAGTTTGAAGTCCCAGAGCAAAATCAAGAATGAGAACAAGCAGGAAAAGATGAAACACGAGGAAACTTGAACTATGCAAAAATCTGGATGTATCAACTAAAGTAGTAAGCTATAATCTGGCAGGGAATTGAGGGAACACCAGGGTTTGAGAAGGAATAGGGAGTGAGCATAACAAGACACAACTGCAACACATTAGGGAGGGGCCCGGTGATCAACAGTAAGGGAGGCAGTGTGACATGAACTTAAAAAGATGAGCAACTAGAATTAACAAAATAAAACAGGAAAATCAGACATTGCATTTTAACTTGACAGATCTGACAATTGCTGTATCCCAAATCATGCACTTACGCTTACTATTTTGACTGCATACAGTAAGTGTGGTCACACTGGAAAAATGCAGCTGAGTGTGGAGAGCTGGACACTTCTAACACTTGATGGTTGCTATATTGACTACATAGAAGTGGCAGAAATGAATCAAACAGTGGTTAATGGATGTAATCAATGAATAGCAGAAGAACACCTATGAACGATTTTGAAATGCGATTGTAATTTCTGATGGGTAAATAGTAAGAGGAAGTTTAAATTAAGGTAATGGAAACAAATTTCATGTTCAAAGTAAAACAATGGGATATTATCAAACTATTAACTATTTTAATATTGATCCTAAAAAACAAAAGCATTATTGTTCTAAAATATTTAGAGCAGTTCTCTTCCTGGATTTAGTTTTCTGGCTCATTTATTATGACCCAGGTCTCATACTTGGTGGTCTGTGTGCTCCTCTGCAGCTTTGGAGGGTTACTGGTTTATTGACACAAGTTTATGTCTTTGTATTTCATTGTCTGTATATATTCATGGATAATGCAGCCATAAGCATCAAGTGACTTGTGTGTTTAAAGCTTATTTGTTATAGGGCAAAGAGATGTTATTCAGGAAAAAAACAATTGTGTTTTTTTTATAGTTAACCCCCTTAGTGTAGCTTCAAAAATCATTGTGCTCCATGGTACCTCTGTTGCCTTAATGTATGCACAACTGTGACTGTTTACAATCAGTTACATTGTGATGCTGCATACAACCTTATGCCCACCAATGAGATCCATCAGTATCAGATTTCATTAGTTTAGTGGTCACCTACACAGGTTTGAACAACAGTTTTCAAATACGGACTCTATAGAAACTTCTGAAAATGTCCTCCTTGTGGAGCTCTCTTGACCTCCCAGATAGCAGTTACAGACTAGAAGTTCTTAGTCTGTGATTATAAAGAAAAACCTGACTTAATTCTCTAATCATTAAATCTAATCCATTACTTTATGCAGTGGGTGGTGAATAAAGAGGTTCACTGTCTGGCTATGATGCTCACTGATCCTCTCTAAAATCTCTTCCCAGTTACCAGTGCCTGTCTGAAACAAGCCAATGTTAGAAGCTTGATGGTCCTTAGCGGCATGGCTAATTCTTTTAATTGAATTTAAAAAATGAAAAGAAAGGAAAAAAGGCTAAAATCATACACTTTTAAAAATAACCGTACTTCATAGCAGTGGATAAACGTAATAAAAGCCAACCAGATCACACTGTGCTGTTAGCAAGGTTATCTGAGGCTAATGGAGTGTCAACTTCTATCGGATCAGCCTGGCTCATGACCCAGGTCACACCCAAAAAGCTTTACAGGAAACACTGTCACTGTGCTTTCACAGCAGCTTTTAAGATTTACTCCCCCCGCTGTCTTTAAAGAACATGCTGGTTTTCGCAGTCTAAATTGAAAACTGCTGGAGGGGAAAATGATAGTGTGTCAGAGGTAGGGAGGTGCCAGCAGAGGAGGAGACTGTAAAGAGGCAGCGACATGGCGGCATTTTGACATCCTTCAGGGAGAGATGATTACCGCAGTTGGAGGAAACACAAGAGAGGGACAATTTAACACATAATCGTGATGATCACATTGTTGGGATAAAGTTTAACTGCAGTTTCAAAGTGTAGACTTACTTCAGTAATTTTCATAAAAAAAAAAAGACTTCCTCTAGATCCCAAAATGCAGTTATTACAAGAAGCCACTAGTTAAAAAAATATTCAGTTGTCATACTGTCTATGGCTGGAGTGACTGCCAGAGGGAGGGAAGTTTATTCCCACATAAGGCTCAAGTATTTTCAGATTAGCTTTAACTTCAGCTTTAGAAAAATGGATCACTTATGTACTAGTTTCTCTCTATAGCATCTCTTTGCATCTCAACAACAGCGAAAACACTTAGAATACAACAGACAGCAGAACGATTTTTGCTCCTCATGGGGGCTTGTTTCAGTGACTTATTAATAGAAGCACCAAAGTGCACTTAAAGGGCAATGTATGGCTCGCAAATATGAAACAAAAAGTGAGCGCCATGCCCTGCTTATTAAATTTCTTCCTAAGTTACACTTTAATATGGAATAATACTCTGTTTTCTTTGCAGGGTGCTAGAGCTATGAGAAAGGCAGCTTTGGCAAGCACATTCACCAAACACAGACAGGATACTGGTGAGCCTATCAGCTGCTATCACTGATTCTTTGCACAGCAATAAGTTTTACATGAGACTCTAAGCTAAACAAAGTGAGAACTGACAGCACTTTTACAGATCTTACTGTAAAACTTTGAGTCAGTGTTGTTGGTTTGATGTTTAATGTGACTGATCAGGACATTTGCTGTCTCTCATTCAGCTCTTACCCCTCCAGGTAAAGTCTTGATCTTTGACATGTTCAAATGTGAAACGTTTCTGTAAAATGAGCTTGTCTCATCCAAAAAGTGACCTTCATGACATACAACATCTGTAGAAAGGAATTCACACAATGTGATGCCATCATCTGTCACCTCTACTCTCAGTCTGTCTGCAACATGTATTAACACAATACATACCTGTGAACATTTTACACTCCTTCAGCACCTGCACTGGCTCCCTATCTAGCACAAAATCCACTTCAAGATCCTGCTCATCACTGACAAAGCCCTCAATAATCTTGCAGATCTCCTCCAAGTCACTCCCCAACCTGCCACCTCAGATCTTCTGACGTCAACCTCCTGACCCCCATCACCAAGACCAAGCACTACACCATTGGTCACGGAGCCTTTTGTACTGCCTCAAACATCCACAATTCAGACTCCTCTCACTCAAAAGTCTACTCAAAACCTACATTTTCAAGACAGCATACAAGACCTGACTCCCTCAATCCTGATCTTTCATTTCTGTTTTTGTTTCTCTATCTCATACATCTCTTTTTGTTTTCATATATTTTGTAAAGTGTCTTTGAGTATCATTAAAAGTGCTTTATAAATTTGATTTCTTCTTCTTCTTCTTCTTCTTCTTCTTCTTCTTCTTCTTCTTATTATTATTATTATTATTATTATTATTATTATTATTATTATTATTATTAATAATAATAATAATAATAAGAAGAAATTATGAAGAAATGAAAAAGAGACTTAACTAAACATCAGAATCGCTGAACTGTGAATAACAACAGTTAGCAATACAGGCCATGACAGGGAGTAGAGCAGAAAACATACAACAGTAAAGCTGTTTAGGAGCAATCCAAGGAAGTCTGTTTGCTGTACGCATTTGAGGAGATCCAGTGAGAGCGGTTTCTTGCATTAATAAATGATCAGGTTTGATTTAATTGGTCGTATGGAGACATTTATTGTTATTTGAGACTGTTTCCTAGGCAGGTAAAAACTCGGGTAACTTTCTCCGTGGTGGGTTTAATGAAAATTGCCTCTTCAATCTCTTTCCCTTCTCTCTCTCTCTGTCCACTCTCTTCTTTTAAGAATGAGAGATGGGTCTTGCAGATTTAAATTCTTCCTGACTTTGCCATCCTTTTTCCCATGATCCCCTCTTCCAGAGGTAATGGGCAGCCTCAGCCTCCATTAGTGACACTGATTAACCCTGAGGTGTCAGGCTATTCCCTGCTTGATGGAGCCAAACAGACGTTGGCCTGAGAACAGCCCAGTCGAGGAGAGAGGTATCCAGAATGCACTTGTTAAAATGTATGAGTTTTTATCACGTTATTGAGGCATCTTCATGTGCTGATTGAAATGGAGATGTACAACAAGAAGCTGGATGAGATTTGTTACTGGCTTTGTCTGCCAGTTAGATATCATTTGAATGATACACTCAAAATGTCTTCCTGCTTTAGCTTGAAACAGAAACTAGTAAATCTAAAAAACGTTTTCTTGTTTTAAGCTAAAGCAGGATTAAAAATGGTTTCTTTAATGGCAACCTTATAACTCATGATTTTAACTGCTATTAGACTGTGGGGTTGACCAGTGCATTAGAAATATGATAACACTTTGCTAATATATAGGGGATTGCTAACTTTGATTCTGTGCTTTACAAACAATGTCGAAAAAAACAGATTGACTTGTGTGTTGTCTGAGTTGGGAAATGAATTGCTGTTGATGCACAGCTTTGATTGGTTCTTCTTTTAGTCCCCATATTTGCAGACATAGAGCTGTGTACACTTCAGGCTGAAGCAATAGCATTTGCATTGTTCTCAGCATTCAGTTTCACAGCCACATTTTGTCAGCTTCTCACACATCAAAGCAATGGGTGAACTTTGCATTTTGCACACTGATACCTGGACCCATATACAGGCAGCTTAGAAGGCAGACTGTTGCAAATGCTGAACAAGGGATGCATTTGTCAGTCCAGTCTTAAAGTCTACATCTTATATGATAGTTGGATATTAACCAAGCTTTTTTTTTTAAGGCAGGGCTCACTTCAGGGCAAACCTCCCATGCTTGCCATGCAGTTTTCTTGCCTTACCACGAAAAGCTGACACAAGAACACAGCCAGTAAAGGAGTGAAAAGAACAGCATGTCACTAAATTTCCCTGGACCAGGATTCACAACCATAACATGAAATGGCAACCACCTAATAGGCTGACCCTTGCCAATTTCTACCAAAATCATTTCTAAGCCTGCATCACCATCATGCATAAACACAGGTAATTTTAATTATGACATTAATCATGCAAGGCCTCATTCTGAATTTGTTTTGTGGATGGTTTGCCAATAGTTGTTTGCACTTGTAGAAACAAATCTACATATTAAGAGTGACTGACAACAGAAGTTTATTTGTGAGCTGAAATGGAAGAAAGAGACACAATAAGAAATTTCCCCTTCTTGCATATGTTGTCTGGTTTTATTTACTTGGATGATAATTCATTACTGCCATTACTTGTTATGTAATCTGCCACACAAAACATTCTATTTACTGTTATACAAGTATGAAAGTCTATATTCAGACAGGGTTCACATTGAGACAGTGATGTATGAGAACAAAGAGTATCCTTGGGTTTTGACTGATAGATAAGCAGTGAGTGAAATGGACACATTGTTATATCTGTGACTGCAGTGTCTTTGCAGTGATAACACACCAGAATTTGACAGTTTGGACAAAAGAATGAGTCAGAATGTGATTAAAATGGAGAGTTAGTCTGTCCGTGACACCCAATACGATTGTGAGATGTTTGAAGAAAGCTTAATCACTCGGTTGCTATGAGAAGCACATTCCTTCGTAGTTGTGATCACGAACAACAAGGATTAGGGGCTGCGGATCACAATTTGAGGCCTCAATTGGAATAGAAGGTGTCTGTCTGCATACCGAACAGCTGTTTCTGTGGACTGGCCTCAAGTGAATTCTCTCACATAAAGACTTCAATCACAGGTTGGCCTGTACTCATTGTAGCAGCCACTCATGTCAGGAGTTTGACTCTTCAGAGAAGCAGTCAACCTGGGCTGTGTCTAAAAGGGAGGGCAGGGTACTAGACCCATTGCCACACCAAAATACAGGTTTCTACAAGTTTTCATTTCAGTAAGTTCAGTACATCTTTTTTTCTTGGTATTTTAGTTGGAGAAAAAAAATTCTTGTCCCATCTATTTTATAAGACAAAGTATGAGGGGGTTGTGCAAAAATACACTACTGTCAACAAGGCAGTAAGATATTGAGCCAGAGTTTGCTGTTTACTTTGCACTGACTTTAAATTGTGAATTTGAAAAAAACACCTTTTGAGTCCCTAAAAGGTAGAGCTAAAGCTATTCTGATGTTCAGCTCTGTGCCGTTTCTTTTCAAACTTAAAGAGTTATTTGTCAGACTAAAATATATGTCTGATACTTTATGTAGTAGAAGCAGATATGTTGAGAAAATGACTAAAGAGAGCTTGAGAGTTTGCTGTTAAAGTCTTCTTTTACCAGTTGCTAAAGATACTGACTGAATATATAAGTCACCTATTGAATTTAAAAGGCTGAACTAAATTCTGTTGTCTGAAAACTGGGACCATTTTGTAAATCTGCTCTCAGTGAAACAGAAAATATTGATAAAAACTCTGTAAATAATGAGACTTTCTTCTAAGATGTGTACGCTAAAGCAGGAAGTTTGTGATATGGGGTGGTGGGGGGGCAATGAGGCTTTATTATTTAATGAGCAAACCTAGGCTGGTGGAGCTTAACCTTGCCTTACCTCACTGCACTGATGTCCCCCCTGGAGGTTGTGAAACTTTATAGTCTGTCCAAATGCCAAGGGCAGATCTGGGCTTTGCCTCAAGAGCTAAACACTGAGCCATGTTTTTTCTGTTCTAACAACAATCACATGAATAAAGGAAAGTTTTGTTGTTGTTGTTGTTGTTTGTTTGTTTGTTTTGTTATGAAAGTAAGTAATGTTAATCAATTTATAGCAGATTTCCCACGGCTGTGATCAAAGCTGTGGGAAATTATTCTCAGCAGGGGGGTACTGAGAAAAAAGAAAGCTCCAGCAAAGCTGAGCATTGTGTATAAAGGTGTACTGTGCTATGGTGGCAGCATTTGAAAAAGAAAAGTGTCTTGCATCACACAACTCCAAATGTGAACTTCCTCTCCGGGTTTGGTCTGATGAAGCTCCTCATAAGGCTGCTCATGTCCAGATTGTCCAAAATATCTCCATGAACATGCATTAGAGCAAAGGATGTCAGTCTTTTTTGTGTTATATTTGTGTGTAACCATGTCTCCAGGCAGCACAGAGTAAAAAAAAAAAAAAAGTTCTCTCCGATGATGCAGCTGAGTTGGGGAGACGGACAGTTTGATGAGGTCTTCAACTTTTTTGAAAGCAGCTCTCATTTGTGCATGGAATTTAAACATATACGCGGTTACATCTTGTATGGTGTTACTGGGAGAGTTGCCAAAGACGTCTCCAATCATTTTTAGCTGCGTCTCCAGCTGGTCCCTGTCAAAGTGCAAGAGAAGGTGCAGGGACTCCACATTCACAGTTTGTTCCTTTTTGGCTGACTTTATAACCACCTGCTCTCTAAGAGCAGCTGTTTTCATCTTGGTCAAATCTCCTCTTTAGTTCTTCTGCAATCAAGTCCACTGCTTGATAAAACTCACATAGCCATGAGTGTTGTACTGCTGCCTCTGGCTCTGCTGTGTGCTGGTAGTGAACTGGTGTTCAGCATGTTCTACACCACCGCATCATCTCAAAGTCATTCTATGCACTTCCTCAGCAATTTGGTGCACTTAAGGTCACCCGGTGTGCTGGCTTTGGTGTACTGTAAGCCCCTGGTAACTGCCTCACACGGCTCGAAAAGTGTTTCACAGCACAGGAGGCCAAAGTAGGTTTTAGCTTTTAGCACCCTCTTACACAGGCCTTGGCTCTGGTCTCTCCACTCACACTTTTGTCATCTTGAAGCTGCTCCAAAGTGTCATAATCTGTCCGTACCCTCTACATTCACGCTTGATAGCTGTTTGTATGCACCGTATTTTTGAGCATACAGCCAGTGTGGTAACTACTACTGCATCACAGACAAACATCCACTCGTAGAGCTCCTTGTGTTTGGATGATTCATGGATTACCACAGTTATGCCCTGGACGAAGTTCAAGGAGTCAGTGATCAGACTAACTTCTCTGGCAGCCTCTTGAAGAACTGGGTCAAGTGAGTGATTGGCACACTTTACGAACAGAGACCCACCTGAGCCACACCTGAACACCTGCAAACCATCTCTACATATTATAGTACCATCAAAACAGTATCCCTGGAGACATCTGGTTGGGATGTTTAGCCCACCTTCGTACTGGCGTCTATGGTACCATTGACAGTGAGTCTGTAGTAGGGACTATTTGCTGCACAGGACAGAATCTCTCTCCGAATGCTGTAGGCATACTGTTAAATGGCGTCATTCTGAATTGTGTCCAAGAATCAGTTCTGTCTCCTGAGAATCCATTCTCTCTCTTTTGGGAGGTTGTAGGTAGGCCCCAGCATGAGTTCATACAAAAAGTCGTTGCGGCTGCTGTTTCCCCGAAAAGCTGCCCCCTTCTTTCCCAGGAAGCGAACTGATCTGAGCATTAATTCCAGGACATGTCTTACTGTATTCTGAGCTTGGCAGGCAGTCAGATAACAGTGCATTAATTAGAGTGTTTTTGGATGGCATTGCTATGAAGGTTAGACTTCTGGAATTTTTCTGTAGCTTTTCGGCCATTTGTGAAGCCTCCCTTGACAAAGCAGCAGCCTAACCGTGCATTCTCTTTGTTGATTAGACCTTTCTCCACTGCTTTGACACACCTGAAACAAACCACGAGATCACCATTTTCAATATATGGTAATGCAGCCATCTACATTTGGTAAATCAGCTGGCATTGAATGATCGGCAAAATGTTTCTTTTCCAAATGACCTTCCTGGGAAACGGAAGCCAATTGGTTGATGTAGTGCCTTTGAAATGTTAGCATCTTAACCTAGGACATTAGCCTGAATTGCTGGCGCACAGATCCTGTCAACACAGTCCTGAGGCCTGTACTACGAAGCTTGATTAACTCATCCAGGATCTCTCTCCGTTTTCTGGGTTGACTTAACGAGACATCCGCAGTCCTGATAAGCGGTACTACGAAGCTGGATATAAACTCGCTGAGTCAATCCAGAGTCTTCCAGCCTTGATCAGAGCACGCTCACATTAAAGGGGTGGAGTCTGCAGCGTCTGACCAATCACAAACATGAAGAGACAGGAGAAAATCTGCAGAGCAGCCTACTTTACCGTGGAGGAGCAGACAGGTATTCTTTAGAAATACAAAGAATTTAAACACAGGCTAAAAGCAACACCGTTACCGCAGCAAAATCTAGGAAGGAATGCGGGCAGCAAACTCTCGACTCTGTTAATGCGTAATTCATGAGATTATCGAAAATTAATTCATAGGACAATATAAACGGACAGCACTCTGATCACTCAGTTTGACTTTATTACAGCACAGACGTTTGGAGCAGAGCTCTTCATCAGTGTCCAAACTTTCCATTGAGTTTTGAGGCTCAGCAACCCGTCTGAGCGCGTTTTGTGTTGGAATATTAATAAATAAAATTAATGTTAATTCTTAACACCACGAAGTTGCGCGTTCGATAAATTCCTGTTTCTGCAGTTATGCCAGGTGTGACCATTATTATTAACATCATTATTTAAGATGCAAACAGTGGAGCTGAACGGACTTGGTGAACAAGTATAAAAACCTTCTTCAAAGTGGTCAGTGACAAGGCTTTATTTCTTCACTCTGTCTCTGATGGTTGGATGAAATGAAATGAATTTATTTATTTATGGATCCATCAGCTGATGAATGTAGTTCAGTCCATTTGATGAAAATCTTAATCTCTTGTACAGAATGACCACGTGAAAGGATCGCATCTCTCCCTAAAAACTCTCTCTCTCTCCTGAGCCCTCTGCGCACCAACATCGGCAGGATCTTCTAAAAATGGGCAGGGTCTTTTACAAGAAAGCTGATTGGTCAAGAGGTGTTGTTTCTCTACTCATTGATCTCTTATCAAGATCTTAACCTGCTCCGGAGCAGGTTAGTCTTTCAGCATAAGTTGCCATGGCAATTCATCTCGGTAAGAAGTGAACCAGCTTCGTAGTACAGAAAATCCAGGCTTAACCCTGAAGTTATCTCGCTAAGAGAAAATCCAGCTTTGTAGTACAGGCCTCTGGTCATTGTCATCACAGTCTGGGTGTGCTGCTGCTACTGCCATCACCATCACCGCCGCCACTGTTTTGGTTGTTTCAGGGATGCTCGGACTGGGCTGTGAATCTACCTCTTCAAACTCTCTGTTGTCACATCTTCACAAAATAGTCAGAAATCCTTTTTTTGCACCATGGGTGGTCAGATAGCTCAGCTGTGAGTGACCTTACATTACACAATTTTTTTGCTCTCTTTATTTCTTGTGTTTACCTCTTTTGGAGTGAACATATTTTTTGTGGTAAAGCAGCACCACCCAGCACCCCTACTTCCCACCTTAATGGCTATGGTTGTCATAACAGTTGCTTTTCCTGTATTATGGAGAGGAAATAAAGTACAAGACTTGTCTTTATTTATGTCAAATACAAAATTATGCTTGAATGTACAAACTGAGATTTTGCTCTCCTGCTGTTAAGGAGCAGTCAGTCGTGTGACATGACTGACAGCTCTATAGACAAATGTGAGCACCTGCAGTGCTCTTGACAAGATTAGCTAAAGAAGAGCGGGAGAGACGGAGCTGTAAAAACTTAACCATGAGTGTCTGCCTCAAATCAACACCAGAATCTGTTTTGCTGTGAACTGTACTTACCTGAGGGATCTTTGATAATTTAATGAGGAGTTATTGCGTAACAGGGTGAATAGAAAGTGTGAAGTCTGAATCTGCAGACACTACTGTGCATGCCTTCAACAGCTTCAATACATTAGGACCCCGAAAGCAACTTTCTAATAAAGGTAGGCTCCATCTCTGCTATGTCAAGGCACTGGATCTGATGGGTTTCTATTTTAGTCATAGTGTCAACTCACACCAGCTCTGCTCCCTTGCTTTCCTGCTGTGTCTCAAGTCTGAGCCCTCTGGATCAGATACACAAGTCTTCTGTTTTTCTGACACATCTTTAGACTTTCATAATGAAATGAACCGTGGTGATTCCAGATCATATTCAGATGTCAGCAACTCCAGCTGTCTGCTGGACTGAACATGCAGTTTGTGTGAGTTTACAGATTATAGAGCACACAATCAAATGCAACGCACAGAAGTATGGTTTATTACCAACATTAAACACAATCTAAAGAACCACAATCCACTTTTTAAGTTCTCTGAACTTTTCCAGTATGAAAGGCAAGATTTACCCACTAAAGCCTGGAGGAAAGAATGGACAGCACATTATGTATTTCCAACTTTTGATAAGTCTAGTTGTATGAATTACAATTAAGTAGTTGTATAACTTTCACATTGAAATCCTGAAAGAATGAAAACACACTAAATGAATGAATGAATGAATGAATGAATGAATGAATGGATTTGAGTGTCGTATCTCCTCAGGACTTTGTGTAGCCCCCACCCTCCCACACTTAGAGCTCCTTCAGAACAACACCCCTACTCAAATGCATGAGGGCCACTGATTCACGGTCATGTAATCTTGACTGATTCAAAACCACAGACTCAAACCAGTCCTCAGCACATTGTTCTTGTTTACACTACATTACCAATAATCGTTGTATTGGTCTTTTTTCTGCCATTCTCCTGTGTACTTGGATCCCTCTTGGTTATGTGAATTGAATTGGGGCTAGTGTATTGGTTGGTGTTTTCCCAGATTTACTCCTGCTGTAGACAGCGGATATTTTCTGCTCGATTTTAAGACCACATCATGCATTGATTGCCATCGGGACATAAAGATAATTTTAACAAGAATAACAAAAGGTGTATCTAAATCTGATTACCAACACTGCCTTTAAAGGGACTGTGAGGAGTTTTTAAGTGATCTTGAAAAAGTCTCACTTCTAGATATTTGCCTGATCGTAATCTACAACTGAAAATGAGATCATCACCAGCAGGTAGGTTATTTCTAAATGCTATTTCTTAGCTTCCCAGTCAGTTTGGGCAGGACCGGATTGATTTACAACATGCCAAAGTCTCTGTGACACCACGCTAGATAATGAAATTTAGAAGTAAGAAGAGAGATCTTGTGTGTTTTTCTCTACTGAATAGGATTTCTGTGACTTATTTAACAGTGACGGTGGACACTGGAGCTGAACTGTCAGACAGAAAAAGGACGTCAGAGCGGAAGAAAGCTAAATGGGAGAGTGATAGCATAGGCTAAAGGCTAAAACACGGGCTAAACTGTTTGTGATAACGTTTAATCCAACCCACATGTAGCAGTTGTACTGCAGCGATCTGTTTAAACTTGAGAGTCTGTCAATAGAATGAAGAGTGAGGTTACATTGGCATTGGCAGGTGAGCAGGATATAAGGCTTTGCTAACATTACATGTAAGCCTGTGATACATCTCAGACCACCGAGCTGGGAGAGCACTTAAATAGCCAGTAACTGAACCAAGGTACAAACTGACAATGTTTGCTTGTTGTCACATTTCAAACAACAGTGCTGCGTAACTGTTGATAAATACCTTACCTTGTTGCGTTGTGTACAGTAAAAAGTTGTCTTGAACAAAGAAAGTAGTGTTAAGAAGACAATCCGATTTCCATTCATTTCCAAAACAAACACGCGTCTTGTTAAGAGTCATGTTATCACAACAGTGTGCACGTGATTCCAGCCAAAGATGTCACACAATCCACCTCAAAAATGTAGTCCTCACAGCCTCTTTACAGAAGTTCAATCAGGAGAGACTGATACACCAATTAGAATTGTGAATAGATTTAAAACTGCTCAGCATCTTAGACATCATATAAGAGTAAACTTATAGAACATCATTCAATCAATGGACACCACAGTTTGATCAATTTATTTGTAATCCCTCTTGTGTTGTTTCGCTTTTCATTTTCTTTCCTCCTTTAATGCCTTCTGTCACCCCCACGCCTCACCAATCTCCATTAAGCTTTGACAAAACCCCTTAAAGTGAGGTTTCATTCAGTGTTCAACTGGCAGACTCTTCTTACAGTCACTTCACACCCTTCTTCCTCGTGGCATCAGTCTGTTTAATGACAGATATTTAAAGACTATATGTTAGCATGGAGATGATGTGTTTCAATGTGGCAGTTTGCATTTAATTATTCATAATAACAATGTTTGATGCCTTAAATGTTGACTGGTGCATATACCAATATTAAAAATAGATTATTAATACATTTAACCAGAGTGACCCTCTCATTGTTGCACATTTTGTGATGCCTTTCGGGGATTTTTTGCCTGGTTTTGTCTGGATTTTTTGTCAGGTTTAAGGATAAATGTAATTAATAAAAAATGTTTTTAAAAAGCGTGAAATCACAAGTATTGATCAATACAATGAATAATCCATGGATTACTTGTTGTAAATTCCGCCGAATCAATCTATCAATCTAGTAAACACCTTAACCTAAAGAAAGATAAAAACATAACATAAGTTTTTAATTTAAGTATATTGAATTTTGGTATCTATTTCTTTCAGTGTTTTCTGAGGCAAAAGAAGAGAGGACTTACGATAAACTGTAAAATCTACCCGGTAAAGTTTGAGGACAAAAAAATTCACTTAGAATATTATAATGCTCTGATCACACATCAGCTCATACAGGCTTTAAGAAGAATATTATACTCGGAACCCTGCAAGGAAAAGTCTTCTGGCCAGGGGTCTCACATATGAACATTGCCTACACACAAGAGCCTAAAAGAGGGAAACACCTCTTATTAAGATCAGAGGATGAACTGAAGTCAGATTATATTTTGATGCCTCATCTAATTCCATTAAATATCAAAACATTAACAAAACTGTTATTGTTAACAATGAAACCAGTCTCACAGGTTCGTTTTAGTACCATTGTTAGTACCAAACTATACCTTTTTTTTCTGCTGAAACTGTTGTAACTTTTTAAGGGACTCTTGTCAAATAACAAACCTGTAATATAAGGTTTACCAGGCTCAAAAGAAGGAACAGGAAAGTAGTGTGTTTTTAATTAAACTCTGGGTCAGGGTCAAATATCTACAGTATGTAATCAGAGGTCTTGTATGGGTCAGGAAGGGTGGGTATGCAGACCCTCTTTAGCCATGGATTAAAAGCAGTGACAGGTCATTACACACCTGGAGGCAGAAGCTAATCAGAATGCCGACCAAGCAGCAGGCTCTCTGAGTGATCGCCTCTCTTTTTACATTCAACTGTACTAATGGTGTTGTCACAGCACTGGCATTTTTATGGCCACTTAAAGCACATTTCCAATGCAAACACTGAGAGAGGGTGTCCATAATTCAGAGGTTGTACGGTTCTTGCATAAAAAGGGCATAAATTAAGCACACCAGGACAGGAGAAGCAGAAGCAAATCTTTCAAGCTAAAGGGATTTAGCCACTGCAAAAAAAAAAAAAAAATGTATTGCTGAGCCACCAAGTGCTATGATGGGATTAAAATGAACAAAATTTAAAACTACCTGGAATCCTGCTCAGCTGTTCTGTTTATGTAAATGTGAATGTTTATGTGGAGCTGAACAGGCATCTGTAAAATCTGAAGCTTACATACCTTTTGAGTCAATCAAGCTGATACTGGTCTGGTCTCTGGACTTTTTGAGACAGGCTTCATGGAAGATGAGGACTTAAAAACCATGATTCCATAAGGATGTCATGGTTTTAACTGCTGAGATTACTGTAATCTTAGACATGAGAGGCTTCAAAACCCTGCATCAGAATCAAATGGGTGACATTGCGGACACTAAACCCATGTATTATTCAGTTTGTAGTGTGTAATTTCACTTGATGTCCAACCAAACCTGCTAAAAACTCCTGGTTACGTTACTGTACTCAGAATGAGTTTGTATGATTTAAAATGATGACAAAGTAGTGTCAGAAGTAGTGAGAGCAATGTTTGGCTAATAAGCCCCACTAGGATTTAAGGCATCTAAAGAGAGAGGTCAAGAATTAGGTTTAACTAGCAACACTGGTCTTGTTACACTCCTTCCTACTGGAATCATTACAGGGGTACAAACTTTATATCTGCAAATGAAAACAAAGAGATATGTACAATGTTTTATTTTCTGTCTGGTGCTGAGTTTTAGAATCCTACTGAAATCTTAACCAATTGCTGTTACCCCCTGCTCAGTGGTATGCCTCTGCAGAGTCCCAGTGGTTCCACCTAGTACATATTGCACCATGTATTTTCATTTGTATTCTGTATTGTGTGACTACAGCCAAAAACCAGCATCTCATCATCTCTGTGCTTTTATTTTTGAGCTCTTTGAACTCAGTAATTTTTTTTTCAATCTTATTAGGGCATCACATTTTCCCATAGGGCTTAGCAGATTCAGAATGACCTTTTATTTTGTAAAAAGGATAAACTGCAAAGCACATTTTGAATGTCAAAGTAGTAATAACTCACAATTCTTTATCTTTAATGAGGGACTGGGTGTTGAGTTTAAAGCTACCCTATTCAGCAGCAGAATAATACCATCAGGAGTGTTTGTGTCCTTATAGAAATGTTTCACAGCTGACTGAAAGTTTAAAGTTAATATATTTTGTCCCTTATGATCAGTACATAGGCTCCAGGAGAAGCGGTATAGAAAATGGATGGATGGATGGATGATCAGTACATGCATGGATTAAGCCAAGTGTCCACACTACACTGCATCTCACGTTGAATAATTCATGTCTCCCCGAGGCATGTATGTAATCCTGCATTTGTGTGATTACTTACTGGGTCTGAAAGATGCGACACTTTTCAATAAATGATCTCTGCACTTTTTCATCCGGTTCATCCTGAAGAGCAGAGCCAAATCCCAGTGAAGTTCTGAAGGAGCAGTTATGAGTACTCAGAAATGCTGACTGTCATGACAACCAGATGTAGACAAACTCAGGACTGAAGTCCCCAGGGTCCAAGTTCAAGTCTAAGTCACCAAAGAAGGATACATGTTGAGTTAGAGTCAGGTCCTAATAATCTGAGTCAGCTGTTAGGCAACCTGGCAGGATCTACTGCTGACAGAGATGACACATGAACACACATGCAGTGGAACACATGTGCCAGCTGTGATACCGAATGAATTATGAGGGCTTTTTATAAATAACAACAATGAAATCAATAGATTCATGATGCAGTCAATGCTCCAAATCAATCCAAGTCTTGGATGCTTAAGTCTAAGTTCAGTTACAGGTCATAAAATATGGACTTGAGTCCTACAACTCTACACTATGAAGCTTCAACTAGTAATCTCTACAACTTTCCCAAAGCCAAGTCAAACCAGCAATCTCTTCAAGATGACACAGAATCAGCAACAGTGAGTGTTTCATTATCACTGCAATGTTAAAAGGTAAATCTGTCATTGCTGTCACTGTAAAGGCAATTATCCACGCTGATGTATTTATAGCACTTTTATCATTAGCAGTTACCAAGGTTATTGTTGGTTATTAACCCATAAACAAACACATTCAAAAGCTAAATGTGTTTGTTTAGCATTATTTCCCAGCTGTCTGTGAGAGGATGGAAAACTTAAGAGCACAGGGTTTGTGTGTTTTGGGGTCTAAGTTCAGTTCTAACATCACATACAGCCTTAGTGGATCTCAAGTGGGCTGAGCCAGTAAAATCATAGCATAACTACCCATAAATAACAACAAGTCCAAGTATACTTAGCTTATCACAGTGACTGCAAAGGCACAAAACATTAAATCACAAGAATTTGGAACTGAAAAATGTAGAATTGTGCTTAAAGGTTAAAGATCAAAGATTAGATCAGCTTAACAAGAGCTACCAGTCATTTCAACTCTTTTTATCCAACAGGTGTAGTTATTCTGAACACATCAATAGACTCCCTTTACTTTAAATAGCTAGAGTGGGAACTATTTTAAACATAGTGAACAAAGTGAAGTTATCCTCTTCCTTATAAATCTATAACATTTAAAACATGAAAAAATCGTTCTGAAATCGAATCAGCCACAGAAGGCTATTCCTCGTCAGGCAAAAGTTTGTTGCTTCTCAGCAAATACGACTTCTGCAGCCTTCAGGAAGCATGTTTTTACAAACTCCCCAGTATGGCTTTGACGCTAATGCTGTTTTGTTAGCTACTGACCTCACAGCTCTGGATGGAAAAAGACTGCTGTTTCCTCAGATGCACCAGCAATTCATGTATCTTCTCTCTGAGTTGTCCTTGCGAGCTGTTGTATTTTTCACCATAAAAAGTCTTATAGTGGTGCTGAATATTGTATTTTCTGAGCATAAAACTTTCTGCATACACACCAAGCACACAGGTTTTCCATTCACCTCTGCATTTATTCCACAGACCAGATTAGACCCCGTGGCAGGCCGGTTTTGGCCTGCAGGCTATATGTTTGACACCCCTGCTTTAAATTTTTATTTGTTGAACAGCATTCCAAAAAAACAAAAAAAAAACAAAACACAGCTCCTACTCAAACATTCAAGTTTCTCAGAGAAATACTAAAACCATCAACCTTCAAACTTGAGCTAAGACAGCTTGGCAGCTAACATGCCCTGTGCCTGCTCTGCATTTTATCATTGCTATAAAGTGGAAAGCATAGCGGTTGTTCCTCTGTCCTGCTGTTGACTTGAGTCTGGCTCCCTGTGCCAGAGCCCTTGTTGTTCACAAGACAGTTGAATTCACTGGAGGGGCGGCTGGAACACGTGCCAGTTTATGGTGTGAGCTTGGCACGGCTGCACATGAAACTGTAATAAAAACCCATCTGTTAGAAGACTGAGACCAAGCCAGCTGAACAACTGAAGCTTTCCTCTACAATGTGCCTATGCATTATGGTTTGAGTATTTGGTGGAAATTTTAAGTACTTTATTTGGAAGTTCTATTGATGTTTTCTAAACTGTAAAGTTTTCACACCAAAAACAAACAAATGTCTTCCCTAAGAAAGAACAAGCTACACAGACATGATCCACACTGCTCTTACTCGCCATAAAACTGTGTACTGTTGCATTTCATTAACTATGAATCCTCACAATTCAACCTATAGTATCCTTTCTGAAGGTAGCAGCAATGTATAATGCTGTTGTCATGACTACAGGATAGAGTGATGGAATTAAGAGGCTCCACAAACAAGCGGATGCAAAAAGTGATTGACTTTGCATAATGCTCCCTGAATTGCATGCTCTTTAGAAATGCTGGTGAACTTGGAAGCGCAAACATAATGAAGGATCCCACACACAGTGTAAATCTAATCCGAATACAAATAAAATAATTTTCATTTTTTTAAGCTTGCAGAGGGTTAAAGAGTTCTCGTTTTCTTTTTGTTTGCTTCATTTTTGTGTTCCTTTTTATAGTATGCATGCAGGCATCTTCAAACTTGGGAATAAGATTGACTCCATCAACAATTTTTTAAATTTTGTTAAAGATGACAAAAAGGTTTTGATCAAAATCTCAAAATCTAGATTTTTTTTAAAATACTTTCCTAGATTGTTTATATCTAGAAGCAAGATTTAAACTCATATGACTGCAAAAAGGTTGTCATACAGTCCAAAAAATAATAGGCAGTTCAATATGACAATGAGAGCAGGTTCTCTTAACAGTTGTGTGCCAAAAAGCAAAAGAAACATTATCCCCACCCTGGGAAATTAAGAGTGTTGTTCCAGAAATCTGTTGTTCATTTTTCCTGAAATATGAGGTGACAGTGAGTACAAGTGAGAATAGAGTTGTTTCAAACAGGGACAAACAAATCTAAAAAACGTGCAAGGACAGACTCAGAGAAATGGATGCCTTCAAGACAACTTGTTTTCTCCAAAGAAAGACCTATAAACAACTTGCTGTAGCGTTTCTTCAGACTGCATTCCCTCAGGACATTGCTTTTCAAACTCTCTGGTCTGTGTAAAACAAAAAAAAAAACAAAAAAAAAAACAAAAAAAAAAAAAAAAAAAAAAAAGCAAAAACATACAAACTCCCTTTTGTTTGAGTGTGTTTAGAATAAAATAGGATAAATATATTATTTCTACCTTATAGATTTACATAAGAGAACAGCGACTCCAACACTCTCTGAATTAGAAAAAAATAGAGCTATAAAACCATTTATACAAAGACTTTAATGTCACCAGAACTCAGTTAATCCCACACCTCCTCTGGCCTGTGATTTCTGAACTGTATTTTAGTACTAGTTTTATTAAACATGTTATGACTTTCTCACAAATAAAGTTTAAAGCTACTGAAGGACAAATTTTCTGGGCTGTAGCTCAGTGGTAGAGTCATCGCCTCTCATTTGGAAGGTTGAGGGTTCGATTACAGCTCCTGCAATTACATGTTGAAGTGTCCATAAGCAAGACACTGAAGCCCAAAAATTGCTCCCACTGTTGGTCAATGGTGTGTGGATGCATGTGAATGTATTAGATAAAAACTGATGGCTCCTTTATATATATAGAAGTCTCAGCCATCAGTGTGTGAATGTGGTGTGGATGGGTGAAAGAGATCAGCAGTGTAAAGCGCTTTGAGTGGTCGGTCGGTCGGACAAGAAAGGCATAGTGGTCCATTTACCATTAACCATTTTCTGATGTATGAGTAGTAGTGCTATAAATCTCCCAATATAAATGTTAGAAAGTAAATAAATGTGCTTCTGAAGTTTTAAAGTTTCCTGAAAAATGAGAGCTTGTTCCCTCTGTAATTCAACAAACTATTTCTCTAAGCTGAATGTTAAGTAATATATTCAATAGCTGTAGAGTGTGTTATTAACATGCTCCATGTGGAACAACATGTCTCACAGATGGGTATAATTTTCTGTTCAAATACAGATCACTTAGCTGAATATAAGAAAAGTAGAGTAACTGCATCAATGATGAAAATTGTTGAAATATTAAAAATCAGTGGAGCTCAGTGCCCTCTGTGATGAAATGCTGAGGGCTGCTGGGAGTCAGGGCACAGAAGATTGCATCACCTTGTGCAGAGAGCAGACTAATGAGACTGTTTTAACACTGCACTGTTTAATACACTGAGTGGATCTTGCAGGCAAGTGCTTTGAGTCCACAAACAATCAGGTCTAGGAATTAACAAAACTAAGAGATATCAAGTCAGTGTTGTATTCCATACAATATTTTTTAAATCTGATCAAATGATAGTTTAAATACAGGTAAAACCCAAAATGCCATTTCCTTTTTGCAGACAGAATATTGTATAAAATGTGATGTGCCCTGAATATTCAACACCTTTTCATCTACATGTGATGTACAACACAGTTATCACCGTCATTTCCTGATCTATATTTAGTGCATTGCATGCTCCTGTTGAGCCACATTAGCCTCAGGAAGAAGGCAATAAATGGAAAGTTAATGTGCCATACCTGCAGCTGATGCTACTGTAGTTGACATCTCCGCAGGCTCGGTTGAGAAGCCTGCAAAAATTGTACCACAAATGAACAGGAAAGATTTACCAGAGTGCAGAGCCATAACCAGTGAACCAGGAAATGGTGGCAAGGTTCTTGCAGTCATATAATTCTTCCTGTATGGTCAGTGTGTTGACAGGTAGAGACAGAGGAGTGCTGCTGGTCAACGTTCTGCCTGACTAAAAGTGATGAATTCTTTGGGGTGTGAAAATACTTTTGTCCTGTTGAGAACAAGTGTCATGGTGAAACATGGTGTTCATGAAGGGTCTGGTGTAAACTGATGACATTGCATCAACAGAAGATTGGTTTGACAGTTTCCAGTCTGGTGGTTTAACTGCTATGAGGAACCATTTTTCAAGTAAGACTGAGAGTACATTTCAGGTGAAGGATGTATTTTTTTGGTTGCACGTTCTCATTAGACATCAAAAAATATGAATAAATTGGGTTGCTACAGGGGAAAAAGATACAGATGAGCCAGATATATTTATGGAATAAGCTAAGTGCTAATTTATGGATGACAAAAGCAAAATTAATTTGTACCTTGCTTTTTAATATAAGACATGCTCTGTCTGTGAGAGATGTCTGGTGCTTCCAGCCCAGCATGGCTCTAAATCTCTAGCCAAACTCTTCTCCTCTGTTGTTCCCAAATGGTGGAATGAATTACCCAACTCCATAAGATCCACTGAGCCCCTTTCTTCTTTTAGGAGACGTCTGAGGACTCAAATGTTCAGGGAACACTTGGGCACTTCATCTGACCCTTCCCCTCTTTGTCCTCAGCGGCAGAATAAATAAGGTCTCAGTGGTCTTAGTAAAAAAAATCACTAAATATTAAAGGTTGTTGAACGATATTGCTGATATTGAATTATAGTTGAGGCTACATTATTTCAGATGGAAGGTGCCGACCTCCTCACTACTCCGAGTCAACGCATTACTTAATTTTTTTAGTAGGTTGATGAACTAACAATAGTTGGTTTCTTGGTGCCAGCTTTCCAAAATGCAAAGTGCAACCAGTACACCTAGTTGTTCAACTACGCAGTGTTAAAGTAGGCTGTAGTAGTGTGATGTCTGACAGCACTGCAACAGTATGCTTTGCTTTCCATAATAAACTTGTGGTTTAAAAACACACACACACACACACACACACACACACACACACACACACACACACACACACACACACACACACACACACACACACACACAGAAATAAATAAATAAATAAATAAATAAATACAGGGATGCCAAAAGTTCCTCATAGGATCTATTTTCATGGCTATAACCCCCATCAATTTTTTTGTGGTGCCTTCATATCTTTTTTGTCTGTTTATTTGAAAGTGAAACTAATTATTATCAAAGGGAAAAGAGATTTATCCTGCTGTCTTTCATCCATCTGTGGAGAGCCTGGCATGCGGAGCTCTCAGCATGTAATTTTTCTGTGGGGACACATTCTGAAAAATTAATACTTGAACACATTTAAAATGCCTTTTGGATCACCCTGGTTTATTTTAGCTCTATCAAAGACACGTGAGACCATTAAATGAATGTGTGTGTGCTCTAATTCTAATGAGATATTTAATTTCAAGGCACCTGCTGTCATCTGTTAGTGTGAGCAGCACTGCAAGATGATGTGTTCAGAATTTAGGGACATCATAAGTCAAGAGCCTCCTCCACAACACCATTTAGAGTGCAAAGAAATCAATTTACAGCCACAAAAGAAAACAAGTTGACCTCAGTGGTCTTTGAGAAGCCCTACAATTTTCTCTGTGTCCCAGGCTCAGAAAAGGTGGTTTATTCTTCCTCCTAGCTGTTACTCCTGTCTGCTCCCTTTCCGGTGGGTGTCAACCCAGCCTGAAAGCCTTGAGAAATAAGGGTGAAATTGAAGCTGATACATGCAGACACGAGCCCCTAAGATGGACACAACACCTGTCTGCTAGCACTGAGCTCAGCGCCTCTACAGGGCTAACTGGCTCAGACAGCCCCAGTCTAGGATGAGGTCTGTATATTTGTACGTGTGTGTGTGTGTGTGTGTGTGTGTGTGTGTGTGTGTGTGTGTGTGTGTGTGTGTGTGTGTGTGTGTGTGTGTGTGTTTTATAATAAAAAATGAATAATGTGAACTGGGAATAGGACTCAACAAGGGAGTGGAATTTAAAGCCAACAGCTTCCACACAGGCTTCATAACATCCATTATTTATTTAGTTCTCTTTGAGACATTCAGACGTGTCTCTACCTGCTGCCTTTTGATAGAGGGTCAGAGGAATCACATCCCCTCTCTTTCACTACAAAATAGTTTCTCTCAACTGAAAATAATTTAAATGCAATCGTATAATTTCTGACATTCTAAATTTCATGTTTCCTGTGCTTATGAATACATGTATTGTTTTGTTACACTGGAGGGAATTCCCTTTATTTTTCCGACTACACTTGTGATACATTTGGGGTTTTCTTAGTAATGCATTGCCTCAGTCTGAAATTCAACACTGCATACTGACTCCTCTCTCCCTTAGCTCTGACACGTCTGATGGAAATGGCTCTTTTCACCATCAGTGAGAAACAATAGGTATTCATTTTCTCCATGCGCTCTCGGGCTGCTCAGCACAACTTAAAATTTGGAACCAGGCACCCTGCTTTGAAAGCCATTCAGCTCCAGCTTTAATGCAAAATGCAAGGGCTTTAAATGCTGTCACAGCTGCAACTACAATCAGTTGTTTCCATGATCTACATGGTTTATAATGCCTTTTAAGGGGCGAACAGAGAAAAGGCTGGCTGTAGCAGAAAGGAACCTCCTTATGAGGAAATGATTCTGCATAGCTTCAGTAATCACACTGAAGGGAAAGCATCTTAGAGTGAAGATGCATTAACTGTTTGATGCCTTTTAAAATGCTCTTAATCAAGTGCAAAAACTGAACTTGTGTGTGGCAGCTGATATTTTAGCTTCTATTCCAATTCTTTGCCCAGTTTCTAAACAGAGGGGCAGAACTGACCAGCTTCCCATGTGTGGATAAAATACCTGCTGCTGACAAATTCCACAAACAAGCTCTCAAAAACAATAACAACAAACAAATAAAAGATTATCCCAAATAAAGTCGGTGCTAACTAGCTATTTTGCACTAATTAGCTTTAGTCGGTTTGCATAATTCAACAAGTATAATTTAGAATATAAAGTATTTCAATAAACCACAAAATACTTATGTCAATAAGTCATATATACTTACTTAATATAATAATAATAATAATAATAATAATAATAATAATAATAATAATAATAATAATAATAATAATAATAACAACAACAACAATAATAATTATAATAATAATAATAATAATAATAATAATAATAATAATAATAATAATAATAATAATAATAATAATAATAATAATAATAACTAATTGTTTAATCCGTTGCCTGTTTTTTGTTTGCATTGTTTGGGCTAGCTTTTAGCTTTTAGCTTTTAATTAAAATTAGGGATTATTATAATATTATTTTTCATTCATTTATTATTATTATTATTATTATTATTATTATTATTATTATTATTATTATTATTATTATTATCTACACACACGTATGATCCTACTAAAAGCTGTTGTTAAATGTTAATGATGTGCATCTGCTCAGAGCCATTATTTCTAAATGACTGATGAGATACTTTAAACGTTAGTTACAAAATCAGAAGCAGTGCTTGAAACTACACTCAACATCTCAGCGAGATCCCTCCGCCTAATTGACTCGCAGCGTGAGCCGCAGCACCTGCATCCACACTGCCTCCGCCTCCGCCGACCGCATCATCATCATCACAATCATCATCACCTCCTCCTGCAGAGCCGCGCGGAGCAGCGACATCTTTCTCAACAGCTACAGTTATATGCCCGTGAAGGCAACTCAAAGCCGGAGGAGGGGGTATTTTATCGATGTTATCCACCCATATGTGACTATTTCTTAAAACTGCTTGAGGTATTAACTTAAAAATGGGACCCCTCGGAGTGATAACATGGATTTTACAGTACGCGGGACTTTACGTTCAACTTAACGCAGCGCTCATCGTAGAAAACGGAGAGGTGGATAATCACATCTCTGGAAACGGTGAGTTATTTTTGCTTCTTTGTTAGTGATATTTTGAGGCTTCTTATATATTTAGTCATACTCATGAAGGGAAGTAACTGGGTGGGGTTCAGTGAACCTGTATTCGTGAATCTCATATTAGTTTCTGTCAAGTTTATTACTGTTGAGTTGACTGTTAACAGTCTCAAAGTTGTACGTGATAGACTTACATGGATAACGTTTTGGAATCAATTCACTGAGTAGTTATGAGACTTTTTAAAGCATATAGCTGACAAAACCACAGACCCGTTTACAACTTGTGAGGAGCTGGGCTCCACAAAGCAATTTTCCGCCACTTCTCTGCAAAGAAAAATGCATTAAAAACAACCAGTTATATTCGAGGAAATCGAGTTCAGCATGAAAAGCTTTTAAAACTGGTTTTGAAAAAAGCATATGCTAACTTAATTTCCTACTATTTTTTTTATTTATAAAAGCCAAAGCAAAAATATATGTTCTTGTTGTCAAATTCATGCATCAACAGGGTAAAAACATACGATTAATAACAGTAGTATGTTTTCTTTTAAAGGATGATTGTGCGGCATGGTTTTGAGATGAAAGTACAAATAGCTGAATATATATATATATATATATATATATATATATATATATATATATATATATATATATATATATATATATATATTTTTTTTTTTTTTTTTTTTTTTTTTTAATTTTTTTGAGGAAGTATTGGAAACATGGGAGCACAGCTTTATTGATGGGTGAACAGACCACCTGTTACAACAAAAATCCCTTAGAGCTCCTGTGAGGGTTTTTAACTGGTTATGAAACATACTGAAACTTCACACTGATGTTTTTTATGACTTAGAAAAGCAGAGTATCACTGCCAAAAAAAGACTGGCTTGTTCTTTACTGTAGTTTTAAATGCTGGTAACCACTGCAAGGTATTTGGTATCACATAAGGTAATTTACATCAAAGAAAAAACTTTTTTTTTCCTGCATCGCAACACATATTCCTCTGTAAGTCAGCAATAGAATATTTGTGTGTGTGTGTGTGTGTGTGTGTGTGTGTGAGATAGAGAGAGAGAGAGAGACATAAACACCAGTTAAATAATGTATGTCCAGGATGAGATCTGCAGCCATTTGAGAGGCACAGATGTATCACAGGGAGTGCTAAAATTGAGACCAACATTAACTCATTGGCTGCTATTGACGTCTATAGACGTCAGTTATGTGTTTGAACAGGTGGGGATGGTGTCTGGAAGAGCTTGTTTATCAATATTAGGCTTGTGAACTACTAAATGTGGCAGCTTTGCTCTCTTTGAATGAGAGATCAGCATAGAAATGAGAAGAAGATGTGAGATGACAGAGACATGGCAAGTCTGAAAAGTTCAGGCAGCTCACACTCAAACAGAGTGTGTGTTGGTAGTTGGGAGAGAGAGAGAGAGAGTCACGATCATGAGAAAAGTTGATGGCAATCATGGAGAGGATCAAAGGATGCAGCTTCAGAGACGAGTGCTATCTAAAAAAGTGTTTTTTTTTTGTTTTTTTTGTTAAAAACAGGAAAACAGGTGAAAGAAAAGAGTCCGCTCTTTCTTTTGGTAGTTTCAGAGTTTACATAGTTGTAGAACACAATATTCTGTGGGTGTTGAAAGATCTATCAAAATGGTTTTGATGGCCAGTGTGACAGCACCCTTAGAAAACCCATATTTCAGCCTCTGTCTGAAATGCTTTGTTAAAGCTGCTGTCTCCTTAAAACTCCCCCTTCACAACCCCCCTTCCCTCTGATTGGCCAACCCTCAGGAGGCCCGCTGGAGGCAGAGCTATGGACAGACTATAATGTCTTTTCCCCTCCAGTGTGTCAGGAGCCACTCCTGATAATGACATTATTTCAGCAAGTCTTACTAAGATCTTGTCTGTTTTAAGCAGTTTACATACTGATACAGGAATTTTTATAACACGAATATGCAGCAGTTTGGAAAGCTACACATGTTCAGTATGGACATCCAGCATTATTTCATATCCATGTTTATGGGAAAACATAGTATCTGCTCTTTAAGTTCCTAACAGGAGCTTTAAATAAAGCATCTGATTAAAAAAAAAAAAAAAAAGTCAAATTGTGTGTTTTAGTCTATCCTGGTATTGCTTCACATATTTTTTTCCTAATACATTTAACTCCCATGTAAAGTACTTTTTTTCAGTAAATTTCCTACTTTCATCGGTGTCAGCACTTTTGGACATTGTTTAAATCTTCGACTGTGTGCAACGGTACCTTTCTGCAGCAGCTCCACACATAGATTTCCCGTTATCTAATTAAGGGGTGTGATAACTACTTCATCACTGTGTCTCACCAGTCGTCCCTGGAGTCCTTTCTGCTTAGTGAGTTAGTTTTAGCTCAATCACTATAAATGAGTGCAGCGTGTGTGTGTGTGTGTGTGTGTGTGTGTGTGTGTGTGTGTGTGTGTGTGTGTGTGTGAGTGTAGCAGTTTCAAACAGATTGACTGTCTCGGACAGGTTGCAAAATCAATTAGTAGCATTCCTCCCAAAGGGAATTAATTAGAATTGGTTTTAATTGTTGTGTCTCCGGCTGGCTGTAAAGAAGAAGAAATGCCTCTGGGTGTTGAGTCCTAACAAGAATGAAAGCCGCTCTGGAAGAACTGTTTGTGTTTTTTTGTATGTGAACCAACATTAAAGCCATCTATTCTCACATTTTGTGCCTTTGTGGTTATGTAACTCTCAGGATCTTTATTTCCTCTTCAGTCAGGCTCTCTGATAAATTGCCTTGGCAGAGGGGAGCTGCGCCGTCATGTAGAGCAGAGAGGCTGGATGCACTGTTGTGGAGAGTGCTTGTAAGATTCAGCCTTGAATCATTTGTTTCAGAGAAGTGCATCTGGCCACAGCTGGCCCCAGCACCTCTGATTCCACTTTAGAAAGATGAAGTTTCATTTGTTGCAAAATTATAATTGTATGTGATGAAAACAACCAGGTTACTTTTTTTCAGTACTTTCTCTTTGTTGACAGCCTTCTGTTGTTTCTGCATGTGTGTCTCTGCCTGAGATTTTGTCCTCAAGCACAACAAAATGAAGATGATGCCACACATGGTCTCAGCAAAGATTCCACACCCTTCATTTTTGTTAGAGGACATGAAGATGTTAGTGCTCTCTTTGGCAACGTTCATCCTGTTATCCATGGTGAGTGTAGCGCTCTCACAGCAAGGGGGCGTGTATCGATTCATTAGGCCTCCGAAGTGTCTGAGATCTTCTGCCAGGCCTCTGCTTGGTGTCCTCTTAATGAGGACAGCCAGCCCTAACAGTTTGCATTGGCTTTCAATTTAATGGAGCTCTGCCTGTGTCTAAGCATGCGTGTGTGCAGGTTTGTGTGTGTGTAAGGAAGAAACAGATTGTACAGTCATGCTGTCACCACAGTGCAGGGTGCTGACAGAGCCTCGGTAGGAGAGAGGAGAAGAGAAAAAGGATAGTTAAACAACGCTCACCTGGAGACGGAAGAGATTAAGAAGTAGATTTGAACCTGTCTCAACCTGAAGAGAGTACAGACTTTTTCAATGAGGTTGTGAGCTCTGTATGAAACCATGACACTTGTCATGACGTGGCTTAAATTAGGTTATTCCATGTGAAAAATTTTAAATATAAACTAATGAAAATGGTATCTAGATCTTTTAATCTTGATCTATTTAATCTTAATCTCTAATCTTAATCAACATGTGTCGAGTTAAATTTCATGTTATTTGAGGTAAGACCAAAGGAAAATGTCAAAACATTTTCAAGTTCAGAAGAACAAAAAGACATCCTCACTTGAGACAGTCCTAATGTGTTTTCTGGTAGCTTAATATGTAGGTGCATCATGTTTACTGATATTTTTAAACCCGTGTCAGTTCCTGTTTAAAAAACACATCAAATGAGAAAAAAAATCATATTTTTAATTCAAAATTATGTCACAGAATTGTGCAAACAAGCTGACATGCGCTTTTCAACAAAAAAAGCCAAAGGACTCTGGTCTACATACTCCTTCCATTATCCTGCTATGTACAAGTCTGCGGTGAAAAACATACAAACAACCAAAAAAACAACAACAACAACAACAAAAAACCACCTGTTTGGAACATTCCAAAGGTGAACAGGTTAACTGAAAACAGTCGAGTGTCATGATTGGGTATAAAAGGAGCATCCCAAAAGGCTAAGTTATTGTCAAGCAAGGATGAGGTGAGGTTCACCACTTTGTGAACAACTGTGTGAGCAAATAGTCCAACAGTTTAAGAAGAATGTTTCTCAACATACAGTTGCAAAGAATTAAGGGATTTCATCATCTACAGTCCATAATATCATCAAAAGATTCAGAGAATCTGGAGAAATCTCTGCACATAAGCAGTAAGGCTGAAAACAAACATTGATTGGCCGTGACCTTTGACTCCTCAGGAGGCACTGCATTGAAAACCAACATCATTGTGTAAAGGATATTACCACATGGGCTTAAGAACACTTCAAAAAACCATTGTCAGTTGCTTAACAGTTAATCTCTACATCTACAAGTGCAAGTTAAAACCATCTACCATATGTAGCCAAAGCCAACAACACCCAGAAATGCTGCCAGTTTCTCTGGGCATTATATAAGCCGCATCATATATCATAGCCCCCTGCTATTCAAGCTGCATTTCTGCACAATATGCCTACATTGGTTACATTGTGATAACCTAGATAAATTTAATCCCTTTTTGCACAGGATTAATTTCATCAGGGAACCTCTGATAATTTGTAAGAATTGAGAAGGACGTCTCTCTTTAAATCCCATACGAATTGATCATATCCATAATTTGTAAAGCAAAAATTCCATGACTAATCACCAACCATATTTCAAGACACACGCCTTAATACTTATCCAGTCTGAATGAGCATCACTGTAACTTTGGGTGGTAATATTTTAGAAGGTGATCATTGTCTGCTAAAAAATGATCAAGGTAGCGCTGGGCATTCTAAGCAAAGGTTTTAATTGCACTTTGAACAGTCATAAGATGGAAGGAGACTCACTTTGCACCCCTAGGTCATCAGTTAATCTGCTATAAATAGTCTAAGTTATGGACATTCAACTCATTCAATTTATTTAGGATCGCCCCTTGAGATGCATTATCTTTTTTTCGAGGGGTCCCTATGACCTTCCAAAAAATAACAAAACAAAAATTACAAAAATACACAACAAACACAAAACACATTTCTCTACCACTTCCACAACCCCCACACCCTACCCTATCACCAGTTCACAAAAATATTGCTCATTCACATTCACATTACAATACAGTACAACATCAGGAGCAACAGAATTCCGCTGCAAAGAAATAAATCAAATAAAACACAAAAATGATATCAGAAACACAACTTGTTTGCAAGTGGGAAAATAAATTTGATCTAAAGATAAAAAAAGAAGTGATGGACCTTAAAGAGGATGGAAGATTATTCAAATCAGATGGAGCTTTGAACTTGAGTCACCTTCGACCTATTTCTGATACTGATACTGATACTGTCTGATAATTCTTTTTTTTTTTTTTTTTGCTCTTATTGGTCCGATATCAATATAGGATCAGGACACCCCTACTAATTCTGTGGTACTAGTACTTAAGAAAGAATAAATTCTGCTATTTTGTTTGTTGCCAAAAAATAGAACAGATCCCATCAAGCTTTTGAAATTGCTAGGTCTATGCAACTGACAGAAACAGGACAAGATACAGCTTGGGAGAGTTTGGGACTACATTTGGATTTTTTCTTAATCACTTCTCATGCTGTAGTGGCTGAATTCTCTCTGCCTGGAGGTCGGCCTGGGCATGCCAGGACAAGAGGGAGCAACATAGGAAGTAAATGCGTTTGGGCTACATGACCAACATGACAGACATTTCAAGAATGAAATAAATTCCTGTATTAAATAGTTACCATTGGTTTTTTAATGTCTAATTCTGCTCCGAAACATTAAAAATTCAAAAGTTTCTGGTTTTGTTTTTGTTAGAGCAGCAAAGAAATCAGAAAATATTCTCATTTATGAAGCTGAAATGAGGGAATTTGGACTTCTTGTTCTTAAATAATTATCTAAACTGATTAATCGATGATCAAAATGTTGAGGATTAATTTAGTAGTTGATTAATAATTGATTATTCGATTAATTGTTGCAGCTCAAATTAATTACATGGCACATGCTGTGGTCGCCTGCCTCTGTCATGAGGGTTCAAAGTAATGATAAGTTTGATCAGTGTTGATTCTACAAGTATGTTGTCATCATATCTCTGGTTAAAAACAATAAAAATTGAACCTTGAATCAAACTGGGACTTAAGTAATATTACTTAAGTAATAAAACAGTTAAAATCAAAAGTTAATGCCATATTTTTTTTTTGTCAAATCACGTTTTGTGTTTGAAGTATCTATTAAAAAGCTGTTTTTAATTTGACTTTAACAATGTTACGTTATGAATTCTCTTGACCATATTATAGTCTTTTTAAAAATTTATTGTTGTAATGCATACAAGAGAAACATGGTTCAACTTAGTGTGGCTACAGGGTTATTTCTTTACTTTGCAGTCTGGACACATTGTGGGTAGCTGCTCAGTCACTGATGCATTCAGGTGTCCCATCTCATAAAACCACACACGCCATCATTTAAAAGGTTCTCAAGGGCAGCATACTGTAACAGAACATAATGTTGTCTTTCATCCCAGAGGAGTCCAGATGGAGTACACCTTGCCTTTTTGAAAATTGCTCTGAGGCTCTGGTTTTGTTATCAACAACACATGCTACTTCATATTGCCTCACACTGGGAGGAAACACAGAAGGAGCCCCCAAGTCTTTGCTCCCAGGAGGTAATGAAAAATTCACTCTGCAGGCCCTGAGTATCACTGGTAACAGGCAGACAGCTGCTCGCTTGATTACCAGCTTCGTTCTTATTTCATTATTTTCCATTCCACCTTGAATGGGGGCTGAAGGTCTCCCAGAAATCCAATATTTCCCTGAGGAGAATCCTTGCTATGTTGCTCCATGCTCATCAAAACCAAATAAAAAATTACTTTTGGTTAATTTCCAGACTATTTGACTTAATAATCATTATTAGTGTTGTTGTTGTTGTTGGTATTGTTGTTATTATCATCATTATTATTATTATTGTGTGTGTGTGTGTGTGTGTGTGTGTGTGTGTGTGTGTGTGTGTGTGTTTTAATCCTTTAGCAGTAGCTTTTCCGTTTACATGACAACGTTTTTTGGATCAAGTGCAAAGGTATTGTAGCATTTCAGCCTCTCTTTGCACAGAAACAGCGTTTCAGCTGAACTAAAATGGAAACTTTTGACAAAAGCCTCCAGAGTGTAATTTTCTGAAATGCTGTGCTTTGTTTAACACCTGAATATATAAAATTGTTTTCTTCCCTCTCTTATTGATCATCTACATGCAGATTAAAGCTTTTTAAGAACAAGATAAATACTCTCAATAGATCTGTTTATTGCAGGGCCCCCAGTTGTTTTATCCATAGTGCCCTCAGGACTTCCCTCATTATTAAAGCCATTCATCAAGTTATAGGACCACCTTTTCCTCACAGGGATTCTGTTCACAGGCTGTTTACATTCACTGAAGTGGAAGTTACAACTTAAAGCAGGATTTCTGTGTCTTTATTTTCACTGTTGGATCCAACCACGCTCTACTTTCAGGACCCCACATATCCAGTGTCCCTGGGTTTCATACAACCGTTACTTTCTGAATGGTACTTAGAACAGCACAGCACCTGGACTATCTTAAATCAATAATGCTATTTGTTTGTCCTCTCTCTTTTTTGTCCTCTTCCCAGGTTGTCTTGTCTCGTCCGATATGTCACTAATTCCCCTTCTTTCACATTGTGGTGTAGCACGGCCCTACCCTTCAGCTCACATTGGGGAACAAATAAAGTTTGAGTAGCCTACGGAAGGGCTGCTCCAATACTACACTACTTATTTTTCACTGCAATGAAAGAAATGCATTGGTCTTTCAATGCTGACATCGGACCCAGTGCTCAGCTAGAAGGACAAGAGCAGACAAGGGGAGAAAAATCATGCAAAATCAAATAGAATGATTCTCTATATTAGAGCTGCACAATATATTGTTTCAGCATGGTCATCATGATGTGCACATTCGCAGTAGTCACATCACGATTTATCCATGTTATATCCATATTATTTGATCATGGAGGGAAATTTAAATAATGGAGACCTCTGTGTAAGAGTGCGTTATTAAAAAGTCTGCAGTCTCCAACTTACAACTTCTCTTGTTTTTTGGAAACTACAGATCTCTGCAGTTTTGAGAGACATATTCAGAATGGATCTGCAGAATATACTCAAACATACTGTTGTCTTGACTTTTACACATGGTAAAACTATAAAATATGGATAAATAAGTCTCATCCTGCTTAGGCTTGACAGAAAAAAAAACAGAAGTATGCAGAGGTGTTAACAAGCTCACTCTGCATGCTTTTCTCTATCACATTCATACATATGGACAAGAGCAGCTGTAAGTGTCAGTGTTACTTTGTGTCCATGCTAACAAGGCCTCTGTAGTTTAGTCATCTTTACCCCAAGCTGCCTCCATGGCAGGGAGAAAGAGCGTGGAGAGGGATCAGTTGACCTCACTCTGGCTCTTTGCCTTTTTCCCTTTCATTCCACCGAACACCTGGACAAAGTATTTATGAGAAGTCTGTTTAAGGTTTAAGAAGGCCAGGAGCATTTGTCCATATTGTGATTCTTACACTGCATCTCCTTCTTGGATTGTTCTCCACTCTTTTCATTTTTAATGAGTCTCAACTGGGTAGCATGCTGCTGCCGCTGCATCTTCCTGGCCTCATTTCTATTATTGCTCTCTAAGCAACATAAAAGACCATGGAGGATCATTTTAAAAATACATGGATTGTAGTTGCATCACCAGACGAGTGTCCCCTGCCTCTGTGAGAAGACAGTAAGTTCTGACAGTTCTGCCTTCATAAAAATCCATACTTAAAAAAACAAACTCTTTCTTTGTCAGCTTTATAGAGTTATTAATAAAAGCCAGTGTGTCAAACAGTTCTTAGGAAGTTCATTTATTCCCAAGAAACACAATTTTACTCTCCTCTCTGCTGCCTCAGCCGTGAAATTTTTCAAGTGGAGTCAGCTTTGTGTTGATTTAGCATTCTACCAAGGTTAGCGGATTGATTTCTGGTGAAGCTGCTGTGATTAAAGAAACAGTTGGATGTCTGCTAAGCAGGCATGTCAGGCCCCAATGCAAGCACAGCGCTCACCAGGAGGCAGTCTGTTTGTCAACAAGTCGTGTTTCACAGGCAGGTTGAAGAGAGCACCTGCATATCTGAGTGAGAGGCAATTTGACGACTTGAGATCAATAATGCCTAGAAGAGGAAGAAGAGAAAGGACCAGGGAGGCAGGAAGGTGCAATGCTTGTTTGGGCACAGCGTGATTTGGTTGTAATGATTTGGAATGTGGGTATGAATGGTGAGCTTTCAGTGTGCCGAGAGTAACAGGAACCTTTGTGGAATCTTGACAGAATTAATTTCAATCAATTCATGACAGATAATCAGAAAAATAATAAAGGTGGGATCTTTACTCATTATTGTTGTTAAAATTAAGTGGTGGGACTCAATAAAAAATAATTAAGTAGAGGCTTTGTAACTAATTAATGAATTGGATTTTAAATGCATATCAGTATTTGACATAGGCTGAAGAAGCAGTATTTTACAATTCGAATGTATTTTGGTAGCTGACTTAATCAATGAAAAGACATACATAAGCCCAAGCAAGAAAATCGTGTTTATTTTCAATCAAATATGATTTTTAAATTTAAGATGCAATTTAAGGAACATTACTGCATATCTAGCAGGCAATGTTTGCCATGCTCAACTACTAAATTCAAGGTCTTAAGTAGGGATAGACCGATTATCGGCTGGGCAGATTATCACATATATTTGTCATTTTGACCCATATCGGCATCGGCCTTTTATTTAATACGACGGCCGATAATAGCTCACTTCAAAACTTGGCAAAGGAAAGCTATTCTTAACTACTTCGCTTCGGTTAGCGAAAGTCCGCTAGCTTAATGCTAACATGAATGGAAAATCCCATTGACCGGCTAACGCAATTAGCGTCGTGACTATCTCACGGTCTATGAACTTATTATAACTTTCACAGCTTGCTTGGCTCTTGAAAATGATATTGTTATTGTTTGAAGTTAAAAAAAGAGATAAGATTTTAGTTGTATTGAAATTTTGAAACAGTTTATATACTGTAGAAAACTTAAGGGAGCTATTTATTTGTTTAAATTTTTATTTACCTTTAGAAGACACGCTGCTGAGCCTGGAAAATGTTAAATAAACATGTGCTGAAAGGCATTTAAACAAAGTTAAGTATCAGAGTTTGTATTATTCAAAATTTTGATGTCAATATATTCACTTTTACTGCAAATGAATATCGGCTGCAAATATTGTTATATTTATCGGCCTCCTTCACAACTAATAATTGGTATCGGTATTGGCCCTGGAAAAAGCATATCGGTCTATCACTTGTCTTAAGGACTTTTTGCAAACTTGAGTGTGTGAATTTAATTTTCTGTTAAAATTACAACCTTGATGACTGATTACACTTTGAAAACTTAAATTTACTAATGCTGGAGATGATTAAACCTTACTTTCACTTCTATTACTTGGGTTCTTTCCACATTAGGAGGTGTCACTTTGTGCATCAGTGTAACTGGTCTGCTGGAACTCATGCCCTGAGAAATGTTCCCTGTTGTCTGGAGTGCACCATAAACTATTAGTTACAGAGAAAAAGGCATCACTTTTTTTTTTTTAAGTTTTTTTCTCTGTAATTAATTAGTCGTAATTAACACGATGAAGTCCCAGCCCTATTGAAAGGGTTGATGGATTAGTCAAACAATATGAGACCCAGGGGACCAGAGTTATGCACTGTATGAATCAGGTAGTCTGTTTGTTGTTGAGAATGATGCTTATTTTTCCTTACAAGCGTGATAGCTTCATTTTTAAAGTCTGCATGTTCTCCCTGTGTATCCGTGGCTTCTCTCTTGGTACCCCAGCATCCTCCCACAGTCCAAAAACATGCTTGTTAGACTGAGCAGATAGTGAGGGCAAAGACTTGCAACTACTGATGCTTTTAAGAGTTGCAATCCAATCTAGCAATGCCCCCGGTGGCCCACAAATGTTGAAGATAAAAGCCTCTTTTTTGTGCTAAATGAAGTACAGCACTCATTTGGCACTATAACTTCTTAGAATTATATCCTTTGATTCAATATTTATGTCCTCATTTTGTCTTTAATCTTTAAAACAGCCACTACGGCTGTTTTGTTTGCTGTTTTGAAGGCTCTGATTTCTTGCATGTGTGAGAGAGTTCAATGTTTTAAATAGAATTCTGGAGAGTATTTTTTTTTCCTCTGGTAGCAATCTCCACCAACACTGTAAACCAGGCCATGTGTAAGACATTCTACAAAAACACACTGCCATTAGGCATCGTGAGTTTTATATCCACACCACAGCATTTACACACATACTGTATCCTGACAACAAGCCACAGGGCATCACACACGCTGACATACCCACAGTCTCCCAGGATGCTGCGCACCTGCCAAAGCCAGTGGGCACAGCTCCAGGGGATGTATGGGGAGCTTCCCTGAGAGCTGGAAGCATCTCTTTATGCCAGACAGCAGAGAGGCAACAGTCGCAGACAGCCAGCTCAGCGAGCAAAGAGAAATGAGGAGAGGAAGTGAATCAAAGCAGGAGGGCAAGTGAGGGAACGGAAAAAGGAGCTAGATGGAGCCTCTAATAGGTAGAAAGTAAGAATGAAAAGGGCAACAAAAAAGGGAGAAAGAAGAGTTAAAATATGATGCGTTTTCAACAACAACAGTGAGGAAGATTAGTGGGACGTGTTATTGAGCTGCAGAGTGAGAAAAAAAGAGCTAAGAAAGGATTTCAACAAGAGAAAGACAGAGGGCAAAAAATGAAAAATATCCTGTGTTTGCAGTGCTGGGTCTTATTGGGTGATTGGGGAAATGGGAAAGTGCAGGAATTACCTTGCAGCTCTAAGCCTGTCCTCTGCACTCCTGAGTGTATTTGAGGACTCCCAATGCAGCTCTCCCCTTGACTTAGACTTCATATGCCATGATATCAATTGGCTGAGACGACAGAGTTTCATGAATTCTTCACCATTTTTCCTTAATGCTTTTTTTGTTGTTGTTGTCATAGTTGTTAATTTTGTTAGTCGTAGATCTTTGTTTAAAACTATTTGAAAATGTAAGAGCTCAGTGACATCTTGGCTTGTTGCAGGGAGGAAAGTTTTGTCATAAGTAAAATTTCTATCACCTCTGTCATGAGTTGCTTTGACTATAGATGGGTAATTATCTCGTCTATATAAGGTGTGGGACCGATTTGAGCTCTTTGAGGATGTGCACAGTCCTGAACAGCAGAAAGTGGAGATGCTAACAGCTCAGCCCATGTGGAAGAGCTGAAAACTGCAATTCCCCAACTGTCTGCTTGAGGCTGGCTCTGGAAGTACTGGACACTATGCACACATCAATTAAAAAGCCGACCTTTACAGGTCACAATAAACGTGTCGACAGACTTTAGTCTGAATTCTTCATTTTTGTCTTGACACACACTGCCGCTGATTCTATTAGTCAGCATTTTAGAAGTTATATTAAGAGTTTTGCATATATGAAAGCACAGTGCACACACTGTAGTTGTTAGTGAGGAAGCCCACCACAACTTAGCCTCTTTACCTCACACTAGCTCAGCCAAAATTAGGTTGAGTTCAACATTTCTGACATGCCACCTGTTAACAAAAAGGCTTCAAAACTTCACTTCAAAAACAATGTCACAGAGACTGTGTCCATGTATTATACAGAGCGTCATTAGTGAAACAGGCTTCAGTTCTGAAAAATGTCCTGTTAGGTATCACTTCTGAGATTAACTAAAAGGAGACAGATCTGATATCTGCATTTTTATCACAGGTTAGAATTGCATCTGTGTTGCAAATAAAATAAATGTTCTAAAATTTAATGTCAGGTTTTATCCACTAGAGGGCACTGGTGGGACTATCAACATCCATTTTTGAAACAAAAATACAGTATTTACAGTATCTTGGATTTTTTTTTTAAATGATGGGCTTCTGCTGGAAGCAGCAAAGTCTGGCAGCTCTAAATGATTACTCTATTTATATCGGGAGAAGAGTTTATTGGAGAAAGGAGCTTCTTGCATTACAGTGGAGCACATCTGGAGGATATCACCCACTGAGATGAAGAGAGGATGGGGATGCTGTGCTGGTGAAAAGGTAAAGGCAAGGAGATGGACATATAAGCCCTTTGTTCCATCAGTCATCAATGGGGAATGTCAAAGTGATGAGCAGGAGATATTGGTGAAAACCCAGAAAGTATACCATGAGTGCAGCCTCATGTGCTTTACTGAAACTTGGTTGAATCAAAACATCTCTGACTCCTATGTGGATCTACCTGGCTTCACTCTGATACGTTCAGATGCTAAAGCTTGTGGCAAGATTAAAGGTGGAGGACTGGCTTTATTTGTTAATCAGGGGCATTGTGGTTCTGCTCACATTATTGTCAAAGTGAGGATGTGTTGTTCGGACATTAAACTATTGGCAGTTCAATTGGCAGTTGGTCTGAGACCATACTTCTTTCCAAGAGAATTCAGTCACATAATAACAAACCTTGGTTGTGCTAGCCGCTGACAGTGACGTAATCACTCTTGCAAAACTAAAGCATTGTTCATGGAACGGATGGGGATTTGCAGTTACAGTTATCTCAGATTCTGTAGGACGGCATGGATTTCATTAATAGCTAAAGTGTTGATAAAATAAAATAAAATTACAAAAATGACTACCAGTTGAGTTTAATATGAAATGAAAGGCATATAGAGTAGTTGGTGGCATGTTAAACAAGCATAGTTTTCCCCAAAGTATTGAAAATGGCACAGTGAGCATTATGCTAAAAACATAACACATTATATTGCTTCCCTTTCCTCACTAGGACTTGCTTGTTCAAAGACATGCTGGAGAGACAAGTTCCTGAGATTATTAAATTTGCTGTGTATGAACTCAGAAACTCAAAAGTCAACACCACTATCCCGAGGGCTATCTAACCATAATAAAATAAGGCTAACTAATATCTCTTGGAGCTATATCAGCTCTAGATTTTCACCAGAGAACTTCACAAACTCGTTGTTGTCCACTAAAGCTAGCCTGTTTCAAACCGCAAGTATCCTGTGCTGCATTTGAGGTCCTGTTTAAACTCTCAGTCATGCTCAATCTCTCAGTGCTGGTAAACTGAGCCACCGCGCCCCCTGCTGTTTCGGAAATTGCCCACTAAGTTTGTGTGAAAATATTCGGCTAAACCACAGTCAGAAAATTGGTGCGAAACTTGCGTGGTGTTTATTTTTACCTCAAAGGACTTAAAAAAAATTTGATGGACTTGTTTTTTGTCTTGTAAAGATTTTTTGTTGTTGTTCATGTAAGGAAACACGTTTTGTACTCAAAAGAAAGATGTATTTTTTATGCAAGCACACATTCTTTGCACATCTATAGAATTGTCTTTGTAAAACACACTCTCTTTGTTTGTGAAGTTTTGGCAGGATTTTAACTCCATATTTATATCAGGTTTGTTTTTTGACACCTGAATTTTCCTTCAGGGATTGGTAAAGTTTTTTTCTATTCTTTAATAATCATTATAACAAATTAGATCTTAATCAACATCAGTATGATGTCAACGTGTTCATATTTAGGAAATCTAAATGTTTTATCTTATGTTTTGTTGCAAGTGCACACCTTTTTTGAGAGCAGATGAACATGGTGTTTAAAGCATTTCTTGCACTTTTGCTTTTGTACTTTTTGTTTCCATCAAGAAAAGTAGTTATTACTTTTGCTACAACCCAACATCAACACAAAATTTAACAGGCTGGCTGTTATTGGTAATCAATCACATTTTAACAAAAGGTCACTTGATCACTAAGTAATTGACAAATTACCTAATAACTCAACCTTTCTTACTTTAGTAAGAGGACTTCGTAAGCAGAGCCTTTTTCTGATTCTGTGTCCGTATCATTCCATTTTGTGCCAACCCGTCACTCCTTTCTTTGTCCGTCCTTGTGTTGCGAAAACATCTTTCTGTTTGTTCAAAGTGACAGATGTTGCAGTCTGTTCTCTTCCGCTGGCAGTTCATACTGTATCTTCAGGACAAAAAAACAAAAAAACAGCCCCTGCATCAAATACTGAGGAAAAAACTCAGTACGACGACTGGACAACCCACCTCTCTTGTTGTGTTGATGTATTTTTTATGCACAGTGACATTTTCCGCTCTTCCAGACTTCAGCTGTGGCACCATATGTTCAAAGCCCACTATTACAAGACACTTTGATAAATGTAGTCACACCCTCTGAGCTCTTCATTGGATGTCTGGAGGGAAGTTGGTAACCTTGAATAATGAGATGGTCCTGCAGGCTAAAAATAGGAAAAAAAAATAGGACTATGACTGAGAAAGGGCACAGCTGTTAGTGCTGTTGCTGTACAGCAAGAAAGTCGCCGGTTCAAATCCCGGTTTGGGCACGGTGTGCCTCTGTGTGGAGTTTGTATGTTCTCCCCGTGCATGCGTTGGTTCTCTGCAGGTACTCCGGCTTCCTCCCACAATCACCAGGTCAATTGGTGATTCTAAATTGCCCGTAGGTGTGTGTGTGTGTGTGTGTGTGTGTGAGCGTGAATGGGTGTCTATCTCTGTGTGTCAGCCCTGCGACTGACTAGCAACCAGTCCAGGGTGTATCCCGCCTCTCGCCCTAAGTCAGCTGGGATAGGCTCCAGCCACCCACCCTGCAAAGGATAAGCGGTAGAAAATGGATGGATGGATGACTGAGAAAGAAGAACTTTGCTTTAAAACATCCTTACAACATTATTTGATACTTATTTAAAAAAGGAACAATCAAGTAAAATCTTGTTTTATAAAAACATTTAACAAAAAAGGTAACAGTTTTTCTTTTTAAGTTAACTGAGCTCCTTATCAGTTTTAAAAGAGAGAGGAATTAGTTGCAATCAGAGGCAGTTTTGTCACCTCATGTATTTATTTACTGAAACTACTTATCAGCCAGGTGTATTGGTGCTCCAGCTCATCATTAGGAGGGCTGCCATAAGTTCACAAACCACCAGATGTCTGTATTTTTCAGGTTTGAAGCATCAAAGCATCAAATTATTTCCAGCACAGACTGAGAAAAACCCCAACACCAAATAAGGCTTCCTCCTTCAGTTACTTCTTTAGCTTTAGTATGAGTCCAAAAGATGCTTCAGAACAAAACAAACAAAACTTACATCTAAGGTGAGACTTCCAAGTAAAAGAAAAACCCCAGAGAGTAAGCAATGGATTTAGATACTTTCTGGATAAACCAAATTCAAATAGCAGGGGTAGAGTTTATCAGACTGAAGCGTTTAAAATATTAGTGACATCAATCTGTGCATTCAAACATTCATCTGACATGACTGTACAACAAAGCCTTAATGCTAGAGATGATATTGCCTCAGTTGTTGGTTGGAAGTATCAAATAAAAAATAAATGCCAACCCCCCATATTGAAGACTTACTTGGTACAGGCCTGAGTTTAATCCCTGATGAGGCAAGATGCATTCATGTGCACATGTTGATAAGAGAATTGACCCTCTGTTAGGATGATAACCCCTAAGAAAGCAATAATGAGAACTGGTGAAACAATACAGACTGCAGCTTTATGGGTAGTACTACATACATTAAGTCTTTTATTCTATACATTGATTAAATCTAATATTAGATACAGCCTGAAACCAATAAATCCCAGTCTTACTTATACTTACTGTTACTATCATAACAGATGTGAGCAGGCCTGAAGGCTGAAGTTAACAAGTACTACTCTTCATGTGGTTTGAGTGTTTTGTTTTTCCATCTAGTACAGCCTGCTCAAAAACAACCTCTGTGTTGCCATGACAAAGTGCATGTTTAACTATTTAACACCTTACATAAAGTGTGAAAAATGTTCAGGATTTGAAATCATGAAGTGGGAGAACATTTATTTTTTTCCTCTCCGATGAAGAATGAGTCAAGTTTAAATGTTCCTGACTTTAAATGAATGACTCAGTACAGTCAGGGATGTACAGTAAATACTTCATTTGTTGACTGTGATGGTCCTCTCAGCACACTCACCTCAGCTCACCTCTACCGTTTTCCTTCTTTTCTCTCTCTTTTCTTCTTATTTCTTTTCCTCCACCTGTCTTTGCCCCAGTGTGGCTCCATCTCCACAGCATGTTTTCTGCTGACAAATGAGGCTCCTGTCTGGCTGCAAGCAGTGGTGCAGCAAGGGCATAACTGTTGAGGGCCCATTCTGTCAAATGACACAAAAGCTTTCTACAGCAACTTTATTCTGAGAATATATCTCTACATCTTCTGCTCCATAACTGAATCACCGTCATATAAGGGAAGGATACAATGATGTGCCCACTTGCTGACTTTTAGGGCTTCTTTTGTTTTTTTGTCTCATATCATGAAGACATTATATGATTGAGTTGATTCAACTGAATGTTTTTTTAATTGTTTTTTTTTTCACGTTTATTTTAATAGGTGCAATGAGCATAATGAATTTGCACTTAAGCTGAGCTTCAAAAAGAGAAATTGACCTCAACTGTGGACTATTTAAGTGCATTTACATTTAATTGAGTTCACATTCTGAGTATTTTTGCACTGTCAGACTTCTCAAAGCTGCAGCGTTATTATCATAAAAGGGACTGGTGGTAAATTACCTGTGACATTTGGCTAGATTTGACTAAAGCTGTCATCATATAAAAGGCAAAGGCAGCATTTCAATTGCATCAGTACAGACCATCATGTAAAAAAAATGAAACATGACTGGTGATCAATATCAAATTAAAGATAAAATCTTAAAATGAATTAAAGAAGAAAGAAAGTCATTGTCCACATTGTCCTGGCTGCAAGAGTTATTCTGTGCTCATGTAATCAAGGAAGGCTTGAAAAAAATGCTTGTTGGACACTCCTGTATAATTTCATAAATCTGCTCAGATATAATCAGTATAATCAATGAGACTGTGAAGGTGTGAAGGAGAGGAATGAGTGATTTGTTGAGGAAGCTTCAGTGCTCTGGAGTATTCTGAATTAAATCAATGTGCATCTCATTATTTAACTTTCACAGCACTGTATATTCACTAAACTGTAATTAAAGTGCCAATACTGTATGAATATTGGCTACACAACAAAATACTCACTGTAATGAGATTACACTTCTTGACTTATAACCTGTTGCAGTCGTTTGCGGTGAGCTAAAAGCAGAGATGCAGTTCTTGGCTCAAACTGGGTTAAGACTGTACTTTTCATCCCAGTTCACAGTAGTTTGTTTGTTTCTATTTCTGACACCAGTAAATATATATTTTATTTAAAACTTGAGCTTTCATTTCAAGGTTTCAGATTAAAAGCAACCAGAACTCTTCAAATCCTTTTCTGTAGGTGTCCAGTAAAAGTTTCTGTTTAAAAGTTTTTTTTTTTCTTGACTTTGTTTTATTTCAGCACAGTAATGCAATGGTGCAGTTACCCAAAGGGGGCATGAATTGAAAAAATGCTTTTGAAGTCAGTTGGTGCAACAGACCAACATGTGAATGACGACGCTACAACTAGAAGCTTGAAAGAAAACTATGTGACAATCATCCAGGAAATTTATTATTATTTATTTATTGCAAACAGATGAATGTGAATATGAAAATACAGATAACATGTTTGATGCTTGACATTTTCTGTAGAATGACCCTAAAAAAATGGAGAAATTAATGAATGCGAAGTAATTAGAATAATTGCAAAACAGTGATTATTTTTCTTACTGTAATAGTAAAACCAAAATTTGTTAATCTTGCATACCTTGTCAGATATAGACTCGAAATGTTAGATCACATATTGGTGCGGAGGGCCGATTAATTGGGCAGATCTACTCAATGTAGTTCTAAATATGAAAAAAGGAAGATAACTACAACTGCTCCGCAGTTTGAAAATACTTCACATTTTTTTGGCCAACAACTTTCACAGCAACATGCGATATTTGCAACTTTGATTTTTCACTTATGCACTGCTGAAGTGTAAAATTTAATTGTGATTTCTGTTAGTGTTGTCACGTTACTGGCAGCATATTAACACATTCATAATCCCATGAAATAATGACACTGTCACTTTAAATTTGTTTTTATTTCATTTTCTGACCCTTCTCCTCTTTGTCCTCAGGGGTCAGATCAGAAAGTCTCGGACTGAGCTCTTAACAAACAAAAGCACTGAATATTGATTTCTCCTGAATGTTGAATTCTAGTTATGGATGATATTTAGAAAGAACACAAAAAATAGAGGGGGGTCAGTGGGCACTTGATGGCAGAGAACCTGTGACCTATCTAACTTGTAGCATTTATTCGCACTTAATAAGGTCTCTCCTTGTCAAAATTCTTGCTTGTGTTGTACGTCGCTTTGGAAAAAAGCATCTGCTAAATGAAATTGTAGAATGTAGAATTTTAGTTTACAAAGTTAGAAAATCCTGAAGCTGACAGAAGGTAATTCTTATTCTCATCCTCACATCAAGAAAGAGATCATTTTAACCCAATGCTTGTATCAGATCTGATCAGTATCGGAATCAGCCGATATCAAAGCCCAGATTTTGGTTTGTTATCCTGACTTTAAAGGTTGATTGGTGATTTTTCCTTCCATGTTTCTAAAATCTTGATCTAAGACTGCTTAAATTGCATTTAGACCAAGCATTATGTTGTAGCAAGTCTCACACAGTTTTTTTCTATGCTGGAGTGACTCTAAAACAACCCCATGATAGCACTGATAGAAAGCAATATTGAAGATTTAGCATCCATTCTGGGGTTGTTTTAGGTCTTTAGTTCTCCTCAAGTTAATTCTCATTTTTCTTGTCTCTCTTTCTTATTCAGCTCTCTTTACAGAGGTGCCACATGACATCACAACGCAGAGCGGTGAAGATGTAGAGATGGCGTGTTCATTCCGTGGGGCGGGCTCACCCTCCTACTCCCTGGAGATCCAGTGGTGGTACATCAAAGACCACAGCAGCGACCAGCAAAAGAAGACTTCCCAGATCACTAATAATGTAAGCTGTAGAGGAAAATCTGTTTTCTGACTTGTAGTTTGAGATGACTCTATGTTGCCCAAAGGTTTGGGAAAAGTTTTGATTAATCAGGAAAGCATAACAGATTGCAAATGGATAATCTCAAAGAAAAAAAGACAACTATCTGGAAATTTTCACATTTTTAAGATATCTCAGAGGCTGGATGATATTTCAGGATATTGCAGTCAATGCAGATACCTTTCTGTTCTTTTACACACAGAGAAAGGGAACCCTTTCAGCCCTGAATCAATGCATTGTCTTTGAATATCTTAGAAGAGATGTTAGGTTTGACTGGTGCCACATTCTAAGCAAGCAGCAAGAGAAACTGATGTTAACATCTTTGCAGCAGAACAGCCTTTGTTCTCTTTCACTGTGACAGGGCAATAAGTCAGTCTTTTTAAAGGATATCCTTGAACTTGACAGATGACTCTCAGTTAAACAAGCAGAATCTCCAGTGAAGGAAACAGGGATAGAGCTTAGCCAGGTGTGACATCAGAGAGAAGGAGGTTTTTAATGATGAGTAAATTTTAGTAGTTATTAATGGAGGTGATAAGACAGAGGCATGTGTGGAACATGGGTTTGGAATCTTGAAAGCAATTCAGTGATAACTTTAGAGTTAAAGCAAATTTGAAGAGAGATCTATCATCCCGTCCAAGCCTCTCAGCTCAGACTGAAGGCACTAAATGGTCTGAGGTGTTTCAGCTTGTGCATTGCCCAAAGACAAACTGTCACAGAGAGTAGATGGGTTTTTTTATGTTTTTTTTTTTTTTTTTTATCTTTGTCATCTCAGCTCATCATCAGCTGTGTTGATTGATTCACATCTAGTCTAGCAAGAGTTTGACTATTGTGTGGGGTACATCTGTTGAAGGAGGCTTGTAAAAAAAAACTGCAAAACTTCCATGTGTCTGGGAGCCACACATGAAGACAACAAGCTAAACTACACAACAGTGATGCCATAGCTTTAAGTGGTGTCTTTGTTAATGTAAGCTAAGAGTAGTTGCAGTAGCTGTGGAAATAGAAAACAAAAAAGTAACCAGTTGGAATAGTTTTTTTTGTATTAAAGTTAAAGGCCCTGTTAGGGCTTTCTAGGTGAAACTGAAATAGTCTTACTTTATATATATTTTCTCGTTCATAATTCACAATTCGAAATTAGATTACTCACCAACACACCAAAACACACTTGTTGTTACTTTTCAAATAATAGCGCTGCATAACTATAATTAAATACGTTACCTTGTCCCTTTGCACCCTGCAGGAAGAAAGAAAAGTAGTGGTGAAAAGAAGATCCGATTTTTCCATTCATTTGCTCCAACACAGACGCATGCCTTGGCAAAAGTCAATTACTTTTGACAGTGGGTGATAGTGCTTCCCTGTGCAGTCATCAAAGGAATTAGCTAGTTGACAGCAAGTGGTTCAAGAAGTGTTAAAAAAATGTAAGCTATCACTAGAGACTAGCCCGCTGAAATTGTAGAAAGAAGTCTGGATGTAGTTTGGATATGACAAGTAACAGTTGAAATAGTTTGGGAAAGTAATACATTAGTAAGTCATACAGAGGCAACTCTTGTCCAAATGTGATAAACAGTCTTAGTTACATTCCATAACTTTATTTTGGAGCTAAGTTTTTATACAATTTTTTCAAAACAAAATACTAGGGGAAAATAAATACTGTAAGACCCCCCGGGGTTTTTCCAAATAGGTGTCTGTCTGACTGACATACCGAATGTGAGTGAATAAAGACTTCATCTGTATATTTTCCATTTAACCAAAAATGATTAATGTTTATAGATAACTGGAAAATGTTTTTGTCAGCTTTAAAGTTCTGTGATGCTTACAGTCAGAGCACAAACTCGGTGTGACGTAAAGAACTCTATGTTGGAGCCACTTCCTCATGCATGGTATCTGCTTTAATTCTACCCAGCAAACCATATTTTCCTGCCTTAAGGCCAAAGCCTTTATATCTGTTATGTAGAACTGCAAAGTCCATTTTCAGCTTCACTTTCATTTCCCGACTGAAATGCTCAAACAGAACCTTAAGCTCAGTATATCAGACAGGAGGAAATGCAATATTAGCCAGGCAGAAACCCTCTAGCACAGCAACCAAGGGATAATTGCTGATTAGCATTTGCTAGCTGTGGAGGAACAGGTTGACTCTCTCCCATCATGGGGAAACTCGGCTCCCCTGTTGTGCCTCTTGACATTATAATTGGCACTGAGAAAGAAATAGATTTTCGAAATCTCTCTCTGCAGTATGCATAATTCGTGCCTATGCCCAACAGAATACCTCTTTCACTTCTGCATGCACATTTGCAAACCAGGGGGTCTTCTCAGAGACTTTGTACTTTGGATTATGGGTTCATACACTCTTAATTAAACAAGTACATTCAGCACAAATACACTCTTGGTAACACAAACACAAGAGACAGTAGGGATGATGAATAGTCTGTAGACACTTAATTCTATTATGAAAAAAACTTACAATATCCAACATGTTGTTCATTGTCATGTATTTGCTGTTGCAAGTCTGTGAAAGGAGTTATTTTTATCCAAGATGTTTTTAGAATCCTGCAGCCTTGATCAGCCGTCTGTTGCTAATGTGTCATCCATTTTTCTGTACAGGTTGTACCCCTTGAGGAATCATCCAAGGATGCCACCAAAATTAGTGTAAGTATGATCATGCACCAGCTGTCAACTGACAGTATAAAAGAAAATTACAATTGTTCCTTTTACTATTTGAAAGAAATGCAAGCTTTTGCTAGAAATGTCTAATCTTGGAAAGATATTATATTCCTTTTTGACAACAAAACTTTTGGAAAGTAACATGGCTTAAAAGGCTACAGTCTACTATATGAGCTTGAAAAATAATACTCCACCTTGTTTCCCCATTAGGTTGTAAAAGTAGCAGGCAGCAACATCTCCCACAAGCTTCGTCTCTCCAGCGTCAAGCCATCGGACGAGGGCATCTATGAGTGCCGTGTCATCGATTTCAGTGGCATCAAGGCACAGCACCACCATGTTCGTGCTTACCTGCAGGTGGAACCTGAGAGGAGACAGAGGAACCCCCAGCAGCAAGCAGAAGGCAGGGGTCTGAAGAGGAGATCAACCAGCAGCACCACTGACTGTAATGACAGCTGTGTGCTTTAAAGAGGACAGTCTGCCTGTCTGATGGTCTGCATGTTCATGACTTGTCTCAATGAGGGACACACACACACACACATACATACACACACACCCAGCACCCATCGAAGAGCCAGACATGACACAACATCTGTGTTTGTTTGTCTACCTGTAAATTGCTGTTTGAATGCCAGCGCTGTTGAATGCCAAAAAGGGAAAGATTTGTTTACGGTACATATGAATGTGTTCGGTATGTCTCTGTGCTTTTGGTGGTTGCATAAAGTTAAGGTTAATGTAACAGTTAGGCAGACTATTATGACTATTAGTTTCTGAGCGTTAAATATTTTCCTTACAAAATTTTAAAAGAGGGTTGTCAACTTAGTTTGGAGAGGAAACGGTGCAAAATGAGAGTAGAAGGAATAGTTTTCTTTGCAATGTGCCACTCCTTACACAAACAAGCCAAAAGCTGCAGTATTGCAATGTAAATGCTTTTTAAGGAAAACAGAATTAATCTAGCTTTTTTTCATATATCTTTTTAAAGAACATTGACATCATTTGTGAAAACCATATTTAAATAACATATTTAACTTTCTATGAAACAACTGGAATGTTTGTCAAATAAAAAATATATAACTTTATCACATCACTTTTAAAGTATATATTCTTGTGTATATTCTACCTTGGAAACATTACAGCAATTTTAATGGTTATCTTTAAAGTGAGTTTTATTCTGTGTTCCTTAAAATCATTTTGGACAGAGCTGTGATATGTTTATCTTTTAAAATGTTTGTTTCCATTTTACCGACCACAGTGCATCTTTGTATCTTCATGTTCCTGGAGTTTGTCACTTTTAACTTCTTCTCTTTGTGTTTTTTCAGTTGCAACTGTTAAATAACTGCTGTTATAAATGCATTTAATTAAAAAAGAATTGGCTTTTTCTCTCTGTGACTCCAGTTGCTGTGCAACATAAACAAAGTTTTCTGCACAGGCTTCCCAGGCAGGTTATTAGGGGTTGCAATGTCTCTTTCTGGCCAGAGGAGAGCAGCCCTTCCAACTAACTAAAACACATCAGGCTGCCATCACAACTGCCCTCCCGATAAGGTTTGCTGCACTGCACAGTCTTTACAAAAAGTTGATCATTTTTAGGAGGTCAAGCAGCACAAATTTTAAAGCAGTACAGGAAGATTTCATACTCGTTTTCCAGAGTATTCAAATATACAACTTGCAAATGTGCCTGGCCCAGGTGAGAGAGGACAAACTTTGAAAGCTGTTTCCATTGAAGTTTGGATGGTGTGTAAAACGTAAAAAAAAAAACCCAGAATGATTTGCAAATTCTGTTTAACCAATATTCACCTGAATACAATACAGAAAAGATATTCATTGTTCAAACTGCTAAACTTTTTTTTTTTTTTTTTTTTTTTTTTTTTTTTTTTTTTTTTTTAATATTCACTCATTTTGAATTTGATGCCTGCAACACATTCCAAGAAAGCTGGGACAGGGGTATGTTTCCAACTGTGTTAAATCACCTTTCCTTCTAACAACACTCACTAAGCGTTTCTGAACTGAGGACTCTAACTTTTGAAGCTTTGGAGGTGAAATTCTTTCCTATTCTTGCTTGATGTACAACTTCAGTTGCTCAACAGTCTAGAGTCTTCATTGTCATATTTTGTGCTTCATAATGTGCCATAGGGGCTGCACGGTAGCGCAGCTGTTAGAGCTCTTGCTTCACAGCAAGAAGGTTGCCGGTTCGAATCCCGGTTCGGGCACGGTGTGCCTTTCTGTGTGGAGTTTGCATGTTCTCCCCGTGCATGCGTGGGTTCTCTCCGGGTACTCTGGCTTCCTCCCACAGTCCAAAAACATGCTCACTAGGTCAATTGGAGATTCTAAATTGCCCGTAGGAGTGAGTGCGAGCGTGAATGGTTGTCTGTGTCTCTGTGTCAGCCCTGCGATTGACTGGCGTCCAGTCCAGGGTGTACCCTGCCTCTCGCCCTAAGACAGCTGGGATAGGCTCCAGCCACCCGTGACCCTGAACAGGAGAAGCGGTATAGAAAATGGATGGATGGATGGATAATGTGCCATACATTTTCAATGGGAGACAGGTCTGAACTGCAGGCAGGCCAGTCTAGTATCCGCACTCTTTAACTATGAAGCCACACTGTTGTAACAGGTGCAGAATGTGTCTTGTCATTGTCTTGCTGAAATAAGCAGGGACGCCCCTGAAAAAGACGTGGCTTGGATGGCAGCATATGTTGCTCCAAAACCTGTATGTACCTTTCAGCATTAATGGAGCCTTCACAGATGGTCAAGTTAGCCATGCCATGGGCACTAACACACCCCCATACCATCACAGATGCTGGCTTTAAACTTTGTGCTGATAACGATCCAGATTGTTCTTTTCCTCTTTGGCTCAGAGGACACAACATCCATGATTTCCAAAAATAATTTGAAATGTGAACTCGTCAGACCACAGCACATTTTTCCAATTTTGCGTCAGTCCATCTCAAATGAGCTTGGGTCCAGAGAAGCCGGCAGTGTTTCTGGGTGTTGTTGATATATGTCTTTGTCTTTGCATGGTAGAGTTTTAACTTGCACTTGTAGATGTAGTGATGAACTGTGTTAACTGACGATGGTTTTGTGAAGTGATCCTGAGCCCATGTGGTAATATCCTTCACACAATGATATCGGTTTTTAATGCATTTCCCTAAAGCGTTGAAGGTCACAGGCATTCAATGTAATTTTTCGGCCTTGCTGCATACATGCAGAGAATTCTCCAGATTCTCTGAATCTTTTGATGCTATAATTGCCTGTAGATGATGGCATTACTTAACTCTTTGCAATTGTATGTTGAGAAACATTGTTCTTAAACAGTTGGACTATTTGTTCATGCAGTTGTTCACAAAGTGGTGAACCTCGCCCCATCCTTGCTTGTGAACGACGGAGCCTTTCGGAAATGTTCCTTTTATACCCAATCACTCACCTGTGTCCAATTAACTTGCTCACTTTAGGAATTTTCCAAACAGGTCTTTTTGGAGCATTTTTGGAGCCTCAACTCAACAACACAACCCAGTCTTTTGCCCGTGTCTTTTTGGAACTTTTTTGGGTTGTGTTGCTCATCATTCTAGTGAATATTTGGGGGGAAAAAATGTTTATCTGTTTGAACAATAAATAGCGTATTCAATTAAACATATTTTAGAAAAGATATGCAAGTCATTGTATTCTGTTTTTTATTTACATTTTGCACAATGTCACAATTTAATTGGAATTGGAGTTGTATGTGGTGTTTAAATCTTGTTCTTAACAAAACACTCCATATAAAACAAGAACAACTCATGACTAACTTTACTGGCAGAACTGAAAAAGTATAAAAGGTAGTACATGGTACTAAATCCTAATCAGTACAATAGATTGTGTTAAAAAATAGTTTGTAAAAGTGTAAAAATTACGTGTACTCTGGCTAGATTTGCTCTAATAAGTACAATATGTTCAGATCATTTTGTGGCTTTCTAAATACACAGAGTGATCAGTAATGTACAGTGAGCTACTTATAAAAGAAAATTACTTAATCAAAACTGCAAAATTCTCTTTTAAGAGGTTAAACTAATATGAAGTACAAATTCTGTACTATGATACACTGTAAAGACACTAAAAGCGTTATTTTCCAATAATGACATTTCTATAACCGTTGACATGACACAACTTGTTGCTGTCGAAGTCAACCACCAGTTTTCTCAGTCCAGAATGTGTGGGAGTGAAGTAGATTTTCACCTTGGCATCCTCCCCCGGTCCCACTGAGGAGCCCACCCTGTAAGATAAATATTTAAGATTACATTTGTGACACAGTTTGAGGTCTTAACCTCTTCTCTGACTGTAAAAAAATGTTTACCCATTTTAATACCACTGACATGAGAATTATGATAGTTTGGACCCCATATAGAGGGAGCTGTAGTGTTTGAGGAGTAGAGGTCAGAAAGTTGAAGCATGGCTAAATAGATTTCATTCTTTTCTTCAGAGCAGCCAAGTCCTGTCCTGATTAAACAGGAGCCCATCCAGACAGGCGTCTGGAGACTGTTCAAAGACCAGGGCACAATTCAGAACACCATGTACCTCAAATAACTTAACAATAACTGATTGATGCAAAAAAGAAAGAAAGAAAGAAAGAAAGAAAGAAAGAAAGAAAGAAAGAAAGAAAGAAAGAAAGAAAGAAAGAAAGAAAGAAAGAAAGAAAGAAAGAAAGAAAGAAAGGAAAGAAACATAGAGATATGAGGTTTCTACCTGTGATGATATGAAAGATTGGAAGTCCATCTAAAAACATTTTCAGATTTGTATGAGCAAAGAGTAATAACTCGTAGTGGGGTGAGTCGGAAATCATACAACCTTTCAGAGATAACACGTCCCCCGGTGAGGTTGGCCCCCTCAATGCTGAAGCAGCAGTCCTCGAGTGATTCTGGCAGAGGGTTTTTGAGAGTGATCTCAGCAGCCAGCTTCCGATTCTCCTTTGGCTCACCCAGGATCTGCAGAGCACAGACATTTCAGCGTGTTACTCAATAAAAGCCTCACAGTAAATATAACACACTTCAGCTTGGTTCAAGTTTTGTTTAAACATACTTTAGGCTTTAACAGAGCTTAGAGACTAGCTGGCCAGATTTTTTTCATGAATTTGATTAAGTTCAAAGGCCTTTTTTGACTTAAAATTTGCATTTGGAGCCAATGACTTGTCAGGAAAGCCTCTATGCGGTGTTATCTCTCTGTTAAGTCTACATCCTGTGAGGTAAATCATTGTACTCACTCTGACTTTGATTTCAGGGTTCTCAAGCACAATGTTTCTCACTGCCAGTATGTGCTCTCTGGTGCTGTAATCCAACAGAAGAGCTGCCAGTCGGATTAGGTTGTCTTCAGTGAGCACACCACCATACTTGGAGTAGTTTAACCGCAGTGGGACTCGCCTCTCTGGAGAGACATAAAATAAAGTGAATATTTACAGTAAAACTACAGAAAGTATACATACATTTACGAAAAAAATACTACATTGGGATTTGGCTCACCTGCTCCAGGTGAGAGTTCAATATTGAGTAGATCTTTAAAACCACAGCTCTCTCCCAGGAAGCCATTATAGGACACAGAACTTGACCCAAACACCAGGCGGCACTTCTTCTCACTGTCGGTGCTGTTGGTCACCACAGCAAACACGTCAAAGTCACAGCCCTTCCTCATGTCTGATGTGACTTTGATGGTGAGGTGTAAACCTTGATTCTGCTGCTGCTCCTGGAGCAGCTTGTTTTGATGGTTTGCCTTCTTGAATGCCTCCCGTTCTTCATCTGAGCCTGGAAATACAAATGTGACAAAATGAACTGTTATTAAAACTTGAAATTTGAAACATTCAATATAAATCTTATCAGTAAAAGAGTGCATCCAACCCGATTAAAGTAGGAAAACATGACTTAATGTCATTCATTTCTTTAAACAAATCAGTCAAAAATAAAGACAAGGTAATGACATGAACAAAAAAGTTCATGGTTTTCTTTAAGTGGATCCACATTTAAGTCAATATATTTTCCAGTTTCACATTCTAGGCTTTAGGCATGGTTTCTCCATGACATCAAAAGCCATGTCACAAGTACACATATTTGCTGTTGCATAGCTTCTGGGTTGAAAAGAAAAGAGTCCCTAGTTACCACTAAGAATATCTATGTATGTATTAAAATTATAATAAACATTGGCAAAAAATGTAAGAATTTACACAGCAAATGGGAAAGCTGGTAGAGTTTTTTTATCGCTAAGGTCTTGTGAGTGTGAATTGTAATAACATTCACATCTACTTTGATAGTTATCAAGGAGCAATTCCAGTAATGTTTAGTCTACTTTGCGCTCTACCTTCAGGGTACTTGTACAGATGAGTAATGTCCTCTCTGGCGTCGCTTCCCACTTTCTTTGTGCTGATCTTTTGGCCCACCACTGTAGTGGTTGTGACTTTTGATGTAGTGCCATCCTTTTTCTTCATTGTAGTGAGGACATCAGCGTTGACCTCAGCATAGACGAATGGGGCGTCATATTTGAACATGAGCTCGCCTTCCTTTATGGCTCTGACAGGGATGGGGCCACAGCAGTACACTCCTAATAGAACAGATTGAAAACAAAAATTATCTTTAAATTGGGCATGAAGGCTCTTTAATGGTTTATTGGTTTAGATTTCTCTTACCTTCACTCTTCTCCTGAGGGGTTGGGTCACTGGCTTGCCAACCATTAAATTCAGGTTTAAGGTCAGGCCTGGTCATCCAGCTCTCAACCCAACAGTGATAATTCCTACAAACAGTTCACATCTCATCAGCTCAATGCCTTCATTCAATGCCAGATTCAATACTTCACACAACAAAGACATTTCAGAGCTGAATGAAACTTTCAGGGTCCTGATCTAAACTCTTAAGAATTCATAGGCGTCCTGACGACCCCATGAATTGGCTCAAATATTTCTCCTTTAAATGTATTTTAATATATTTTATTTTTGTTTACCATGACTTATTGTCAATGGCCCTGTCTACTGCTGTAAAAGTAGATACATAAAACATACCATATCATCTCTCTGGATTGAACAAGTTCTCCATTTTCTTTGATGAAACGTTCAATCACCAGGTTGTTGTTGGTATCGTGAGCTGACACGTAGTTGGTGATCACTCTGCAAGGTATGCCAAGGGCTCTGGAAACTAACAGAGTATGAAAATAACTTACATGAGTGTTGTGATACCCAGAGGAAGAAAAAAAAAGTGTATCATAACACTCTGTTGGCAAACATAATGTGTTTTGTCTGTTTGAGGCATATCAAGTGTGTTTTCCAGTGATAGGCTTCAAAGCTCCACTGCCTGCTATCTCACTTGTACAGGCCACTGCAGCAAACACCCAGCACTGTCCGTAGCGAACAGGCTGACAGGCATGTGTGTCCCAGTTGCGCAGAATCTCCACACTGCCCTTCCAGAACATGGGGCTGACACCTCCTTCATAGCCGTCTGTCCATTTTCCCAGCAACACACCTTTATCGTCATTACAGTTCACCTAACAGGACGATAAAGAAATGAAGGACATTTTTTGCTTCTGGCTAAACATGTAAATGCTTGGATTTCATGTTTAATGTTAGACCCAAGCATGACTTACCATGGCACTGAGCACTCTAGACACATAGATGGGATTTCTCCTCCCTGAGCAGTCTTTGCCAGGATTCCTCAGACATTTAGGATTCATATCCAAAATCCTCAGACACACATCTAGGATTCCACTTTCAAACTGTATAGAAAAAAACAAAGAGGTTTCAGAGAGAGGTGGAAAAATAATCAAAAGTAAATTATGTCAGCTAAACAGGTGCTAAGACTGCTCAAAGAGATCTGTAGTTCTGCAGCACATTGAAGCTAAACAGCTGCACAAGCTATGCATGTCTAATGCCGGGCTAATCAAACTCGTATCACATATCACCAAAATGTCTCTGGCTCTCAATACTCTCTGTAAATCCAGCGTCATATATTTAGAGTTCACTGAATGTTTGGGTTATATAAATCTGCATTAATCCCTTGATAAGTGAACATCATCCTGTTATCAGAATGAATGTTAATCATACACCTTAACTCTGGACAATGTTGGCTCCTCTGGTACATTTTAGGGTGTGTTTTGAATGAGTCCGTGCTAACAGCGATGGTGTTAGTGTTGGTACCTGGCCAAAGTTCCATGCAGTTGGTATGGGATGTTTGTAGCTGCCCCGAAAGATGATTCCATCCTGAGATAACACATATTCTGCCAGACTCTGCTCATTGTCCATGTATACTGCATCTCCTGTTGCCAAGGGGTATCGCAAACAGCACAATGGATGAATGTTCCAAGTGGTACATAACTGGTACACTATTTTTCCTGATTTCTCAGAAAACTAAAACACATATTTTCCCTCTGCTGGTGATGTGGTTATTTTTCAAATTTGATCCAAATTCAGGCTCCTAACTTCTCTCTAATTGAGGTCAGATTTCTCTCATATCTGTGTGTTCATCTCAAAGCTAAAGCCACAAGGCAGTTATCAGAGCTTAGCATTAAACCTAATACAGGCAAACAGCTAACCTGGCTCTGTACAAAGGTTAGCAGACCTCTAAGTTCATACATTGTATATGATGGTATGATTGTTGCATATGACAGCTGACAAGACCTTGGGAAATAAAAAATAAAAGCTGAATAATCCCAAACACAAGTGCAAATCATCATTTTAAACTCTTCTGTGCTCCATTAAAGCAGGGCTATCTTTTTCCCTCAGGCTGCAGTCATAAAGCTAAACTATGCTAACTGGCTGCTCTGCTGTAATACATTGTTAAAGAGAAAATATAAACATGGTTAAATCAAATGTCTCATGTAACGTTCAGAAAAATATCCAAATAAACAAGTTTATCTTCTAAAATTCCAATTTGTTACAAATAGTGTGACTATACAATAAGACTTAAATACTTTCGCTGCCATATAAGCTCTTCAGCACAGCTCCAGAATATCGCCTATCCCCCACCCCACCCCACCCCACTCCAGGGTTAGGGTCAGGGTTAGCATGACAGCTTGATATATGGTCTGTTTACCCACCTGGGCACCAGGGGTTAAAGAGAAGGATAAATTCAATCCTCCCTGAGCTCCCCAGAGTCAGGGTGTAGCGGCCTATGGGTGCATCAGGGGCAGAGCAGACAGACATGGCCACCATGTCACCAGGGGGGCTGGTGATTGCAGCGCTCCAGCGGGAAGTGTCGATGTGGGGTGAGAGACCAAAGGAGGCCCTGGTGCCGTATTTCTCAGAGGGCTGAGGACCTGTGTGTGACAGTGAATCTGCTTAGAGACCGAACGCTTCATATGGGAAAAGATCTCAGCGAACATTTATGTCTGTGGAATGAAAAGTCGAGGGTGTATTTTTATTCTCCTCATGATTGTGCCCAAATTTAGTTTAAGCATCTCTGGAATCTCGTCTTGTCTGCATTATCAGTGTAATGGTGCCTGATAATGACCACAGTGATTCAGACTGCAGGCCCCTCGAGCAGCCTTCAAACTGATGTGAACTCCAGTTAGTTGCATAAAATCCCTCCACATCTTCCACTCAGCGTGACCAACTAAACCAATGGCTGAGAGTTCGATCACTTCTTTCTCTCTGGGTGGGAATAAATGTCCTTTTCTTATCAGTTTAAAAAAAAAACAACTCTAAAAGGTTCATAATGTTATCTGTCATTATACACGTCTTCCTGTTGGCAAGCACAATTTCCTGTTCCAACAGTTGGATATTAGTGCAAGGAACAGCTGTCTAATCCTATTCATCATACAAGGTTTGTACAAATATAAACAGAGGAGATGACACAGATGTTTTTCAAGGGTTTTCTGGAGGAAAATCTAACAGATTTGTGGATTCAAACAAGAACAGTGAAGACCATTTCCACCAACAGAAAAATAGGGAGGTGATTAAGTTGAGATGGACCCAATGAAATACTGTACACACCCATTGCAAGTATGCTTACTGTAAATTCCAGTAGCAGGGTCAGCAATCATCAAACAAAGGGAAATTTCTTTAATTTCCTTCCCACCACCATTATTGTTTTTTCTTCCCATCTTGGAAATAACAAAGAAATCTATGTCAGCACACTAACAAAGTGGTTTCCAGTAGAATGACCCTGACTTCCTGTTTGAGAGGAAATGGCCACAATATTTTTTGTAACCTCTCTGGATGATAATGACACTTATTCTTCACATCATGAGAGTTTGGTTCAGCTAGTTTTCCAGAAGGTTGACTGTGGATGTGTTTATCCTTTACAGTCTCCTACAGTCTCGATAGAAGCTTGTTTTATGTTAATCAACATTTTTTTGTAAATAAATCCTTTACTTTTGCTTAATTCCAACTCCTCCTTTTGTCCTGGGTTCATTTATGCGGTGGAGAGGAGCAGGAACAAAACCCATCTCAATGCCCCTTACCACTGCACTCACCTCACAAGCTGACTGTTCACCTAAAAGCAAAACACTAGACAAAATAAGAGACTGCGAGCATGCCGTGTCTCGCAACACTGTGACTGGACGCCGATCTTCAGGTTTCCCTGTAAGAGAAACTAAACTACTGAAAATGAACGGTTTGAAACAGTCATCTGGCTCTTGATGAACAGGAAGTTGGACACTGGAGGAACCCATAAAGATCATTACAAAATAAGAAATTCAGCTCCTGTTTAGATACTCCAAAAATTATGCATAACTGAAGTTAGGAAACTCATAAATAAGAAGCACCTGTTTCTGCAATGCACTCAAGAGAGCTGAATCCTGGCTGGTAGTCTCCGGAGCGGAGGTACAGGCTGATTGTGAATGGCTGGCCTCTCCTCACAATCAGACGATCCACGCCGTTCAGATCAGTGCGGTGGTCCATGTTGTTGAACTCACACTCCAGATTCCAGCGATCGATGTCCAGGGCTTCAAAGAAGAGAGGAGATTTCAAATACTCAACTTCAAACTTGAAAGTATGTCATATCCTCATAGCTTTTACTTTAACCCTTTAAACCCCAAGGTCCCTCAGTTCAGGGGCTTTTAGGTCGCTCCGCAACAAATGGCATAAAATGAAGCACTCATCACGTATAAATATAGTCATTTTACACATCAGATTAAACTGGAGAAACTCAGCTACAAAAATAAGTCACACTTCAACAGAACTTTCTGTTCGATTGAGGAATACTTGAGTTATTACTCTGAGTCAGTGACATAGATAGCAATACTGACACCTCTGAACAAATTTCACTTGTGTTTCCTTTATTATGACACCAGAAAGATTCAAACAGACCGTACAGATGCAGAGATACACTCTTTTCAATTTGGGTTTGTCATTTTTCTATCATAGACTCAAAAAAGAGGCCAGGGCTTAAAGTGTTAATGAAGAACAACCCCTGTATTTTTATGACATGACTGTGTTAAACACCTGGTCATTTCTTTAGAGAACTGGCCTTTTATTTGCTGACAGCACAGCATTCCTGTGGAGGAACCAACTGAAAGAAGTCAGCTGTATTTATTATTTAGAAAACCAAGAAAAGAGGCAAAACAGCAGAGAAAAGACAGGAGAAGTAAAAGCCAAAAAAGCTCCTAAATGTGATTCTAAGAAATTTACAAAATTAATGACAAAAAGTGTACAGATACAATTGCATAGATAAAATTGAATAGATAAAAATGTTTACGGACTTAGAAACTGAAGAAGAAAGTTTCACGGATTGAGAGTAATGAGGCAGAAAAAATGATTCAGGTGTTGACCAAATCTATGAAACGTATACCTATTTTAAGATTGCAAAATGATTAAACAGTACCATATTGTATGTTTCTAAAGCACTTTAAATGTTACGACATTGTTTTGCTGCAATGCACACTGTAAAACTTAAGAGTGTATAAGAAACAAGATATTTAAGCCACAAAATTACAATAAACGTGTTTTATTACAGTTGTGGTGACTTACACAACAACACTGGGTTGAGTTCAGTCTACTTTTCTTTAAGTTGTGGCCATGAATATTGGAGATTGTAAAATTAAACTTCTTTCCAAGCTAGTCAGCCTGAACCAGCTGTTATTTTTACATCTTTTTCCAGAGCAAAATTAAAAGCAAAAGCTACATGTTTGTGGAAGTTTGTTTACATTTTTATAAAGTCCTGGAAGCTGTTACAAGCTCTGAAACCAAACTGTGGGCATGCATAGTCACTTACTGTCAGATAATTTTGTTTCATAGGACCTTAAACATCATCTATAAACAGGAGGCAAAACACAGACAGAGTCAGTCCCTGTGAAGAGTGCAAACACACAACCACACCTTCCCTCCAGGGTGACTAAGAGGATCCCACCCTCTGATTTCCTGTTAGTGGGAAAAATTAGGGTCTCCATTAACAATGCACCCATGGTCTTCCTGCGGCAAGAACAAGTGTCCGAGCTGCTCCATGACATGTCATGAGGTTTAATCCTCCCTTAAGAAAAGCCTTGGAAATAACCATGAGGTGCTGGTGTTAAGACTGGGCTGGACTTAGACAAACAAAGACTGAGCTGCAAAGACTGCCTGCTGTTTTACATGAAGTCCATGAAGGACCATTTGTCTGAATGGCTCTGATCTTTCAGTCGACCCTGACCCAAGTTCTGTTTCTAATTTGACACATGTTGGTGTTACTAACTGGGGCAAATGCCTTAAAGATGATATCGCTACCTATTCTTGAACAGCTGCAGTTTGATGTCAGAGAACTGTGAGGGTCCTGCTGCTTAGAGTGTGGAAAGTCAGAGAGTGATTTAACTCACATTTGATCAGCATAAAGATCACTGGAGCACAGCGGCTCTCTTTGGGAAGCAAATCAGAGAAAGAACTATAGTGACTGGGTCCAAGGAACACCTTTTTTTTCTCACTATTTCCATTTTAAAAGAAAAGGGTTTCATAAAAAATGAGGAGTCCAATTAAAGTGTTTTTGAGCTTATAGAATATGAAAACAATTACTGAGAATAATACCATATGGATCTGGGCTGCAAAATTACACTAATGGTGCAATGGGAAATCATTTCTGCAACATGTCGAGGGCCTCTTTGCGGCTGCAAAAGTGACACCAAATAAAACGGATTAAAAAAAACACAAACTGCAGTGCAACAGAGAGTGTGTTCTTTAAAATGAAATCGTTATGGTACAGCTGAGGGTGTACCCTTGTGCTGAAAAATACAAACTTGATACATTTTACTACAGTTTGATCTGTAGTGTTATATAACTACAAAAGCCACTAATAGAAAATGGATGGGCAGAGATTCCTGAGCTCTGACCCTGCGTTTCTCACTAACCTCTGCATACATACTGTGCACACTTACACTGCAGTCCAGCCTTCTGACCATGACCCACACAGCAACAGATTGTCTCAATAAACAACACTGCACCAAGCATGAACCTTTTAAGGAAATCTAAATAAAATCTAGATGTTTTCATGCAGCTTGAAGCTGGTACAGTAAACACCCCTTGAATCCTTTGGAAAAATAAATGTACAAACTCCCTCAGGAGGTGAAAGGAGCTTTCAGTCCTGTAAGTAACACCCATGCTGACTTCACAAGTACATGGTGAACACTTTTCATCTGAATGCTTCGTGCACGTCAAATGGTTAGTATCCTGTTTTTTGCGGAGTTTTGGCTGAAGAGGCTCTTACAAAAGTATTACTCACATTCTGTGATTTCAATAAATATACAGATGTGCAAATGCTCTCTCTCTCTCTCTCTCTCTCTCTCTCTCTCTCTCTGATAAATTAAATTTTCAATTCTCTGTTAAAGTTCAGGTTTCTGTGCAAACAAACAGATCAATAACAACCAAAATTTTTCACTGGTGATCCAATGCAGTCTTAAATGTCTGACTGCTTTAGCCACACTGAAAGTCTCAACAATAACTGTTTGAAAGGAGACCTGTCAGCCCATAAAGTAAGCAGCAGGTTTACTACTGGAGGCTCCAGCTGCTTTCAGCCGCTTTAATACGTGTCAAAGGCCCCAGAAGCTACAATCATCTTCTCAAAACATGAGGGTGAACATATATATATATATTTTTTAACACGCACAGGTCTTAAGACATCTCGTGTAATTGTGCTTCACAGCCATTCTTGCTACACTAAAAGCAGCTTGCAGCGTGAAGGCATGTGCTGACTGTGATAACAGTGAAATTTGTTTGTCCCGGTCATTGTATCATATGTCACTGAGAATAAGCATAGAAAACACACACTAGAGAAACAAACTAACAGATAAACAAACAAACAAAAAGTGTAGGTAGGCTCAGAAACTTTAAAATTAACACAAGAATGTAAGTATGATCTTATTAACATTTACATGGAAAGCAAAACTCACTGTAGAAATTAATTTATCCTTCAATAATTAAAAGCCAATATATTTTTTTAGCTCATTTAAAACATCGACCACGTGTCCTGCTCTTAATAATACAGTCTATGGTCCAGCTGAATAAAAATATGCTTCATTTTACTTGAAAGTGATTTAAAATGTTTTATTAAAAGAACGGATTGGCGGTTTTTCTTACCTTGAGCCATGATTGCTGCTTTGATATAGAGCTGAAGTTTGTTTTCCGAGAATCTCGCGCCTTGAAACGAGTGTTGTATCCCTCCGCTACATCTCAGCCTTATTTGTTCTCCTCATGCGAGTACGTTTGATGATGGGCGTGACACGACCCTCCCCTTATTGCATGAAGTCGCGTGTATGTGAGCTCGCGCACACCTTCTTACGACTGTGCGTCTTCCTGTGATTCAATCATGACAGTCTCTAAATTAGAAAAATTATGTTTGTGCTGTTGCGTAGTTTCCACAGAAAAAAAAGAAACCGTTCTGTCTTGTTGACATTGTGCTGAACAGTCGAGCAGCCTTCTGTAAAAAGCAAGGTGGAAAGTACAAGATGTTTCGAAAAACTGTTAAATGATAAGACAACAGTGCTCCCTATTTTCTGACCTAAAAAGAGAATGACATTCTTTTTACTGATAGTCTTCAGTTATTACGCTTTATGTGATCATTTTAATGAGGTTTAGGCTTGTGTTCAAAAACCCAACCTCCAGGACGATCAGGTATATTAATTAAAAAAAAAGTATATAAAACACACTACAGTGCTATCTTTAACCCAATTGTCGACTGCAACAAACTTTCTGCATCACATAAAGCAGGCAATGAGGTGAAGACTGAGGTATGCATGGTTCCAAGTGCACAAAAGAAGAAAATTCCTCAGGCACTGCTTAAGTTTTGTTTCTGGTAGTCTTTTCTCCGGCAAAAGTAATGGCTGTCCTGTGGTCAATATCAGCTTTCAGCTGACAAACATGAATCAAGCAAATAAATAAATAAATAAATAAATCCTGAAATCATTTTAATAGTTGTAATAGTAACTACTTCACTGATTGTGAAGAATAAAGCCAATCATCTGTTTTCAAACACTCCAGGCAGGCCAGTATTAACAAGAGCCACAAGTCTTGGCTTCAGCGCTGGGCATTACATCAGTAAACTGGATTCAGTGATTAACTGAGCTCTGTCCAAACACACGAACAGTGGAAATGACTAAATGCCTTTGCCAAGGCGGTCTTAGAAAGAAAGAGACTGTGGCATCATCGATCACCTGGACTTACTTGGGATTAAATAAGGAATGTCTGTAGCCTGTTGAAAAATGTCTGCTTCACAATAGCAATAGCTGAATTAAAAAGTGATACAGAGGGCACAGGCGTATAGAGTTAAAATACAGTGAAAAGTTAACACACTGTTTGTAAATCATATCAAATGCACACTTAGAAAGGAAATTTTTCGGGCTGCATTATTGATGAAATTAGAGAATGTGTCAGTGTGACTCACATGAGTTGAAGTGTTTCCTGTGAAAGTTCCTAAAAACTGTTTAAGAGAAGTGTGACTCTTTCTGCAGAAATCACAGCCATTAACATGGAACATGAAGGAACATGTTCAGATTTTTATTACTTTTTTTGTATGGTGACCTGACCTCTACATATTAATAATTAATTAAAAAAAAGAAGGTAAATGTTGATTTCAGGATGTTCTGATGTTAAGTTATCATTCATCAATTACATTCATTCATTTCATTCATTACACTCCATAGCAAAGATTATCCAATAGTGCTTTTAATATGTAAATTAGTTCAAATTAGTTGGGTGAGTTTATTGCAAATAGAAATGAAATACAAATAAAAGCCATCATATCATCAATGCAAATATTCTGTATTCAAAACATGAGCCGTACAACAATTATGTAAGTTGGTATCTGCACATCAGTTACATATTAATTTATACAAAACAGTTAATTAAAAAATGGATAGAGCAAATGCATTTCATTTTAGAGAAAATAAGAAAGACAGATGCAGTCACAATGTTTTACAAATCTGTACAATCGGCACTTTAGTATAACAGATTATGTTATGGTGTTTATTGTCACAATGACTAAATTCTTTGTAGATCTTCAAAATATTTTATTAGTTTTCTCTTGAATCAGGTATAAGTATATAAGTCTGTTTGTTTTATTTGGCACCATTTAATGACCAATTTGAAATTAAGTATCATAGTAGAAAGAAAGACAAGTACAGTCAGCTGTGTCGCTATATCCTCTTGCATGTGCTATAAAGTACTCTGCTGTAAGCTATGTCAGGTATGCATTTCAAAGTACAACACAAGTTTAACTTCAAAGTACAGTACATTTATAGCAATGTGTCTGACCTATTGTTTATGTGATGAGTTTAAAAGGATAATCTATTTACAGAGTGGTAATGGATTATAGTAACAGCTGGTATAAAAGCATGCCTGTTCCAGTCTTCAGTGCTGACACCAACAGACTGCTTTCAGCATTTCTTGTGAGCCTTAAAATCTGCAGGAAAAAAAAAAAATCATTAATTTAACAAAGATTACAGCACTTTCAAATATTAAAGATGGCCATTTAAATATGTCATAATAAAACAAAAACAAGAATAAATCTATTAAAGTCCTCCATAACTGTACTATACTCACACTGAATTGTATCTCACATGTCAAACCTCTGTGGATTTTCCAACACTAGTGTTCTGAGCCTGAAACATTCATGAAAATGTGGTTAATGTGACATCAAAGCACAGCAGGAGATCAATCATCCAGGCAAAAAAACACATGTTCTGATACAATAAGATCAGACATAATTCACAAGAAGAATGACGCATCTGCAATCAATTAAGTTTGAGGCTACGTGAAGTAGTTTGCTTTTCCAATCTTATTAACCATGAAGACAACCACGCAACCTTAGTTATGCACTTTTTGATGTACCTTGCCACAGGGCACATCCTGGGTCTGATGTAGTGGTTTGGGTTTGGCGGGAACTGTTAGTTGTTTTTTTTCAGGGGATCCTGCCAGACCACTTGGTTTGTGGCCAACTTCAGCTGCTTCCTTAACAGCGATTGTAGAGGCAGAGAGCACAGGGGTGTCCTCCACCTCTCCTCCCACAGCAGAGTGGAAGCTGTGGCTGGAGCTGCTGAAGCCGCTTACACTTTCTCCTGATGACTCCGAGCTGTCCACTGAGACAAAGAAAACATTTGATTATGAAAAGTCGAGGTTCACTAATAAAATCCTGATCTCAATGTCCTTGGATGCCTTTGAAGAATCCTTGACCCACACCTCTGACCTTTGACCCCATCAGGGAGAAACAAAACAATAAAAGTGTTTTCAAGCATGTAACTTAAAACCGGCAGAGACTATTCATTACATCAGGTCACTGAAATGTTGCGTTTCCGGGTGAAGCATTGCTCTTGATCTTTTTCTATCAACTCTGATTCATTCTAAACAAGCTTGTGAACATATGTAGAGATTCAAAATACTGGTTTGGTGGAACAAACCAAACTCACACAATAAGTTGTGACTTCCACTCTCATGATCCAGATCATCCTCTTCCAAAACTCCAGGTGGTGATACGTATCCCCCAACACCCCCTGAAACCACTCTCCGCTTTGGCCCACACAAGTACCCTATAGGGGACAGAGAACCCCTCCCAGAGGAAGAGGAGGAAGATGAGCTGCTCCCTGAATCAAGAGATTTCGGCCGCCCTCCAGGAAGCCCGTCCTGGGGACCATAAGATCCTGCTGAGGACTGGGTTTTGTTTTCTACAAAAGAGAGAGTATGGTTTAAGAAATAAGATTTGACTTCTTGGTAAGTAGTGGTAAAAAGATATGACAGTCACCTCTTCCCATCAGCACATAGTTGACCGCTCTGTCATGGATAGCTGCATCACTTGGCTGGATATCGATGAAAGGCTTGTTCCCGATACCCATAAACACTCTCTCCTGCATACGGACCTCTGAGGAACACACGTTTTATTAATAGTTTAAAAATATTACTCGTTAGATATGATTCTGAGGCAAGTTATAAACACTGGAGAGTAACAGATACAGACGTAAGGAAGTCAAAAATGATGCCCCGTCTAACAGATTATTGTCTCTGTTCTGCAGCTGTCTGCTTATTTAGGTTTTGCTTTTATCATGTAAACATGGCCATCTAAAACTGAACTACTGTCATTGACGTTCATTCTACCATTGCCAGAGTCAACCAAACACATTCATATCTGCACATAGAGTTTAAATATTGACATTTTCTCAACATACCTGGCTTTATCAGTGAGCTACTTCTAAATAAACCTGATATATTCCAACAAGTTTTGTTTGAAACCTTTATACAAAAAAAGTGAATTTTAAATGGCATGTAAAATAAAAAGAAATAAAATTTAACATTTCTTAATTATTTGATGAATAACTTGTAATCTGGTGTCTTTAAATGTTCACAGGTTTATGTAGTTGTCATCACCTCTGTTATGTACTGCCTGTTCCCACAGGATCCGCTCCAGGTCTTTGGTCCAGGCCTCCTTTACTCCCTGGCTAACTGCTTGAAGAATGTATGTATCCTCTGTTTTTCTCTTCCTGAACCAGATCTCAAAGCACAGGCCGCTGTCACCACTGTTTTGGGTCATGCCTATGTCTGATGTCTGGTTATGTACAAAGACAAAACACTTTAGTGGACTGTAGCATAAAGCAGCTCCAACATTCACATCACCGACAACATGTCATGACTATTGTAACAGGATCCTGGAGTATATTACAGTTTATTAAGATGCCTAAAAAATGTCTGGAGAGAGCAGTAGAATAAATATTACACAAGTGTGAATGAGATGAAAGAAATGTGTGGGTAACCATCTGGAGTGCTGTGAACGTGCAGTGATGGAGCCAAAGCAGTGTTGTTTTTGACATGCTTGTTATGGTTGGCTCCTAACTGTTCCTTTACTGGCATTGTAGTTTTAGTCTTATCCTTGATGGAAAGAACTGAACAACCGGTGTTAGTCTACAATATGCTCTTATTTAGTTGTTAAAGAAAACTGAATTACTTAAAATTAATGATTTAAATCATGATCCACTGAGTCTAAAACTTCAACATAAGGTCAAAAGTTTAAGGTCAGGGGTCTTGTACATGTCTTATGTGAACAACAATGGAAAAGTACATTTCCCCAGTAAATGATGAGTAAATCCAGAGTAAAACCAGACAAATCCACAGTTGCATCATGCACACGTATGCAGGAAGTCATGTACTGACATGTTGTAATGAAGATGTGTTAACAACACTGAGGCCTTGTATTTCTACATTAACTTGTACCTCTGATACACATTCATACTTTGATGCTAAACATAGAGCAGTGTATGTGGTAAATCTGTATGTGTACCTTGAATGACTGTTTGTAGACGTATGTGTCATTTCCTACGTCCGTCTTCCTGGTTTTGCTGAAGAGGATCAGTTCTTGAAACAGGAAAATGTGGCGGAAACACTTCTTTTTCCTGAATGTTACCAAGAACTCGTCCTGACGTATAATTTGACCCTGCTCCTTGAGATTCACCTGCAGGTGACAAAGGAAGATACCACTGATGCTGGAAACTACAAGCAAACTTCAAACTGTATTTTACAAGAAAAGAACAATGAAACCTAACTTTAAAAAAAAACAGATTTCCAAAACACAAGAATTGTTTATTAAACAGTTATTAACATTCTTATGATTTCAACATCCTCCTTTATCTTAGCCCTCAAGATTATGGTGCCCCAGCCGAGCATCATCCCACTCACAGTGCACCTCCCTTTCATTCCAGCTAAAAGATAAAACAATGACTCTTTGGATTTATTCTTTCCATCCATCCTATCCAAGATTAATAACGTTGAACAAACAAATTTCACGCCAAATGATGCATGATCAGTGTTTCACTCCCCACCTTACTCATCATCCCTTAGTGAAGGCTGTCATGTCTGTACCTGTTTCCCTACTCTGTTTTTCTCATCACTGGATGGATTCCAGATGTGGAACTCGGCTGAACAAGAAGCCGAATTTCATTCTTATCACTGTACAGCACTGACTGTATGTACACACAGATTTCTGTATATATGCAGGAACTCCTTCTTTCTAATAATGTTTGACAAAATGACTCAAAACTTGAGAAAACAAACTCCCTTACGTCACACTGTTGGATGGCATCCACTGCTAGCAGGTTATTGCCATGGCGAAGCTGAAAATGGATGACCTCCAGGGCGGCCTTGACCTCAGCCATCTCTCTGGTCTGTCCGAGGCCACACTCCCTCATCATGTCCTGCAGCAGCAGGCTATATTTACTGATCCGCTGCACAGGCTTCAGCAGGTATGACCATAGATCCATCTTGTCCCCCAGCTTCTGCTGCTTTTGCTGATGGACAAAGATAGGAGAAGGAGCATATTATTAAACCGCAGCAGGGTTAGAAAAGAACTGTTCTGATGCACTTGTTTAGCTCAGCAGTTAATTATAGCGTCCCATGTTCAGTGGTTACAGTCCTTGAGGAAGGTCATTTTACAGGAGAATTAAATCCTCAGTGTTCTTAATCTGGTCCGTGATAAGGATTTTCTGAATTGTCATTGATGTCTCTATATGAGCTACATAAGAAGAGCAACAGTTATAATATTGACTATTTCTGATTAACAATTTTAAACTCTTGTGACCATGGTGTTGGTGGTGATGGTGTTAAATAAAGGGAATGATATTGTTCTGCTAAAAAAAAGCATGTTTTCATATTTTTTACAGCAAAACAAAAAACAAAACAAACAAAATCTTTGTGGTCTGTTTAAAGGGTAAAAAGCAGAAAGCAGCATGAGAAGATTTTTCATTGGAATATGCTCTGCATACAATCTCTTTTCCAACAGTGACCTGGCCAAGAGGCAGTGTTAGACATCAATGTTCAACAAAGAAAACAAATACACATATACAGAGCACACTGAGCACAAAGAGTGATAACATAAAACATAATGAAGTAAAAGACTGCAGCGTTTGATTAAAACAAAGCAAACAAATCAAACACCATGGCAGGAGCAAACAGAGGATAAAAGTTCAGCAATATTGTGCTTAAAGCATGTCAAAGAGACTAGAGAGGCCAGCTTGAGCCTAGTTTGGAGGTCGTTCTATGACCAAGGGCCAAAATAGGACAGACTCCTATGACCAGCCTAAGTCTGCACTGAGGGGACGATGCAGTGCAGCCAGGATCTGAGGTTGTGGGAGTCTTGAGCAAAGACAAATTTAGATTTAATGTACGAGGGCAAAGTGCCCAACAAGGCCTTATAAATCAAAACTTACCAGTGCCTCATCCTGCGCATAGGTAGTGAGGACCAGCCCACTAGAGTATACAATGTACAGTGGTGAGTTCCAAAAGTAGCATTTGAAATGAATGTCAACGCAGCATGATAGAGAGGGTCAAGTTTTGCCAAAACAGTTGGACAAGCAAATCTATACACAGCATCACCATAATCAAGCTGTGATAAGAATAGGCTCGCTACCAATCGCTTGCGTGACGGCAAAGAAAAACTGGATTTTAACCTGTAAAGAAAACCAACAACAAACTTAAGTTCCTTTGACAACAAATCAATATGCTGCTTAAAGTTAAGATTCACGTCTAGCCAGACACCGAGATACTTGTAAGTATCAACATACTCAATATTAGCACTATCAAGGGTTAAAATGTGTCTCGGAGGCCGGGAGAGTACAGTCTTATATGGTACAAACACCATAGCTTTTGTCTTGCTCCCATTCAAAAGTAATTTAAAATCAATAAGCTCATCCGCATACATATGATACGATGAATATGATGAGTGGGCACATAAATTATTGACATATAACAAAAAAAGTATCGGTCCCAAAATGGACCCTTGTGGTTCCCCTTTATCTAAGCTGACTTGGTCAGAAATGAGGAGGGGTATGGCTGTTTTGACTGACAGGTGGGGGTGTTGTGGCTGTTTCCAAGTGAGACTATGGCCTCTACCCCACCTGTTTACTGCTGCTGATTGTACAGCCTGATAAAGACGCATTATTGACATTAACAGACGAAGACGAAGCTTGTCATTTTCTTTTTATTCGCCATATTTGCAGAATTCTGCAAAGTCTGGTGTTATTTTGTTCCACTGCTTTGGTGGACATACAGGCCATAATTCTTCAACAGTTGTTAGATGGACTTTTGTGAAGACTCCTCAGTGATCCTCAGTTGATATATCCTGCTTTTGCAAGCCTTACCCTAACATCTTCTCCTCCCTAATAAGAAAAACATTTTTGGACTAAGTGTTATTGACATGAAAAATGGATAGCCCCAAAACCTCGGTGTGCTCTGATGTCCTCTGCTGCTGTAACCGGCTCAAATATTTGATTGAATCACAGTTTTTATTTTGAACGTTGTTTTTTTTTTTCTTTTTTCTCTCTTTCTTTCTTTTTTTTTGAAAAAGCTGAAGAAATTTAATTTCAATTTTACAGCAAATGTGAAATTTGTGAAGATAAACTAAGATTTTAACATAGTTTACACCAAGTTTCTTGACAGCATGTCAGTATTCTGTTAGTGTGCATGTTAGCATGCTAATGCTGCTGATTTAGACTGGTGTGCACGAGTCCAGCCTCACGCAGTTGCAAATAGAGCCACACTGTGTGGCAGAGTACAAATGTAAAAAAAGAGCAGAGGGAGTTTGACATGATTCTCACCTTGAAGAAAGCTTGTCCATGATTAATGAGAAGACTGTCAGACTGCGGTTTGTTCTTACTGTAAAGGGCATACAAAGCAAGGCTCTCCCTCTGGAATAAAAAGAATGGGTATAGAGAACAAGACAACATGATTATCACATCTAATAAACAGGATATGTTACAATAACAGTGTAGATATGACAGCTGTCTGAGATTATATTTCCACAGAATCTGTTCAATAGTTTGTAGGAAACCAAGGACAACAGCTTAGTCAAGAAAAATATGAAACAGCTTTAGTGACATATTAGTGACATTATCTCAGCATTGGACCAAAACATTAAACCCAGGGCTCCAGACTGACTTTTTGCATTGGTTGCACTGGTGAGCCCAACTCTTTTTGTTGTTGCACCAGCACAAAACTTGTGGTTGAACCCAAATTTTTCATTGTGTTGCCATTAGCACCATAAGGTCACCTTTTTATTGCACTCCATAATTTTCATATAATGTAGGGAAATGCTTCTTTATTTGAAGCACAGCTATATATAATAAGAAAAAATAAAGTGTTTAAAGTGCTATTGGAATGAGTCAGCATTACAGCTACAATAAAACAACACTGTTAGATGGTCCATGAGATAGAAGTGAAGTTATGTGAAAGAAAACACCAGTGAATCGTCTCACTTCTAGTCTTAAGAGATGTTTACTTCTAAAAATTTATCAAAGCCCCAATAAACAACTAATTAACTTTTCTTAAAACCATACATGGATAACCTGGAAATGGTTTTCCCATAAGCTGCAAAAATAAAGTCAGCCCATTCCATATTTATTTTCAATAAATAATATATCTTTTGGTGTATGATTAAAATTCAAGTATGATGATTCTGCTATAATATAACTTTAATTTCTTTATTTCTTTATTTATTTTTCAGAAAAACAGGACCCTGAAATCTCTGACAGATGTACCCATATTTTGTATTGTACATTTATAATAGTTAAAAAAGTTGATATTTAAAAGTTAGGCATAAAAAACCCATTAGATGTAGTTCTGTTTTCTGAAACTGAAAACCAGCATAGCATACTACAAAACGGACCCAACAAAACATTGATACTGCCTACTACATACACATGTAGGAAGCAGTTTGGAAAACTGGTATGACTTTACCATGATTGTGATTTCTGTAACAGTAAAACAGAGAGGTGATGCTTGTGAAAGAAGTCAGTTTTTTCACCTGCAGGCAGCATTGGGTGCACTAGTGCAAGCTAAATGAAATGTTTGTCGTAAAATTTTGTTCCCATGTGCAACTGAAATCACATACCACTACCAGGCATTACACATGGAGATTTCTGCTAAAACCTGGTTGTGTCATGTTAAAAGCAAAGCACCCAGGTATGCCTCGATCCTCCTAGCTAAACGTGATTTTTCACTTGCACAACAAGCAGGAAAAGCAAACTCACATTAATTGTGGTACCTACATGTCTCAGAAAGCAGCGTCCCACTCTGAGAGGTTCATTCATGCTGCTTTCCAACTCGTTCAGAAAATGATGTCGGTGGAAGTCGTGGAGTTTCTCTAAGTTACCAAAGATGCTCCCTCTCTGACCTCTGAGGTCCTGAGGGACGTCGGCCCTCTCCAGCTCAGGAAAGTAGTGCTCTCGAACATAACCCAGTGCCTTTACGTATTCCCTCTCTGTGGACAGCAGCTCCTCCATGATCCTTCGCAGTCTCCTGTTCCCACATTGGATGAAAAGCAACTTAGAGTGAATGATTTTATTGGAAGTGAGCTGGGATAGTACTAAATTTGACATTATATATTTGTTGGGTTGGGTTATTGTTGCACTGGTGCTGTTCATAAATCCAAACTGTGATTTTAAATGCCATGGACAGCATCTTATATAACCTACAGCTGATGAATTGGGTTTAACTTACAAAACATTGTCGCCATTGTTCTCTGCTGGTGTGAGTAATGTCCCTGGGGTCCTGAAGTCTGTATGGCCCTGGCTGGAGCTTATGCATCCTACACCTGCCACCTCATTACTGTCTCTTTTTGACTCCCAGCTCAGGTTTCCTGACTGTAAACTCTCGTTCTGGGAATCGGGCAGATTTTGGAGCGGCTGCAGATTCTGTTCCAGTGGTGATGTCCTGTTCTGACAGTGTTTGTGTCTTACACTCAAAGGGGAAAAGCAAGAGAGAACTGAAAAGTGAGAGGGCACACATGAGCCCTCACTTAGAGAGCGACCCAAACGTTGATGCGACTGAAGATCAATGCTCTCTCCAGCTGAGTCTGTGCTCCTTAGATCTGCCTCGCTGCGGTGTTTGGTTTTGGGATAGCAGTCAGTGTTTTTTGGAGGTACAGGTGTCATTTTCTCCTTTTTAACAGGTAAATCAGGTGATGTCAGTGCTTGGGATTCTCCATTTTCACTCCCAGTCAAGTCAGATATTAAATAGTGGTTGATGGGATCAGGATTTATGGTTATTCCTTCACCCTCCATGATACTGACTGCCTCTTTCTCAGGGGTCGGTTGCTGGATTATGGAACATTTAGCCTCCCCAACCTCGGTCCTTCTCTCTGTCTTCTCCACCCCCACATCTTCCTCTTGAGGGTTCACAGCTGTGTTTGGCTTGATCTGGTTTTTATCTACACCCTTTTTCTTCTTCTTCTGCATCCCCTCAAGATGCTGCCTGACTTCTTGGCACTGGACCCAGGCTGCATTCCACACTCTCATCACCGCTGAGGCCCCTGATCCCGCTGCGCAGGCCTTAGCTTTCACAGCCTGGAAGTGCTGGGTTGAGAATTCACCACCCAATCTCCCCTCATACATCTGGAGAGTGCTCTGAGTCTGAACAGAGTAACACCCCTGCTCTACCTTCTCCAGAAAATGACTGCATTCTTTGGCCAGTGCAGAAGCCTAGCAAGAGAGAAAGAAAGAACAAGATGAGGGGATTAGACAAAATTAAATTTAAAAGTTTACACAAATCAGTTTGAAATATGTAAACAAAGAGCACGAGAAGAAATCAACAGACTTCGAGCATAAATGTCTGAGTGGTGAAAACACATGTGGCAAGCACAAACCTGTGCACAAAAGCGATGCACATGCACCAGTTTTTCCAATTCCTTGTGTCTCTGCTCTAACCGCAACATAAAGTCATCCATATTAGATTTAAAAGTGCCGCTTAAGGTGCGGAAAATATCTATTGCAGGACTGGGATCACTCATGGCAACAATTCCATCTGCCTCCGTCACCAGAGTTAAAGCTTGCTGCTGCTTTTCCTGTAAGAGAAGAAGAAGAAGAAAAAATGCTTTAACTTCTAAACAATAACAGGAAACGATGAGTGTGTTAAGACAAAACACAAACATCCCAATCACGGTAACTTCTCGCATTTCTGAATAACTTTTCATGTTGCTGATATACCTTGGACTCTTTGAGCAGCAGATCAAAGTCCTGAAATGTCTTTTCAGTGCACACCAGCGTATCATCTGTTGCATAAGAGTCCTTCAGTCTCTCTTCACCTTCTGTGCTGAACCACATCCCAGCCTGGAAGGTGTGATATAGACTTCTGGTTTACAGCTTGGTAGGCTCTGATTTTCATATCTTTTGAGCAATGACATCAACAAATTTCACATTTTCAAGTTTTTTTTTTAGCTAATATTACCATGCTAATTTTGCCCTCCACCTCTCTGAGCCTAAAGAGGGACTCCAGCTGCTGCAGAGACTCATTTGATCTCATCACCAGTGTGTGGAGCTTCTCCTCCACCTGGTTGTAAAGACTTGTCACTGACTCCAAAGCATCTCTGCAACAAACATAAAAAAAGGAATGAGACAAATAACACCAGACTTGCACTAAAGTTAATTTTAATTGAAATGAATTATGAAGAGGTGACATAATTGTTTTTCAAAAGCTAAATTTGATTTAACTCATCGGTTAATTATTAATGCTGTGAAAAACAGTGCATAACAAACAAAGATTTCAACTGACTGTTGCCTAATTTTTTTTTTTTGCCCCATAATACTTTAATTTAAAATATAGTAGATTGTAATATAAATATAGTAGATGTGCGTTTGTTATAATTAACTGTAAATTTTAAATTAATTAAATTGGATATAAAAGAACATGGGTATCAATCTGTTTCTGTCTATTCTATCACTCAAAGTTTAAACATGTTTGAAAGCCTCAGAGTTGTTGTAGTGTAGAGGTGGTAATGGATTGAATGATGTTTCCCAACAAAATAAGCAGTCGTGCTCTGCAAAATAATGATTCAAAATTGGCTGGTCTGGTTCAAGCATTTTTTATCACCTACTAGATGATATTTGTAATGTTATCATTAATAACACATGTCCAAATACTTTAAAGTGCTCTCAGATTTTATATCTCATATCTTAGAACTAGTGCACATCCATTTACATCTGTGGACTCACTCAAGAGGCAGAAGATCTGGTGACATGGGTCCAAAGTGTTACCTGTAGTCTTCAGATTGTGGGAACCTGAACTCTTCTTTCCTTATTCTCGCCAACAAAGCCCCTCCCTCTCTCTGCAGAGTGACCAGTCGGACGTCTTCTACCACTCCTTTCATAGAGGCCCTCTGTTCCTGGATGCATTTCTGCACCTCCTGTATCAGAAATAAGAAGAGTTAAGTTATATACTCAGTCTACACTAATGACATAACATCAAAATGCAAACATATGACGTTACCTCTGCAGAGTCAAGGTTTTTGCTGCTGTCCACTTTTTTAATAGCCTTCTGCAACAAGCAGTCTGCCCCCCGCAGGTCAGTCATGAAAGAAACCAGCCTCTGAAATGTATTCAATTTAGGACTGAGTGAAAATGAAGGATAAATGTACATTTTTATGAAGCCTAGGCCTAAGGTGAAGAGACACTCAGTATCTGCTGTCTGCAACCAACAAAGCAGACCATTTAAGAAATGTTTTTATCCGGAGGTCACAACAAAAACAGATGGTTGACTTCAGTGGATCCATCATTAACAACTGTATCATGATAAAATGATAAAATGAGTCGCATCACTACTGCATGAAGTCACTGCTCTGAACTTTCCATTATTGCCTCTTTGGGGTGTGAAACCCTTAAAACAAAAATTCATCTAAACAACATGAGTATCCAAAGTTGCAGCAAAATCTTGGCCTCGTCAACCAAATAACATTTTTTTCAATTTATAACAGAAAAAAACAATACTCCATGTTTATTGGCAGGAAAATGTTATGTATAAGATTAATCTGACTCATACATGATAAATTTTTAGCTGCTTTCCTCTTTAACAATATATTTAAAATAATTTCTGTACACATATCATAAGCATAGTGGACCTGAGCCTGCAGAATTACAGGTTAGTGTTGCATGACAGAAAATAAAATATCCACCCCTATGAACCATCAATACTTTCCATAAATCTTTTGAATCCTTCTGAAGAATTTTGCCCTCTCTCCACAAGACCACACATCCTCCTTTGACTCATTCACAATTGATGAAGGTTTGATCTGGGTGTGTTAAGCAGCACTTCTGGGAAAACTCTACAGTTAAGCAATGTGAGGGTGGGCTGTGATATCACAGCTGCAGCAGTGATGTAATCACAGATCGAGAATGCATTACCTGGTGGAACTGCAGCCAGTCTGTGTGACTGTAAGTAAAGGTCCCTCCCAGGTCAGAGGTCAGCTGGCAGGCTTCCACAGTCTTGTTGAGGGCTTTCATGGAAGCGACTGTGTCCATCTGACAGAGAATGAGATAACTTCAGGCTATTAAAAAGATAATAATTATTGTGTTTAATCAGAGTTTAAGGACATAGTTTAGAGGGGAAAATAGACGTTTGTTTTTTCTTTTTCAGACCTGTAACCCTGGCTGTTTCTCAGGACGGGGATATGTGTCTTTATCCACAAGCATCACAATACTGTGGACAGCGTGTAGAGCCTGTTCCTGTTGCAGGTAGGTGACAAAAAACACAAATAAGGACAGCCATGTATGTCGGATGAAAAGGAGTAAACTGATAATAACTGTGCAGCAAAATAGAAAATTGCACCCCTCAAATCAGTATAAATCTTCAAGTACAATAAGCCTTATGAACAATGTGTGGCTGTTTCACTGAATCTTAATTCCTTGCATCATCTTTGCTGTCTGTGAATCAGATGACATGGTGTGCATCTGTGTATTTGTGTGTCTACAGAGGGGTGCAGGTCTAGTATTGTTTCTTCTGATGTGTGCATGAAGGTTTGTTGTGTTAACCTGGGCCCTCAGCAGAGCTTTGAAGAAGTGGAGTGGAGGAGGCTTCTTCCTGGCATTGATAACCAAAGTCATTCCCAATTCTTGAACTTCTTTCCTGTGAAAACAACGGGTGTAAGCATGTGTTGGAATATGTTCACATTATCACTCTTATTATTCAAAGGCCTTCAGGGTTACAAACTTATTCCACCTCTCACGATGTGTTTATCTTTTTTTTTCTCTCTCTCTCTCTCGCTAACACCCACACACTCTTCTTCACACATCCTATCCCATGCTTTTATCCCTTCACACACTCCTCTTAATGGGCTTTTCTTGGGTTACTGCTAATTCTAGTGAGACGCTACATACCAGACAGCTGGCAGCCAGCCTGGCTACAGTCTGTTGTGGTATGGCTCTGAAGTGGGGACAAAGGGAGGCCAAAGTATCTGGTGAAATTGCTTTTTGAACCTCGAAGACCCCATTAAACACTGTATAAACAAATATCAACCGTTAAAGTGTCTAAAGTAGATCTCTAAAGGCACAGGGTCAGCACAGGTCAGTGCTTCTGCCAGCTGATCTGAGAGTGCAATGTATTATGAATAAATAATCTGTTTATTTTACTTGTAGAGTATATCATCTTATTTGAAAGGGTTCTTACTGTCAAAAGTTCCTCTTAAAAAAAACATTGTTTAAGTTGTCCGTGCATGGATCATGTTCTCTTTTGGTCTACAGAAATTAAAATGGTGCTCTGCTGCCCTCTTGTGGTCAAGCCCCACATTATAAACACACAAGAGCTACACAGCCAGCCTGCAATTATGGTTCTCCTCTGCCAGGATATTCATTGGATAAGGATCTCATTTTCTCCTCATAGAATGATTCACACAAACCAAAGGGCCATCTTAATAACAGATATTTGAAACAGATATCTTTTTGTGACTGTTGTTTCAGTACCTTGGTATGGAGTGTAAGTAGAGCAGTAATTCACAGACACCCTGGGCGGACACAAGAGGGGAATTCCACTCCTGTCTGCCAGCATGGACCTCCACCACTGCCCGGCCTGTCCTGTCCCTGCTGCCTGAAGGGTTACATAACACAGGAAATGTTAGCGATGGATAACAGTAAAGAAATTCACATTTTACACAAATGTGTCAGCAGTCACATATTAAAGGTTTTCTTTGTTTTCTAACTCTGCCTTAGTTAAACTTCTCAAATAGTATTAATACTGAGTTAGGATCCATTAACTCAGTCAGTGTTTGGTCTTGCTTGTGTCTCCTTCATGGTTTCACAACTTTATGTATCACATTAAATATAAAGAGGTCAGATGTCAAATTGAAATCAAACCAGTATTTAAGAAAAAATACCATCACAGTTGTCCTGGAGAGCAGCAACTGTGATTTAAATATTGAGAGTTTGCAGAACATCCACTTTCAGTTATACTGTTAGTTTTCAATAAACTAAGCCTAACCATCATGTCAGGGAAAAAAAAAATCTGACTTCCAATTTTGATAAGTGCTTCTAATGGGCGAAAAGAGGATGGAAATAACTTAAATTACGATTTTTCTTAAAAGTAATCCTCCAGTGGTTGTTACTCATGAGCTGGTCCTTAAACTGCACAGCTCTGACTGTGAAAGTAAAAAGAGCCCTGGGTTCTGACACAGTTGATTGATACCTGACTGACCCATAAGTTCATCAAAGCTGGTGAGCAGTCTTGCAGACAGTCTTGTGACCGAATTCCTCTGGCTTCCTTTCTTTTCTTTTTTTTCAGTGTGAACTTTGACGCACTGAAATATGAGCATTGAGCAGCAATATAAACAGGATGCACTGAGAAACGCTAGTAATTTATGCCTGAATGTTGTGACAGAGGCTGATTTCTATTGAAATCTTATCCTAACGTAGACATTTGATGATCTCTTTAAAAAGTCTCTGGGAAAACATTCATTTTATATCATTTTTAGATGCCTTTTAACTCTTATAAATGTCATTTATAGAAAAAAAAATGCTTGATGGACTGCAAAAGAAGGTAGCAAAACAACCAGTAGGCATTTTTTTGGGTTGAATGCTGAAGTTATAATATCTCAAGTACCTGGTAAACAAATAATGCCCAGTTCAAGCAGACTGCTAGTGTGGCTGAAACTCGATTCCTCTGTTTGAGGGGAGTGCAGCATGTCAGAACTTGAAGCCTGATGTGGACCTTGTGGAGAAGATAGCTTTTCTGTCCTTGCGTTATGAAGTTGTGAGTCTGATCCATCTGTGGTGGAAGGAGTTTCACTCCTACTTATCTGTGGGTCTGCAAGTCAAAAAACACAAAAGCAGTTGTTTCAAAGAAAACAATGGCTTGTGTCAAATATACATGGAAGAGAAACAGTGCGACAAACAGTGAGACAAATGAAACCAGAACATTTAGTGCTCCTAACACTGACTAACTGCAATAAAGGCCATAAAGTTTGTCTTCTCCATGTTAACAAAAGGAATGCGGTTCAAAATTTAAAACTAATGAACATGTCAGTAATATTTGTTTTTAAGGGGGCTGTGAGGACTATCCATTTAAAGTGGATTGCAGCGGTACCTTTGGCCAGAATCTTGCGCACACTTAACAAGATGTGTGTTTGTTTTGAAAAATTAATGGGGATCGCATCGTCTTTTTAACACCACTTTTCTTTGTTCAAGACTGCTTTTTACTGAATACAACGCAGCAAGGTAAGGTATTTATCAAAAGTTACGCAGCGCTGCTGTTTGAAAGGTGACAAAAAGCTAATTTTGTCAGTTTGTACCATAGTTAAGAAGCCAGCTATATTTAGCACTACTCGTAGCCAGGTGCGCTGAGACGTACCCATAGGCTAATGTGTAGTGTTAAAGAATCCTTGTTACTTCCTGCCAGTTTTCAGCTAACATAACCTCACTCTTCATTTTATCGAAAGACTCTTAAGTTTGAACAGATCACAGCAGTATAACTGCTGCATGTGGGTTTAAAAAAGAACTTTATCACAAACAGTGCTTCAGCGTTTTGCCTGTGCTCTATCGCTCTCTCCCATTTAGCTTTCTTCTGCTTCGAGCCAGTCTGCATCTATTACTCCTTACAGTTCCTTACAGTTCTCTTTTAACCAGGATGCAGCTGCACATCTGTGTGCAGACAACCTCAAACACCGGACACAAATCACTGTGGTGGCCCAGCTACGAAGCCTGGCTTTGATTTCAGACACCCTAATTGGCCTCTCCTTAGCGCAAACAAAGCCTTGTCTGTGCTTTTCCTCCTCTTTACTCCAATAGTTCATGACAAGTATGTCTCCAGTCGAGATCTCCACATCTCTCTGAGGGCACGAGGATGCATGCCAGAGAGTACAGGGGATTCAGAAACCTCCTTTGTGCATGTTACTGTCTCTCTGCATTAGAGGAATATTCTGCTTATTCTTTTTTTTTCTAAAATTGTTCAGGCCCTTCCTTCCTTTGAGGTGCAGCCTGCTATTTCCGTCCACTCCCTAGGTTAAGGGCATAACTTGCAGAGAAACCCAGACAGCAGTAGGAGAATCCCTTGAGGAAGATCATACCCGAGCTTGGACTGTGAACCTTGAACCCTCTTTCTGAGGAGCCTTTATGAACAGAGAATCTCAGCGGGGCACATTCTCTCAAGCACGCGAGGTCACGGTCGAGTTTCAATCAGTCTGTCAGATGTGACTGTTTAGTGGCCCTTGAAGAACTGAGCAACAGCTCATGATAAATGGCTGTATGCACAGGAAAAACAATATGCTGTGTGTGTGTGGGTGGGAGTTACAAAAAAAAAAGAAAAGAAAGAAGAGAAATTTATCAAAATTGGTAGATCAGCTGTAACTTGTCCGTTTTGCTTACCTTTTTTAGGCGACTTCCTTCCCTCCAGTTTATGAGTCACCTGATCAAACATGTCTGCTTTCTTGGATTGCATTATGCTACTGACTGTTTCAGGGCAGATATCGCTGTAGCTTCTGTTGTTGAGCTTGTAGAGAGGTGGACTCCCTTTGGAGGTTTCAGACACAGTGGAAAGAGACCTGACCTTTACTTTGTGTTTCCCTGATGGCTTCACCACCTCTGCACTTTGATGTGGTTTAATGTCACCATGACAGGTCTCAAAGCTCTCTTCTGATCCTGAATACACAGTGGCATTGTGTCCAGACTGGTGGGTAATAAGTTTCCTCTGAACCTTCTGACTGTAGCTCAATCCAGGAGTTGATTTTAAGACCATAGGTGGTTCCTTCATTAGGTTTTGGGGTTCAAAATTTGAGGGGTCTTTGGACATAGATTTTTCTGTTTCTGTTTCATCACCATGTCTGTTCTGGCAGAGCTCATTACTCATCCGGGGTTTATTACAGTGGTTACAAAGGTTTCCAAGTTCCTGTTTTTGCACATCAAATGCACCTCTGGATCTGAAGTCTACCTCCTCACAAAAGCCTGACTCCTCCAGGGCAGCAAGGTCTACGTTCCCTTTCTCAAACGCAACAGGGTTTCTCAGCGCTGCTACATACGAATCTCTGTACCGACACTTCAAGTCTTCAGCAGTATGCTCCTGCCCCAGCTTTCTCTGGCTGCATGGCGTACATGGTTCCTCCACAAACTGCAATGTGCGTCCACAAGGATTCCCAAGTGGTACAGGAGGAGGAGGTCTGACTGGTTTGAACAAGACCGAACCGGGTTGCTCAGGCAGGTCTGTCTCTTTAGCGACATCCACCAGGTCTACATAATCACCCTCAATCTCTCGATAGCTAGGCCTGTCCCATGTGTTTGGAGAAACCCAACCTACAGGTTTGATCAAAGGTCTGGAGCATGACTTTGGAAGTCGTCTTGCATGGTCCATTTTGACAAGTTTGGATGAAGAGTCTGAAGGTCTCAAAGAGGCGGACACCCTGTCTTTTGAAGGAGGAAAGATGGCTTCCACTGGAAGAGTAGAGGAGTTAAAATGAGAGGGAACTGAAGTCTGTTGTGGTTTTGGTGGCACTTCCTGGTAAAAGTGCATTGATTTTGGCTTATCTAAGAACTCTGGGATGGCAATTTGAGCCCAGGGTAACTTGATGACTCCCTGATCTGTGCAAAGTAAGCAGCGTGACAGAGCAGTCCCATGGCGTCCCTCATTGATATCCTGTAGCCATTCTTCTGTGAAGATGCAAGGGTAGGAAGTCTCAGGGATGGGGGTCTCCTCCACCTCTCTGCAGCCCTCTTCCAAAAGACTTTTGAGGACGATGCGAGCCGCTTGGTCTCCAAATGGTTCCACCTGTAGATAGAAGTCTCCAGGCCGCAGGAGCAAAGGGTTCACGGGAGCCAGCTGGATGACAGTTTTGTCATGGAGACACAGAGGCCAGCCCTCATAGCGGAAAACAACATCTGAGTACCCAGCCTGAAAGCAATAAGAGTATTAACAAAATGTTATTTTATCTTTTAAATACACCCTGACTCCACTGAATTGGGACTTTGTGTATGACATAAATAAAACCAGAACACAATGATTTGCAAATTCTGTTTAACCTATATTCAGTTAAATACACTACAAAGACAAGATACTTATTGTTTAAACTGTAAAACTTGTCTATTTTTGTTATTGTTGTTGTTGCTGTTGGTGTTTTTTCAAAAATTCACTCATTGTAAATTTGATGCCTGCAAAACGTTCCAAAAAAGTTGGGACAGGGGCAACAAAAGACTGTGAAAGTTGAGGAATGCTCAAAAAGACATCTACAAGTGCAAGTTAAAACTCTACCATGCAAAACCAAAGCCATATGTCAACAACACCCAGAAACACCGCCGGCTTCCCTTGGCCCCGAGCTCATCAGAGATGGACTGATGCAAAGTGGAAGTGTGCTGTGGTCTGACGAGTCCACATTTTCAAAGAGGAAAAGGACAATCTGGATTGTTATCAGTGCAAAGTTCAAAAGCCAGCATCTGTGATGGTATGGGGGTGTGTTAGTGCCCATGGCATGGCTAACTTGACCATCTATGAAGGCTCCATTAATGCTGAAAGGTACATACAGGTTTTGGAGCAACATATGCCATCCCTGATTATTTCAGCAAGACAATGTCAAGCCATGGAGCTGCATGGTGGCGCAGCTGTTAGTACTGTTGCTTCGCAGCAAGAAGGTTGCCGATTCGAATCCTGGTTCAGGCGCGGTGTGCCTTTCTGTGTGGAGTTTGCATGTTTCCTCATACATGCATGGGGTCTCCCCAGGTACTGCAGCTTCCTTCTGCAGTCCAAAAACATGCTCATCAGGTGAGTGTGAGGGTGAAAGGTTATCTGTCTCTGTGTGTCAGCCCTGTTATTGACTGGCGACCAGTCCAGGGTGTACCCCGCCTCTCGCCCTAAGACAGCTGGGATAGGCTCCAGCCACCCTGAACAGGATAAGCCATATAGAAGATGAATGAATGAAAGCCAAGCCACATTCTGAACCTGTTACAACAGCGGACACTTCAGTTAATGCTGCATGTTACTGACATTTAAGAGCATAGGAAAAGTGTAATTTCTTCAATAAGGAGATTTTTTATTCTCTTTAGACTCCAAACATCTTGTTTTAACTGTGAGTATGGCCTGCTGTCCATTTACATTTTCACAACCTCAAGTCATTTTAGTTGTTGTTAAATCAGGAAACAGTTAAAACATAAGAAACTGGTTTCTCCCATCTCTATGATTCATAACCTGGAACACAGCAGAACTTCAGCAGAATTTGAGCTTTCCAACCTGAATGCCCTCTGAGGGAATATAGTGAAGATTAACGAGTCATAACATGTCAGTTTGCATAATTTTTTGTCTCTGTAGTAATCAGAGGAAATATTTGTTTATGGAGTCTTATACACATTGCTTGTATTTTATTCAGTTCTCCAAATTTTATCAAAATGCCAAATTAGCATTTCCATTACTAACATTGTGATATAACAGTGAATGTACTGAATCTTGTCACTTAATAGGTTGAATTCAAAGGAAAAATCTAAAACATGATGCTTCTCAACAAAAAGTAAAAAACTTATACTTTTATACTTTTCATTCTAACTGTTACAATACTTAACAACAACGTGTAAGACTAAATCAAACATACAAACATGCTGTTGTAAGAGAAAATCTTTACAAAATAAGATGACAATAGCATAGCAGATGAAAAAGCAGAAAACACCAGAAAACAGAATATACAAAAAAAAATGCTGGGAAGCAGAAGTTGTTAGATTAACCATAGAATTCTTTGTGAAAGTGACAGAGTGCTTTATTTGCTTGTATATGCATGGATATGCATGAAGAGTGTGCAGTGAGGAAGGAGTCTCAAGAGGGAAATGGGTGGTTAAGTTTTTGATTTGGAACTTAGTTGAAACATGAGATTGTGGCTTTGCTGCAGATGAGGGCAGGGCGCGGTTAAGATGATTTTTAATCAGGAAATATGAAAATGTATCCTCTGTGGACTTGAGATATAGTGATATCTTACACCTAATAGAAAATATCTGTGTATCAAGCCTGTGTGTCATAGCTTGACAAGTTATGACTCAGGGAGAAAGTATGATTTCTAAATAGTGTTCAGCTGCAGTGAGGGAGGTGTGCCAAAGTTTTCTGAACACAAGTGTGCAGACTGGTTTTTCAATATCCAACAGTTCTCACTGTTACCAGTAATTACTAGCTCTTTTTAAATTTCTGAGCTTTTTGTGACAAAGAATTTTATCACAGCCTCTTCCAACAAATTAGTCCATGTTTAGTGTACATGTGTGTACCCAGCGGCAGCCATCACTCCATGTATTTGGGTTATAAAGATGTATTCACAGGCAACACTCATAAAAAGGTGAACAAGTGCAGATACTCTGACATGAACAGTTACTCACACAGGCTGCCTGTTGGACACTCTCCAGCAGGTGTTTGGAGGGGATGAGGAAGTCCAGCAGGCACTGTAAAGCATCACCGTGGTAGCGCTCCTCTATGGTACGAAACAGCTGGCTGAGTACTATGGGCGCTGTGGCATCGAAAGGCAAGAAGAGGGCCGAGAGGGCGCTCTGGATAGATGAGTCCAGAGATTCTGGATTCTGAGGGAGAGTGAAAGATTGTGGTCAGTGTGGGGGAAAAAATGTTTATAGCATCTGTACGTTTACACTGCAAGATAACATGTTACAAGAAAAAGTAAAGCACAAGAATGTATAGATATAAACAAAAACAACACAAGAATAATCCTTCTGCTCTGTGCATGATAGCAAGTTAAGAGAATGTTATTTGAGTGGCCAATTACAGCTGAATAAATCTCCCATTATAGACTTCTTGTTTTATATATTTGAAGCTGCTTCCTTTCAGCTAATGCCCTGGTATTGTAGCTATTTTAAAGCACTGAACACAGTCCAGGTCTTTATTGAACGGCTTTTTAATAGACTCTGTACTTTAAAGGAAATTAATTTTTATTTTGCAGAAAATGTGAATATGTCTTGACAAGGTTCAACAACCTGCCAAAAACTTATTGTGACTGGAAAAATTTGGTCACAGTTGTAAAAATTACGCCATTAAAACAGGGACAACCAAACTTTATACTCATTCGAGGGAATCATGCCTCCTGCCTTCAAAATGTTTCAGTGAAAGACTTATTTTCATAGTTTTGTTACTGTGACATATTCAGTTTAACATTTTGACTGATTCAAGCTTTACACAGTATGCTGTGTGTTTGACTTTTGCTTCATACAGTCAATCATGGCTTTGGGTGACCAATATACTTTGAGGGTCATAGTCAGGGGCAGTACAGAAAAACAAATTCTCTGAGGGTAAATAGGTGGACTTGACTTGTTCTCAGTGATTTCCTTAAAAGAAGAGAGCATCATATTCTCAACTACAAAAAGATCGGGCAGATATTGTTGGCGAGAGGCGCGGTACACCGTGGATTGGTGCCAGTCAACCACAGAGCTGACACACAGACAGACAAACTTTTGCACACACACTCACACCTATGGGCAATTTAGAATCACCAATTAACCTGATGATCATGTTTTTGGACTGTAAGAAGAAGCTGGGGTACCCAGAGAGAACCCACACATGCATGAGGAGGACATGCAGACTCCACCAGGAAAGGGCCACCTTGCCCAAACTGGGATTTAAACTGGTGACCTTCTTGCTGTGAGACAGCAGTGTTAACTAGTGTGTTACTGTGCAGCCATCAAAGAGGTTTTAGTGACAAGGAAAAAGAGAAAAAGTAATAACTCTGTATCACTGAAGACTGAAACATCTGTAAAAAACAACTTGCAGAAAACAAGAGAAAAACAAAACAAAACAAAACAAAAAAACCCATCAAACTCTGAACATGATGTACAAATCTGTGCACTTGATCATGGGCTTTGAGGTAAATCTGAAGCTGTCACGTTTTGGGGAATCAGGAGCAGGACTGTAGTTGAGGCTCTCATACAAGCTTTTAAACCTCATCTTGAGATCATTAAGTCTGTCCTCCAAGAGTTATGCGACTTGTTTCATGTCTAGCCAGGGAATGCTTCATTTAAACTGTGCATGTAGCAGATCAGGCTCAGTGTCTGACCTTATTCAAAGTGACGAGAAGAAGAAGAAGCACAGCAGAAGAAAAGAAATCAACAGTTTCAGCATAAGTGGCAATCAAGATACGTCTGTATAAAATGTCTGGAACATCCATTTGGTGCATGTACAGATGTCTACAGCTTACAACAATGGTAGCTGCATGATTAAATCACCAATCAAAAACCTTGACTTTAAGTTATTTAATCACATGTAAAGTTTCCATGTGATTTTACTCAATACATTCAAAGTTAAAACATGCATTAAATGAAAAGTAATAATATTACCCTGAGACATACGAAACAAATTGAGCAATTTCTACATATTTAAAGTAATGCAACATTGCAAATAAAGTTTGTCAATTTAATTAAAAAATTTAAACTTCAGCTGATCATTCACATAATGTTTGTGTTAATTTGATTGATACATATGCAATTAAATTGATCTTGAACATAAATCTTAAAATACTTATACAGATAATCTTTACTTCATATTAAACATCAAACACTTACTCATGAAAGATCCATGCATTTTCCATTTGTTAATTCTGTAGCAACAATCACTATTAGTACATGCCAGAACAATCATGTCCACAACAGTGTCAGAACAACATCGTCCACATGGTCCAAGACAAATAAATTTAATCCTGTTATTTTCACTACACTCTGATAAAGCTGTAGCTTAAGAATTTTCAATGTAGCAAGCCACCATATCAGCTGCGTACACTCCTTACTCATGGTTACAATAATTGTTAAGTAAAATAATTAATATTCTCACCAAATTTAATCTATTAGTGACAGAGTCAGTGGACATAACCTAGTGTAAGACAAACTATTTGCAAACCGAGCAGTTTGTAACATTACATACATTATGATATCAAACGGCTGAAATGCATTCTGGGAATAGATTAGATAGGCTCACACACTCCTTAAAAGCAGAATTTCAAAACAATCATTTTCTATTCACTACAGAACCAAAATAATTTTAATTTCATAAATGAGCTTTTCATACTCCGCAGTATAATATTTAAAAAATGTGAGGAGATGTTCAGTGACATTAGACGTTGTGGAGTAACCTATACTCTTGCACATGCTCATAGCCCGATTTCAGTGAAAGCTACAGTAAATCCAGCCTGATCACATAGAGTTTACTCCAACTGTTTTAAGTGAGTTTTCACACAAAATATCTACTTTATTTTTATGATTATTATAAATTAACTTTTGTATTGAATTAAATTTAGGTACATTTTTTTCTTTAAAAGCATACTTAATAATTACTAGAGCCTAGAATCTTATTTTTTCAGTGTACTAATGATAGCCATGCTGCTAGCTTGGCTAAAAAATGAGTGTTTTCAAATTAACTCCCTTAAATAGGCCAGAACATACCACCAGCATACTTGGTCAGTTAATATGTGTGTTGGAAGTCATAACCTGTGGTAACGTCACTCACAACCTGTAATTTATTACTCTGGTAAACACTTGATCTCTGCTTTCTATTCCAGTTTGCTTGTGAATAAAAAGCCAACACACTGTCAAAACAGAGAAAGTTTGTTTAAAAGCAAAAAGCAAAAAGTCATCTGCTTGCCAGCTCACTAAGTCATTCACTGCTGCTGAGGATTAAACTAGCCTAAGATGTTAGCTTGAAAAATGCTCTGAAAAGTATACAATATTTTAATAAAGGTAAAGCAGATGATAAAACAATAGCTAATCAACTTGATAAAACTTCCTTCAGGCAGCGAATCACATCTACTGCTTATTGTTTGTGACTTTAAAAATCATTAATATCGGTGGATGATGTATCAGTAGCAAGTAGTCTATAATGCTTCGTCCCTATGAGTTTATATCTTGGTCATTTAAGAAAAAGAGAAGGATCCTGACTGGATGAAAGCAATCATGTTCTGAGCCCTATGCCAATCCAAAAATGCAATATGTTAGCACCTTAGGCCTGAAGACAGGAGGTGCATCATCACCACTTAACAAACATATAGAAGTGTGCAATACTTGTTATGAAGTTTTTGTAATTTAGCACCCATAAAGTGCATTGAAAAATACAGTTTTGATACGCAGTGGGTTAAATGTCAGATGAATATGTCTTTGTAATTAAAAAAGAAGAAATAACATGGTGTTGAAAGACAAAGAGTTGAAGGTTTTTTGGATGTGAACAGGTCTTAGTACCTAACCACAGCAGGCATGCTATTCACAAAACCTGTTCACAGTGGCCTGCTGTGTTAATCTCCCTTACCCCACAAAAGAGTCTGTTTTTAGCCCCCTCCTCATTTAGCCTGATGGTCTAACCAGGACCAGAGACCCACTCTGGAAAAACACAAGTCCAGCAGCTTCAAAGACCTCTCACTGGTTAGCTCTGGGGCTGTGCTGAAGTACTGTTTAGCTAACGGATGCTTGTGTTAGCACCTTGGACTGACATGAAAGATTAGAAACAGCAACACAGCTGACCATTTACCAGTGAATCACTCAGTTTTGTCCAGTTTGAACTGGTTTTGTGCCTTTAATACAAATAATTCTCTTCAAACAGTGTATCTGAAACATAGTGCTAAGCTAACATTAGTCACCAGGTGGTAATGTAGAAAGTTGGATGTTAATCAATATCAATATTTGAACACGTATGCAAAGTCTTTGTATCTCCTGTAGACGCTGAATGTCTTCACTGGAAAAGAATTCTTTCTTTCTTTCTCTGATTGTGCACATCTGTCACAACAGATTAGGAAATGGAGAGCTGAATACCTCGGAGGCTGACTCTTGTGTGGTAATGCATCACAGCTGTTTTAGACTGGCTGCAGCCATTCAACTCTGACTTCTACTGTACCTCTCAGAGCTAACCATAAACAGGAGATCAGATTTTGTGCAGAACGGCTCTATGAAGTTACTGCGCTGGCCTGAAACACTAAATTTACAGTGTTGGTGATGTTTGAGCAGTTTAGCAGTTGTGCTTTAGCAAAACTTTTTATCAGTCCATTACTGCAACTGAACCTTGACACGAGACTTAAACAGCATTACTTTAACATTACTTCCAAGAAATTTTGCTGAAACCCAAACCCCTTTATGCTAACAGTCTGGCAAATAATATTAACCTTTAGTCTTGGATAAACTTCTCAAAACAAAGATGTTAAAAAGCGTGAGACTTCTCCCTCTGCCCTGACTTAAACCTCTCCCTGTGGGAGGTTTGCCCAGTCATATTCATATGAAAGCCACTTGAGATTTAACTAAGCACAACTCAGCTGGACCTGGCGCAAACAGAGCAGTCGGCCAAATGAACACAGGGTAAGGAGGGTAGCTGCGCTGGTGTTGTGAGCTCCTCTGGGTTTCATTACCTCTGACAATCTGCCAGATAACGTGCTGAACAGAGCTGAACTGTTGGAGGTTCAGTATTAAGTCTTCTTGGAAAAGAGACAGTGTTCTGAAAAGTACCTGCCCTATAACCTAAATTATCATGATAACATAACAACAGTTATTACATCTGTATGCTAAATGCTAAACAGACCATTAAGGATATAATTTTGAAAACTTTAAATACTTTATGAACTTAACACTCAGACTTTTGGTACAAAATAAGTTATAAAAACATCCTGACCAGCAGACATACAAAGACTTAGCTTCTTAAATTTGTACATTTAAATTCTCTCATAGTGGGTGTTCCACAGTCTCACTTAGAGAAGGGGGCTTAAAATCCATTCAGAGTGTACAAATAGGTCTGCAAACATGTGAAAATCCACATCTCTGTCCTGCAAGTTCTATTTAATAACACATCACCTCACCACCTCTTTAAGCTTACAGGGGTATAATACCAAAATATACAACCACTATCTGCTTACATGGACCTTTTTTGACCCTGGTTCCAGCCCTGAAAACACACTGAGTACACAAAAAATCTTCACTCCCTTGGGAAAGATTCCAGGGTGGAGACACAGCTTTACTGTTTAAAGTAGAGCTGTTTAAATGTATCTTCATTTCTGCTATAAATAAATAAATAAACAAATAAATAAATAAATAAATAAATAAATAGAACATTTTGTACAACACTTGCAGAAAATAAAGCTGAATAGGGAGTACAAAATACTGCAGTTCCTCAAATGTCCACTTGAGGCTGGCTGCAAAAGCCAAGGAATTTTTAATGGAGCCTCAAATAGACGATTTTTAGAGGAATTCAGCGTTTTTACATCATGGTACATGAAATGATTTTAGTCTCTCCTACCCATTTCTCCATTTGGAACAGCTATATGGAGGTGATTTTTCTATTCATTGTAGACCCCCTCATTGTTTGTAAACAGTTATGGTTGTGCGCATTTTGACAGCAGAAACATTGTGGAGTATGATGGTTTGTCAAGCAAAATAAGGGAGTTAACCACCAAAACACGCACGTTTTAACTTAATGTCATTACTTTTACAGATGGTAAACAACTCCCAGGTCTGTGAAAAAGCAGCGAGCGGGTGGAAGACATCAGCAAGTGGACAGACATTCTGTGGACAGACAGATATCTGTTGACACTTACTAGACTGTGAAATATCAGGAATGAAATGTGTCAATAATCCAGAAATCCTCCCAAAACAAAAGGAAGCACCACAAACTGTTGAGAATACACCCAGTTCATAATAAAAGAGCCAAAAACCTACATCCAGATAGAGAACTGCAATAAATGTGCATTTCAGGATTACTAATAAGACTGGTTAATAATATGCTGTAGTTTTACTTTGATCATAAAATCTGTTTCTGTCAATTTTAATTTATATGTCCGCTTATTATTTACTCTTCATACTGAGTCCATAGTGTCGGCCCAAAACCAACTTTTTCATTAAATACACAAAGTAAAAACTGGATTTAGAATATCAGCTGTTAATTTTGCTTATGTGTGGTCAAACCTGGTTAACAGAACAACCAGGCATTTTTATGCTGCTTACTGTTTTAATGGAGTGTTTAAAGAACACGAAGTGATCTGAATGAATGGAACTAAATGTCGCTTCAGCAGCCAAAATGCATGAGATGAGGACGTGATGAAGTAGGTTGTACAGGGGTCTGTATGAAGGCTAGTATGAATAGTTTTCTGCTTTCTAGATCCATGGTGAGTTGGTTGACGTTAGCATTTCCAGTATGGCTAGTAAATATTTATCTTTTTTCTTTCTTTCTTTTTTTTAGAGCAGGTCTGCAGTCCAAGACATGCTTTGCGTTGCTGGTCTAAAACACTTATCTGAAGTGCAGTCTATATTAGTACAAGCTCTTTCTTTTACACAAACTCCTGTTAAGCAATATATTTAGCTTGAGTTCATCATCCAGACATAATCTCTATACTGACCACACCATTTGTCATCATATACCAGTGAACACTATCTTACTCTGTTCTTAATGATGACAATTGCTTCTTCATTTTGAGGCGTTAACTCCAAATGAAGCCATTGCAGAGCATTCAGTCAAACTTTAATCCCCATTCTTTGTCTTTGCAAGCAGAGACGTCCAGCTGACGACCACATTCCTCTGCCACCTCCTCTACACATCCAACACAAGGGGATTCCCTCTGTGCAACTCAGCCTGCGGTTTAACCCTAAAAATGTCTGCCGAGTGTGACAAACATCATTGTTTGACCTGAATTGGCATGCTAGGCTGGACAACAGGCATTTGTTATGAAGGCTGACTCCCTCTTTGTCTTTTCTTGCCCCCTGGGAGCTTTGGAGAGTTGAGTATTAAGCAGATAATTACAGGTTTCTCTGTTACTTCAAGCTTTGACCATAGACAGCAGGACCAAGGTTTGGCCAGAGTATAAACATGCTGTCAAGGTGTGTAAAGTACAATGTGTCTGGGTCATCAACAGCCACAAAAGGCCTCAAAGATTAAGACAGGTAAAGATGGCTGGGATACCATCATAAGGAGATTAACTAAATGGACAAAGCTCTTGACAGGACATGCCAGATAGATTTCTTAGGTGTCTCTCTGCAGGTCAGGACATTCTTGGAATCCTTATTAGAAATGGACATGTCTCCACACCTCTGGCTAAAAAAGAAAACAACAGCATCTGTGATAGTTTAGAGAAGAGCTGCCAGTAAGCCCTGAGAAAAAAAACCCTGATTGTTACATGCATGGGCCTGCAAAAATGTGCAGTACTCAAAGATTACACACACAAAAATCTCAGAGCTGACACAGGGGGCTGATGGGATGTGACAAGTATTGACACAGGAATACCAGCAAGGAAAAACTGGGTTTAAATAAAAAATTAACAAACAAAGGTCTTTTTCATTACTTGTTTGAAAAAATCTTAATCAAATTAATTAAACAGGTTTCAAACAAACATGAAAATAAGAAGTTGTTAAGTCATCATGGAGGCTAGAGAAAACCCCCATCCAGTTTCTTGGTTAATCTCTCCACTTTATTTCCTCCTTTATTATTCAGTGTCTCCTGTTTGGCACTGAGACAGTGTTTCCTTTGTGTTTGATCTACTCTTGTCAAACTCAGCAGCAGGGCTCTTCATTCAATTAAACCATCTTCAGTCCTTTAAACCAATGAAAAACCCCAACAAGACCAAACCACTGCATCATTCAAAAAGCCTCTACTGCCAGGAGTAAACAAGGTGTGTGCCAGATTAGCTTTAATCTAGAAGGGTTCCCACATTCATTCATCCAATCATATATTCATTCATTCATTCATTCATCCACTTTGTCACTAAAAGGATCTGAATGTAATTTAGCTTCAAGCTTTGCAGAAGAGATTGAATAAAGTTGTAGGTTAAGACTGTTAGATTATTTATTTGTTTACTTGTTCATACCAAAATGGGTTTGGGTAACTTGATTTCCTGTCTCAACAACACATATGCTTTTATGTTGAAAAGGCACATGTCGTAAAGTTAAAGGACTGAATGTAAAATACTTAAAGTAAAATCAACAGTAAAAACTGCTTGATGTATTATTACCTCCTGACTTAAGTAAAACATTTTCACAACATGTCTGATTCTTTTTTTCTTTCTCTAACTGTATTCACAGAGACATCTCTTCCAACAATTAAGTGAAAAGAACAGAAGAAAAAAAAGATAGAGATCGACTGCTATGTTGGGAAGATTATTTCATATGGATGAAAAACTTCAGTAGGACTCAGGTATTATTTATGTCTAGGAAACACTGTCAGTGCCTCCTTAACTCCACATCTGAACTTACTGCCAAAGAATTCAATGGCAAATAGTTCTTTCTGCAGTTAAAAAATAGTATAACCCTGAGATACAAGAACTTGTCACAGCTCTGAATCAGGGTGAGCTGAGATTTGATTTCACAAGTGAATCAATAAATTTTCACCAATGAACAATGAAGGTAAAATACGAGATGCAACAACTGACTTTAGAGAACAATCAGCTGTGTGTCTGAAGAGGATATAAATCACTGCTGTTGATAACAGAAACCCTGATTCACTGAAGCCCAGACTACGTGTACTAATAAAAAGTTAGTGTTAAAACTGGTTCACTGGAATGATGCCTGAGTGCCATGGCTCTCTGAGCTGTGGATGTATTCAATGAAAACACAGATTAGCCCCCTTCCTGTCTTGCCAGGTAAGCATATTTTTGTAAACAGAACCCTGAGATCAGACAGGGGTAGAGGTAAAATAAGAAAGGTTTCCAAACCTTTGATGGGATGATAAGGATTAGAAAAAGAAAGAGAAAGAGCAGCAAGGTTTGTTGAAGGCATGGATATGGGCTGCGATGATGAATCGATAAAAACTGATTCATTAAATCGTTGGCAATATATTTTTTTTAATTGTTCATATGTTGCATTGTGCGATTATTATGTCCCTCGCATGTAGACATGAATGTGTCATGGTAGAAGTGAAGTGAAGCCGGTATTTAAAGTAAATAATGTTACACACGAGATATAGCAGAGGCAGAGAGAGCAGTTAGGCTTTAAACTTATTTAGTATGTGGTCATTATATGTCAGGTAAAAGGAGAATGTGAGTTAAAAGCGAACTGTGCATCAACTATACGGCGCAGCACGGGTGTTCCACAGACCTAGAACAACACCTGAGGAGGAGGGGTACTTAGTGGCGAGATAAGTCACCACAAAACTTTGTACACTCATTTTGCTGTTGGGAAATATTTGGTGTGTTTCTGTGAACTTGTCTTGTCCTGCTGTTATCTGGTCATCCCATTTGACAAGCATGAGAAGTTCATGAAACTAACATTAGCATTAGCGGTAGTCCAGAGGTTCAGACGATCTATTAATGTACAGTCTCTCTCAAAAGCAGGCAGCTTGTGTATGTGTACTGCTGTCACTGTAGTTGTGAAAAAATATTATTTTTGAATAAAGGGAACTGATAAAAGAAGTTGCATGTTTTAAGTTTGTTTCATCAATTAAAAATAATTAGCAGATTAAAATAATTGTTAGTTGCAGCCCTATTTAATACACAACATATTAAACCCTGTTTTGTGACTATGACCTAAGACTCCATTCAGAGGCTCCTCCCACTTCACATGACCAAAAAAGGAAAAAAAAGAAATCTTGTATCTTATTCTTCGTCCAAAAGTTTACATTCGGGCTTGTATGAGAAGAAGTCTCAAATGGCCAGGTTTTTTAAGAGGATCGAACACTTCAAAATAGAAAGTTACAAGTGACATAAATGTCACATCATGCACTGCCAAACCAGTTTGATTAAAGTCGTTCAGCAAGTCTGAATTCAAACATGTAAAGACTTATATCTAGAGACCAGTACCTTTCAGACAGAGCCTGGGAAGGAAACAACAGTTTTACAGTAGCTATGTTTCTGGAAACAATGCATGGTGAAAAATGAGTCGCAGACTGCCTATAGCTGCACAGACGCTTCCCCTCGGACACTTGGCAGTGGCTCTGTTTTGAAAATACACTGTACAGCCTGCTGAATTTGACCCACTTTCATGAAACAGAGATAATAAACACACTGAAAATATGTCTCACAGCTTCATGACAGCTTTAACAACTTTGACTTGCTGACTGAAAAAAAGGTGCAATTTAGTTAATAAAGCTCCTCAAGGCAGATGTCTGTGATTATATGTATTTTCTCTATAAATCACTTTGGATTATTGCATAGATTTAGAGAAAATAGAGTAGAGAAGAAATTTGGCAGTATTACAGCAGCTGGAGCTGTGGGCAGGAAGTATTATTTTTCATCCAAAAGGGAGCACAGACGCTAGTATTGTAAAAATGTGTTGACTTGCTGCAGGCAAAGGAAGACGCTGCCATGGACTATCCCATCGCCATTAGAGGACGAGAGGCACAGATGTGACCCTTTAAAGCCAGGTCAGGACCTGAACTGTCAGTCATTTGAAATCTAGACACTCTTACATAGCGTGTCAGCAGAGCTTCCATGCTGGTAATAGATTAAAGAATATGCATGCAAATTAACTTTCACAGTCTGAGTAGTTAAGAATGCACTGTGAAAGCACTGCAAAGTGACTGATGATACAGAGTAGGTTTCCAATTCTGTACAAAGCTGTCAGTCAAGAGCCAGGATGGGTAATTGATAGCGTGTTGCTCACCCTGTCAGGATTCTGATTTGCATAACACCTCATTCACTTTACATTATCTTTTAAACAAAAGAAAGTTCCTTGTTGAAATCTTTTTCAGCTTCCATCAAATCTTTGCTTCTTAAACAAATTGTTTTGACTCTCACTCTTCACAATCACAGCTTTCATTGAGCATCATTTTACTTCATGTGGCTGAAGATAAGGCAACCACATGCTACGTACTCTGCAGCTGACATTTTTCGCAACTAGCTGGTGAATTCTATGAGTGTATTTAGTGACTAATTAGAAAACTACATCTACCAGTGGTTCATAAATGCTTGAAGTTGAAACACATGTAGCTCCAAAACCAATAAATTCTTCTCTGATGAATTGGGAAAAAAAATGTAAAATACATGTTTTCCCTCGTAAAAGCTAAGCTTACCATTGTCTGTTCCTCTTGAAGAAACCTGGTAATTACAGTCTTTACAGTTTCTGATGAATCACAGGGGAAGAAAACAGAAGACCACATACAAACCCAACCATAACTCTCATACACACTCTGGTGATTTGCATTGACTTTGAATAAACTTTGAATACTGCAACAGACACAAACACTGGAAACTATACGAGCACTTCGCCTGCTTGCCATGTTTACTGTAGAGCAAATAAAAGCAGCTGCTCCTGCAAGGCTTTAAGAGGAAAGCTCTTGACCTTGCCTGTGAATGAATGACTTTGTCCTGTACTCGTCACACAGTAACTAAATACAAACACATTGAACACCAGCAACTAAAGGCTCTGGGTTTCGTTTAATCTGGGGTGTTTACCCAAGATCGACACACAGGGTCCCACACGGTGCTGTAATCTAATAATTCAGACTCTGCAGGCTCCTGACTGGAAGTTGGAGGGTGGTCAGGGAAAACAACATCAGTCTTGTAATAAGTTAAACAAACATCTGGGGCTGTAAAGCTGGTCAAACAAATGCTGCGAGGGGGGACAAAGTACATTGGTGGCCACGTCTGGACTTCTTTAAACAGCCTTCCTGCTGTCTGTAAATTATTCTTACATCCCTGGGAAGATGTTAAGGGTCTAACTGCTTTTCATATAAAAAACAGAGATGCACACTGCAAACAAAATACTGAATACTCTGAAGACTGTATACATCCTTTAAAGTCTGGAAATGAGTGGGAGAAATACCAAAATGTATGTTTTACCACAGGTTTCAGAGGTGTTTATTGTGCATTTTCATATCACTCTTATTTGTATTTGTCTGAACACTGAAAACTGAGTAAGTAAGTAAGCAAAGAAAGAAAATCTTGCACATAACAACTGTCAAAGTATAACAAATGCCCAATCTTTGGCTCAAGACATGCAATTGTTTCCCCTCTCACTGTAAAAAGCTCTATAGTGAAAGCCTTTTTAAGAGCCAAACACTGAAGTGCAGAATTCATTTATGTACACATGGAAAGAAGTCTAATGATTGACACATTAAAACTCTCTGTGCACTTGAAAGTATGTGTGCAATTTGCATCAATTAAGACCTTAAAAAAGAAAGAATAAAAAAAGATACAAAACAAAAGTGAACATGCCCTCCACCGTCCCTCTCTTTGTCAGTGCAAACACTTAGAGCTCGAGATGCTGCTGGCTCTTCATACGAAACAATCCCACAGCTGTGCTCAGGATAACACAAAGCTTTGCTGAGTGTGGTAACGTGAACTATGTGCTGGTCAGAAAAATAGAGTGTATATCAAAGGATCTTGCTCAGGAAAAATGTAGCTAATGGAGCTGGAATACTTTTTTATTTCATAACATTCAGACCTGTTAAACTTTAGTTACACATGCCTGAAACAAAACAAAGATACTTGTCCAAACCTCAAGGCTGAGGCTCAACTCTCAGTTACTGGGTCAGTGGAGCACTAGAACTCTGAAACTGAAAAGTAACAACTGACAAAAACAGCACAGGTGAAAAACTTTGAGTTTACTTTACCATCTTTGCTGGAGTTTCTCCTCAATCACTCAAAAAGTTTCATTTTTGATCCTGATTATCCTCTCCAGACAGCCTCCCCGTACTCCATGCTGAGAGACTTGCCATGTTTGGTGCATCAACAACAAGAGTCAACTGAAGTACATCCACATGACAGTCAGTTGTTGTGATTGAAAAGTAAGTGCAGACACTTCCATTCTTGGTAGACTTTCCACAAGTTTCAGTGTACAGCACAGAAAGCAACAAAATAGTCAGACCGCCTGTTGATCCTAAAGCTCCTTTCAATTCTCTCTTTTTGTGTCTCTGGCAGCTTGGAAGTGTTTAGGAGAGAGAAAGAGAGAGAGTATGAGAGGGAGGGAGGGAGGGAAGGAGAGAGAGAGTATCTGAGAGGGGGAGGAGAAAAGCTTTCTTTTTTCAAGGGAAATCCCCCTCGAGGCTTTTCAGCATTTTCTGCTCTCTCTGCAACACACTCAGGCTTTATCACAGACCCACACACACCCACAGACACAATATGGATGTACAAAAGCATGCCAGTCTGCACAGAAACACTAAATGAGTTTGTTACAAGAAGTAATGTAAGACTTACAAGGTTCCCACATGCCATTTTATCATGCATGTTAACTGATACATGCACATGGATGCATACACACTGCTTTGGCTCAGCATCAGAGAGCTGCACAAATCCAGCCCCTTGTTTGAGGCCCACTTTCTTCTATTTTTAATCTCTGCAGGCCTTTAAGGGCTAACTCAGTCTTTTTCTTCTCCTCTATCCCATGCAGACCTCCACTGTCTGCTCCAGGCTTTCTCATTTCCTCTCTTCAGCAATTGTCTTCCGGCAGACTGCCCAGTCTTTAACTCAAATCAAAGGTTGAGGCAGCAGAGGGGCTTCCCTGCAAGAGGTCCAAGCCAAACAGCAGGCCTGAGAAGAGAGAAGCTACACCTCTACATTAAGTCTGAGGAATGAAGGGTTACAACCTCTGGACTGAATTTTACATCTGGAGAAAATGTAGAAAGTATGAAACCTAAGACCTGTTGCTTCACTGAGACTGTCTTTGAGGAAAATGACTGACAGGCCATCGTTTATTTCTGGCCACTGAAGGCAGAGAAAAAGAGCATGAGCGAGGTGGTTTAAACATACCTCACACAGCTGGCCCCAGCCTCTGTCTGTTCGTTCGTTCAAATTCCAGAAATTACAACAGGGTACATGAATATTTTTATCATGCCAAATGAGCAGAATATATTCATTTCAAACAGACGTTCTCTTGATTCAGCAGGTGAAGTATAAATAATAAGTATCAGCCCACCTTTTTTCTTTCTGTGGTTTCCCAGTCTGCAAGGACTGACGTCTCCTTAGCATTCCTCAAATGTTTTCTTTCACAGAACGAAAGCCATGCTAATTTGTCTTTGGCTCTAAACCACAAAAAATGTAGGTGACTTAACTTGAAATTTGAAACTATTGCATTCTCCATTTTTTAAATCCTTGTTTTAGTCTTTCCTTTGTAATCAGTCGTTGCCTGACCTTTCCTTTATGAGATAGAGGGCCGTAAAAAAATGTCTTCAATATTTACCTGATAAAAACCTTTATTAGGTTTTATTAAAACTGTATTTTATATAGATGTAGCAAACAAAGCTAAAAACTGCTAAGGGAGAGATGCAGCTACACTAGATGGCCAGCATTGTAACAGTCCAAGAGAGGCGACACTGGGCAGGAACCAAAGGCTACAATCACTAAGTGAGAACATACTTGGAATAACCAGCATGTTAGCCTCTTCAAAAATGATGTCTAATGTGTGAAACTTAAAGAGGGGTATTATGCTTTCTCAATTTTTTAAACATGGACCTAAAGTAACAAAGGTGGGTGTCCATATTCAATGTGTGCAGATTCATATGTTGTTGAAATCCTTGAATCTGTCTGTAAACTGCTCAAAGCAGTCCATTCAAAAAATAGCACAAGATCTTCATGAGATCGTCACAAACTTACTGAAATGATGAGGTTATCACAGAAGGATCTCCTAATTGGTTTGTGACATGTTGAAGGGGAGGGTCTCTAAAAACCAAGGTCTGCCACTAGCTATAACACCAACAAGCCTCTAGAAGGCTGGCCAATCAGAGGGAAGGGGGTCTGTGAAGTGTGAAGCCTTAAAGAAACATGTTTTCTTTAAAACAAGTGTAAGAAAAATAGAATAAATGCATCTATATATAAATAAAGCTGTTGTGGGGGTACCAAAGAAATGGTATAAAACCATAAAGCCCCCCTCTTTACGCTGTAAAAATGTAGTGTTGAACAGAACAACCATGATATTTGTTGTGCACAAAAATGCAGACTGCTGCACTGTGTCAGACATGTGTGTTAGTTTCCTGATTAATGTCTTCCATTTGTTTTCCATTTTCTGTGGATGCAAACAAGAAAATCGTCTATGTGTTGTGCATAACAGGCAAAAACAACAGAAACAACAACGCTGCAATGCATTACTTGAAGCAGTAATGTATGACAGAGCATTAGGGCCATGTTAAAGTTAATGAATAAATAAACGAACAAACAAACGAACGAACGAACGAACGAACGAACGGACGGACGGACGAACAAACAAACAAACAAACAAATAAATAAATAAATAACAGTTATAGAATGTCAGGAACAAGATCATAAGTGTCCAAAAAAGAAAATGTTGAAACAAGTCATCATGTTGTGAGAACAGAGTTATAAATAAAGGAGATAAAACTCTAAATTTTAATCTGTCATAAACCTATACCTTATTTGTAAGGATGGTCAGAAGAGTAGCCATCTGCCCATGATAAAATTAGAGATGTGAAGCATCATGGGAAAATATACCATGTGTTTTAGATATTACTAAATATTTATTATTTAAACAAATTTAGAGTGACTGGTGCAAGAAATGGTCTATTCTATAGTAGGTCAGGCTAAAAATCCGCTTTTTAACCCTTACATGGTTTTAAGCATCTAAAATCCTACTGTACATTATCTTATGTAAAGCATAACCATAGTCTGTAATTACAGCTTTTTTATATCATATCACAACTTTATCCTCATAAAAATTCAACTGTATTCCTGAAATACCACATTTTGTTTTTCTAAATGTCCGCCAGATCCTCTGCTGTATTCATCTAACAGAGATTTTGTTTGTCTATGTCAATAAATTAACTGATATCTGCATAGAAATGTAACCACTTATTGCTAATGTTTACACTTTAACTCTGTTTTTACTTTACAAGTCGGTAACTGGACTTTTAACAATGGTAACTCATTGAAAAAAAGAAGAGGTCTCTTGTAACTGGCTGCCCTGGACGCCTTTGAGAAGTTGCCTGTTGCTCCCAGAGGCTATTTCGTAATCTCACAGTAATCTTTAGTTCAGACATTGATTACAATTAAACCTTAAGAAGGGCTGTCAAGAAGTTCTAAGAGTTCAGCTATGATTGGAAAAGGAATCTGATTGCTAATGTTTTGTTTTTAAAATAATATTCAGGATGAATAAGGTTCAAATAAATGCACCTTTTCCAAAACTGAGTGGGACATTTTATAGTATAAGCAAAGTTAGTGAGATTATCATTGTTTCAGCATGACCTCAAAACTGGTTGTGCCGATATTTCCATCAAGCTTCATCAGCTGATTTACGAGAAACCAAAGCAGTCCAGTTTTATGTATTTTTTTTACTCATTTTTAAAGTCTAGACAAGTTCAGGCTGTCTCCTCAGCAGAAACGTGACAGTGAAACTGAGGGCAGGGGGGGGATGAAAGCGGACCACAGCAGGATCACACTCAGATCTGATCCTTGTTTCATGAAAACCAGATGGGCTGTCCATCTAGATCAACAGAGACCAGGGTTTGGGGGGGGGCTCTGTGAGTCAGTAAACGTGGAGATTTCATAGCAGACATAAACATTCATACTGTAGGCATACACAGCCAGAACCAGACAAAAACCAGACAGAGAAATGTATACAGAGATAGAGAGCAAGAGTTCCGGAGATACGGTTTATGTCAGGAAGTTTGCAGTACACACCCACACCGGTTCATTAAGCAGCTGGAACAACATACAAACACTGTCTATTTCTTAACTACAGACATAAACACACACATTAGCACGTATGATCCTGAGACACCAGCATGCTTTGTTTCCCCATCCTTCCAACCCCTGTACCTAATTCCTTTCCAGTGAGAGGGAAACCCCAGAGGCAAGAAAGCTGGACCCCTTCAGAGATTTACTTCACCCACATAACCTCCCGTGCACAGTCAGACACAACAGCCTACAGTCCTGACAGTTTATAAAGCATGACTCACAGTGAGTGTACGCACTAATATCATCATTAAAAGGATGGGAGAAAGCCAGCTCTGCTCTTGACAATGTAACAATCTACCTCCTGCATTACCTCTTGGATCAATTACCAGACTCCATTTGTTCTCTAAGTATACATTCATTAACTTTATGTGTCATTTTCATTTAACACAAGGAGCGAACAGTAATCTCAGTTCTAACAGTTCATCAAGGGTACCCTGCTCTTGGCTCAGACTCAAACTCTTTAAGTTCGTCTCTGTGACATTATTATGAAGTGCACTGTCTCAATGACAAATGTCTGTAATCGCTCTCTTCTTGATGCGATGAGATGAAAGAGGAAGACAAAGAGGATAGCTGTGCCGCCCCCCCATGTTTGACTCTCCCAGAGCGCCCTTATCAGTGTCTGGAGATCTGCTGCTCTGATGGTGACATCATTTCCTGTCTGACCCCGGCCTGTCAAGATTAGGGGCGCCGGTTTGTAATTTTGACTTTCAACAAACAGAAAGGACAGAAGTCCAGGCATCTTCTTTGTTCATATCCCTCTGCACCACAGATGTTTTACTCTGTGTGTGTGGTATTTCTGGGTCTTTCAAGAGAGGATTTAGTATATGTTTAGAGGAACATGTCAGTCTGTGATGTACTAAAGAGAAAATGAGAGTCTAGTGGTGAAAACATCTCCATTCAAGGAAATTCCAACAGGGTCAGTAGGACATGTATGTGCATGCAAGCGCATGCATGTCTCTCATTATTCATTCAGGTGCCGTCAAGCAATACATCTTGACATTAAATGTTCCCAAATGCTCTCCTCCCCTGTAATTGTAAATTATCAGTTCATCCAGTTCCACACATCACGCTCCATTTTTACAGCTAATAAAAGACAGGACAGAGGAGCCTCCAGCATTTTAAATTGCTCTCCATCTGTCCTACTTCAACAGCTTTTGCTCCCCCTGAGATTTCGTAATGAGACATCACATTTTGGTACAATCAGAGGGTCTCAGTGGGATACAAATACACCCTTTTGATAATGTAGCCACATCTCTTTTTCAAGCTTCTTACAAAACACTGAAAAAGACAACAGTATTGATGCGCTTGAGCACAGAAGAGATATCCTCTTCGCCATCACAAAAACCCTTTGATAGTATACCCACAAAATGATCTTTAATCCCTTTATTAACCATGCCCTTTCCCAACGATGCATTCAGCTGCAATATGGGCTAAGCTGAACTATCTGTGAGAGAGAGCTTATAAGATCAAATGCTGAAGATAATGGACCCTGCATGCTCTGCTGGGCTGGAATGAGAAACCAAAGACTTCCCAAACTAGAAACATCTTTTCCACAGACAAGAAGAACAAAGCATGTTTGTTCCTTGTTCTTTAGGGCTTTAACTGGTCAAGTGGGTAATCGTAAATGAAGTGTTTGTGGTTTAGTGATATCGCTTTTTTTTTAGATGAACTTCTGGAGAGGATTTTTTTCTTCTGTAACATAAATCGAAGGCTTTTTCATTCTCTAGAATATGTGCAGGCCTTTAGCGGACAGAATAAAGAGAGACTTTGGAGGCAGTTTTGATTATCATCATATGTGAAGCTCTCCTGCTGTATGCTTCAGTACACCCACTGAGCTCTCCCACGTGTTTTGGTGGGTCCCTGTCTGTACTGATGTGTTTTCAGGAAAGCCACGGTGCAGAGAGTCTTTGACCTCAGCAGCCTGAGTGTTGAGTGCTGGCCCAGTGTAGGAAGCAGGTGTTAAATTCTCAACAGCCTCAAGAGAGAGGGGGAAAAAAAGGCTGTTACTGGGGTAATGAGAATGTGAGAAGATGAGACACTGGCTGAAGTTGTTTTTTGGCAAGTGATTCAAAATAGCAGAAGAAGTCTCGAGTTATGCTGGCAGCTTCTTATGAATGATTGTTTTTGCTATATTCTTTAATATATTTATCGTATTTCGACTTGATATGTCTGTGGGGAGAAGAGTTTATTCAAAAGAGAGGAGCTTCTTGCGTTACAGTGGAACAAATCTGGAGGATATGAACTAATATCAACTGAGATAAAGAAGCATTTCCGGGGATGCCATGCTGGTGCAAAGGTAAAGGCAAGAAGATGGAGATTTACACTTTCTACCATCAGTCATCATAGGGAATGTCAACTCTCTGCACTACAAAAGTGATGAGCTGGAGATATTGGCAAAGTGAGTGCAGCATCATGTGCTTTGTTGAAACCTGGTTAAATCAAAACATCTGCTGACTCCTGTGTGGATCTACCTGGCTTCACTCTGATATGTCCAGACCATAGACTATATAAAATTTGGACATAGTCTCCACGATATCACCTGTATGTTCCTAATACAGTCAAATGAAGCCAATCATTGGACAGGGCCATCTTGGATTTGACGTGGACTTTTAGCTTCCTGTCTAAATGTTTTAACACCATAAAAGTCTGTTTTTTTGGCTTGGTGAGTGTATGTGACTTCCTGTCTTTCTGCAGCCAGCTTCTAGCAGATTCTCGATGAACAGTAACTTTTACCATTTCTGCATGGGCTTCATTTTTCTTTACCAGATGTTTCCTCTTAGTTAAGACAGATGCTAAAGCTGGTGGCAGGATAGAAGCTAAGGGACTGGCTTTATCTGTATATCAGGGATGGTATAATCTTTCTCTTATTACTTTCAAAGAGAAGATGTGTTGTCCAGACATTGAACCGTTAATGGTTGGTGTGAGACCATAGAGTTCAAGAGAGTTCAGTCATATTTTAACAATCCTTATGTCCATTCCACCCAAAGCAACTGCTGAAGTATCATGTGATGTCATCCATAAAACTGTTGCCAGGATACAGACTGGACATCCTGAGGCACTCATAATGATATCAAGAGACTTCAATCATGTCACCCTCTCCTCCCACCTGACTGGATTTACACTGTTTGTTTGTTGTCCAACCAGAGAGAATAAAACCCTTGATGTGCTGTGTCGGGGATGCCTACAGAGGTACTGTCTTACCACAACTGGGTGGGTTTGATATTGCAGCCTGTAGACTTGTTGTGTACCCATGTACTGCAGCAGCCTGCAACTACCCTCGCGTTCAGGAGATGGACACCTGAGGCTGAAATGGCTGAATAGTGAACAGGTAGTTAGCCCAAGTGCTAGCTTTGTTTCCACACCATTCAGATGCCTGGACAGCTTATGCTGCATTCTGTAGTGGTGTGTTAACAGAGTGAAAATATTATTGTTCACTAGTAATTACAACATGAAGGCTGGTGGGAGCTTTTTTTTTTTAACTCAGTTGTGTATAATTACAGTCTGACCATGAATACAGCATGTGTTGAATTTTCCTTTGCTGCATCTCACTCTTGTTGGATGTTATAACTAGACTCCATGCAAACACGTTTAGCATTAGCTTCATTAACTTCTAAGGTCATACTGTTGTCAGTTTATAATGCAGTGATTTAAAGGGTACAAAACGGCCAATGAATGACATTTCAATAAAGCAAAAATTGGCACATATATTTTTAATTCCTACAGTTTTTATATTAAGGTGGTAACATTTTGGAAGTTTGCATCATTTGTTAACATTATATAGAGCCTTTAGGCTTTGTTATTTAAAAAGATGTCAGTAAGTGTCCACAGATATGGGGTCACTTAATATTACAAATACAAGAGGAAGTAAGAAGGACAGACTGTTAATACATGATGGACAGTCTCAGTGACATTGCCTATGTCTGTCTGATAGTTTTGAAGTTTTGAAGCTTATCACCAATGGGAGACATATTAAAAAGGCTTGGCTCAACCCAGCTTTGTCACCTGCAGTGTGTGCTCAAAATGATCTATTCAGGCACAAACTGTTTCTTGCTGCAGAGATTCTTTTTTCTTTTGTGTTGATGTGGTTTCTGGTGCTTTTGTAGCCAGGGGGTGCTTGATAACATCTCCACAAGGGGTTCATATTTTAAGACCAGAGGTGGCTGCTTGGTTAGGAGTAGGGATGTTCCAGTGTGACTAATTTCTTACTTGTTCACACAGAAATTCAACTTTAACTTGGTCTAAGGTTAAAAACACCCAGTAAAGTATAATTAAAGAGAAAGTGAATACTTTCTAAGTGATCTTTAAAAAGTCTCACTTCTAGATATATACCTGATCATAATCCACAACTTAAATGAGATGATCAGCACCAATATAGATTATTTCTTTTTCTTTTTTTAGCTTCCTGATCAGGTCGGACAGTACCGGATTGATTTATGGTATAATGAAGTCTGTATATTAACAACACACCAGCTTACAAGGTTTTGTAGTGAGAAGAGAGATCTGTGTTTTTCTCTGCTGAAAATAATTTCTGGGATAATTTTATGGTAATGATGGAGCTGAACTGTCGGACAGAAAAAGGACAGAGGAGCAGAGGAAAGCTAAATGGGAAAGTGATAGAGCACGGGCTGAAGGCTAAAACATGAGCCAACCTGTTTGTGAAAATGTTCATTCCAACCCTCATGCAGCAGTTATACTGCAGTGATCCGTTCAAACTTGAGTCTGTCAGTAAAATGAAGAGTGAGGTTACGTTAGCTCTGCTTGGGAGATGAGCACTTTGCTATTGGTATATGTTAGCCTACGGATACATCTCAGAGCATCGGGCTGCGATAAGCACTAAAATAGCTGGCTACTAAACTACAGTTCAAGCTGACAAAGTTTGCTTGTTGTCATGTTTCAAAAAAACAGCACTGTATAACTGTTGATAAGTACCTTGCCTGGTCCTATTGTATCCAGTAAAAAGTTGTTTTGAACAAAGAAAAGTAGTGACAAAAAGAAGATCAGATCTCCATTCATTTCCAAGACGAACACGCCTTGTTTAGAGTCATGTCATCGTGACAGTGTGCATGTGATTCCAGCCAAAAGATGTTCATGCTGTTCATGTCTATCAGATAGTCCTCACAGTCCCTTTAGGCACTGCACAGCTAAGGAACACAGTCTGTGGGTGAACTGGTATGTTGAGAGTGGCTACAGTTAGCAGAGCTAGCATCACTGACCTTCAGTCCTCCTTAAAGGTTAATGCCCACAAGTCTGCCCTGGTTGCCGAAGTGTTAAAAACAACAGTTAATCCAGTATTCACTTGAGTCTGCCTCTGGAAGTACCAGAAACCACAAACACACACCCACACACACCCACACACACACACACACACACACACACACACACACACACACACACACATTCAAATAGCTAATTTTTACAGTACAAATAAACATGTTTACAACCTCTTACAACACACACTGTACAAGGGGTGAATTTTCCTATAATTCAGTTGTTTAAAAAGGATAAATACAGTATTACATGTTTTGCATAATCAGAGGTACATTTGACTTGACTGGTAGGCAGACAGCCTCTAGCTGCCAATGAGCTGAACACAAAGTTGAGGAGTATCGGCTTGCAGAAATCCCATATTAGACCTGCACTACCAAGCAACAACCCATTCTACTGTAATAATCCTTTAATCTTTGAAGTCTGTCTCACAAGAACAGAGTGAAATCTTTAACGGAAGTCACAAGCATTAAGTATTCACAGAGACAACACCAGTACAGCATTTAATGCTGATAAGTCTCAACTCTGCTTGTGTAAGCAAAGCTGTTGACACAGTGGTGTTTTGGGAAAGCTGTATGTGAAAACACTGCCTGCTGCCGGGCCATGGGAAACAGGGAGACCTGAGTCATAGATAGACTGCTGCACACAGACAATGTTGTTTCAGGTGAAACAGAGGGCAACAGGTGTGAGTGTGAGAGAAAAGAGCAGCTTGGATGAGATGTTATGCTCCTCTTATCCAGTTCTGAACACATGGCTGGTCAGGAGAAATGATTCAGCTGTGAACTGAGATTGTAATGTTAATTTTTCTGTTGATAATTTAAAATTACACATTAAAGCTGCTGAAAATTTGGCTCAGAAATGTTTTGTTTGAGATGATTTGGAGTGCAAAGTGGTCAGAACTTCTGATTTATGATATTATTCATACAGACTGACATGGGAGTAAACAGGAGTGTTAATTTTATTGGGAATGCCCCAGACAATAAGACAATATGTGAGCCTTATTAAAATACCAATGAGTCACCACAAGTCTGAGTAAATCTGATATGTCAGCTACTCCACCCCCACTTTCTCTACTATCTTTCCGACTATCTGTCTCATCATCTGTCTGCTCAGAGTCTCCTCACAGAATCATTTCTCTCTGACCGCCCCTCACTGCTTTACCATCTCTGATCTCTCGGTGCTCTTCTGTGCCAAGCTTTTTTCTTTTCTTCTCCTTTTTGGCTCCTCAATATAACTCCCATCCCTTTTTTTCTCACACACAGATTATCTATCATCCCAGCTGAACTCGCTGTTTTTGGCCTCTCTTCTTCCACACTTTTTAATCGTGGGCTGGCCAGAAGTTGTTGGGAGATGGTTGAATAGGAGTGGAGCTTAACTTTCTGATTTATCATTTGGAAACTTGAACTGGGTATAAATTGATCAACTCCTAATAAGAAAATGTTACCATCGCTTTAACCCCTCCCTTGTTTGTAAGCCTTTTTTGCCTTGAGTTGTATCCCTCAAGTTTAGAAATGGCCTGGACTATTCAAGTTTAAGTATTTTAAGTATTTTCAGTTTATACTTACAGTTCTTGTGGGATGTTTTAGCTTGTTATGAAACAGATATATGTTTAAGACATACAATAGCAAACCAGGCCTCAGCAACAAAATCAACTATTTCAATCAGCAGATGATTGACATCAGGAGGAAGAAACACACTTTTTTGTTTTCCTACAGCAAATACTCAAAGTGAGAGTAATTTTTCATTGTTTTTCCAAAAATTAACAAGATTTGCTTCTATCAGGGTTTCAGTGGTGGTGCATAATAACTGCTGTGTACCATACATTGATCAGAGTTTGCTTTTACTGGGAGCTTCAGCACCTGAAGTTACTAACGCAATGCATCTTGTTTTAGAACAACTGCAGTGCCCCAAAAGCAGTAACAGTATATCACTGATATTTAACTGCTGTTAAAGGTTACCACAGCATAACCACCTGCATTATTAGTGACACGTTCTTGCTTTGAGTGAGACCGAACCTCTGACATCGGAATCTCCAGATTGATGAAGTTAGCAGATGTGTTGTTATTTTTTTTAATTTGGTCCAATAAACTTTAATTCGAAATTTTAATGCTTAAAATATTAATATAAAAATCTTTGAAAGCTACAAACACATATAGAAATAACAGCACTTCTCCTTATGAACATTATTTGTTATTGGTGCATTTTAACTGCTTTAGTTTAAGAGCCTTTACTCACAGGCAAATTGTTATTAATAAGAAGAAACAAGAATAAAGAGTGACAACAGCATCTGGGTTGGATCTGTTACAAGCTCTCAGAATTTAAAATAAATAAATGAATAATAGGCTGTACTGCTTTTACTCATATACCCCCAAAGCAAACACACTACTAAGCCTGTTTCCCATCACTTCTTTAGGTTTTCATCACTCAAGTTGTAGTGAACAAGTTTGTCCACTAGATGTCATATTTTGACAAACCGTCACATTGAGAGCAGAACAGCTTTTCTCTCAACATGGTTACAAAGAAAGACACTCTTCATGCTCTCAGCTCTCTGTCTTTACATACACATAGGATCAGCTCTTGACTTCAAAGCATTTGCAAACATTGAGAAGCAACCATTCCTAAAATGGACAGGATGATCCAAACCCAAATAGAATAGAACAAATAGAACAAAATAGCACAAAATAGAATAGAATAGAATAGAATAGAATAGAATAGAATAGAATAGAATAGAATAGAATAGAATAGAATAGAATAGAATGCACCTTATTAATGCCTGAAGGCAAATTCAGGTGGCTGGCAGATGAACTTTTAAAGTTCACATGAAACAAACCATACTGCTCTCATCTGTTTCCAGCAGTGCACTCCACTCTGTGCATTCAAAGTAGTCCCTGCAGCCTTACCAGCCTCAGGTGTCCATCTCTTGACTGTGAGGGTAGTAGCAGGCTGCCTCAGTACACAAGGTCAACCACAAGTTTGCAGGAAAACCAGGCTGTGATCTGACCCACTCAGTGGTGTAAAGACAGCAGCTCTGTAGGCATCCCTGACACTGGCATACAACAGGTCAAGTGGTTTATTCTCTCTGGTTGGACATGAAAACAATCTGTGTAAATCCAGTCAGGTGGGAAGAGAGGGTAACATTATTGAAGTATTCTATTATGAGAGAGCCTCAGGATGTCCAGTCTGTATCCTGACACCAATTTCATAGACTTGAAACGTGAAACGTTAGTGAATACTGATCAAGTCCTCACCAAGCAGCACTGACATAACCTCGCACTTTATTTTACTGAATGATGCATGTAGGTTGGAATGAACATTATCACAAACAGCTGAGCTCATGTTTTAGCTTTTAGCCTGTGCTCTGGCACACTCCTGTTTAGTTTTCTTATGCTCTTCTGTCCTTTTCTCTTCAGTGTTGTCCATTACTTCAAAATTAATCCGAGAAATTGTTTTAAGCAGAGATAAACACAGATCTCTCTTCTCAACTATGTCAGCTGGTGTGGTGTTGTCATAAGGAGGACTTGAGGTAAATCAATCCTACCCAACCTAACGGGAAGCTGAGATATAGCATTAAGAAATAACCTACTTTGGCTGCGCTGATGATCTCATTTTAAATTGTGCATTACCATCAAGCATAGACTATGTCTAGAAGTGAGACTTTTTCAAGATCATTTAGAAAGTCCTCACTGGGACTTTCTAAGTAGCTACAAACTAACAGACTGATTAACAGATGTGTAAGAAAAAATATTTCCTTCATTCCAGGCTCACATTAAAACAAATCAGACATACAAAAAACAAACCACAGTTAAATTTGGAGGCATATTTCTTCTTCTTTTCTTCAACCTTTTGTAAGAGAAAGCTTGACAGAGGGAAGCAGAGAAATGAGGGGTGAGGCCTTTTCTTATGACAGGTCTGATGACACATAAGAGAATTTCCAGCCTCTGTGTAGCTGACAACCAACATGTTACTTCCCTTGCAGTGAGATCCACTGAAATAGACATTGAAGCTGTTTCAGGCTGGGTTATGTTTTTCCATCAAAACAATAACTAAAAACTGGAGTATTTGTTGGTAAGAAGGATGTGTTAGCTGTTCTTCTTTTTGGGCAATACATCACATGCTGCATTGCACTTATTGGTTGTAGGTCTGTCTAATCGCTTACAGTGGCACTTGAGCATGTAGCTATTGCTAATGCCCCTTAGAAAAAGGAAAGGAATTGAACAGATTCACTCAGGTGAATTGACCTGGAGACTCCAGGCTAGGTTGGAGTTTCTTACAATGACCTAAATCACATGGTAAAGTTTTGCCTTTTAGCAGTGGCTTCCATTTCAGATCTCTGTTTGATATCTCAACAAAGAGGCTGAGCTAACCAGCTTCTCCTGTGGTTAAATGTGTGTTGTGTTTGGGTTAACTCCACACACCTAGTCCTCTAAAGGAAAAAAAAAACTATCCCCTAAATGTTTTATTCTAAGACAGTGCGATACATTTATAGAGTATTGGAACATATCTCACACATATACACTAACACAGTAAAGGTTGTGTTCCTAGCATTGTGTGCGGAAATCAGACACCTGTGTGCATGTGAGAGAGTGTGCTTGTTTGCTTATTCCTAAGTCTGCAGCTGTTTAAGCAATAACACTGAAGAGGGCATTAGTGGCAAAGAGCCTATCTTTAAACAAAGTGGCTCACACACACACATACAGACAGAAAGACACACACACACACACTCACACAAATACACACAAACACATACACACATGCGCACGCACACACAGGGTTGATGTGTGTTACACTGGGCTAACACAATACAAGCTACACAGTCACAGTCGGCAGCACATTATGCTGCATAGATCTAACCTTTTAATATACTGATTGAAAGTTCTGGCCTTAAAATGTCAAGACATCCAGAACAAACACCGACGTGTGACAAAATAAAAGTTCAACTTTTGCTGTTTCAGTCATTGCTGAAACCAAGTTAGAATTACAGTAAAGTTTCCTTTCATACATTTGAAATGACAACAAATCCTAAACTTGAATAAACTTTCTCTCTCTCTCTCTCTCTCTCTCTCTCTCTCTCCTCTGTGTGTGTGTGTGTGTGTGTGTGTGTGTGTGTGTGTGTGTGTGTGTGTGTGTGTGTGTGTGTGTGTGTGTGTGTGTGTGTGTGTGTGTGTGCATGTGTGTGTTCCTGCTTTGTGATGGGTTTAAAGACACACCTGTCTGTCTGTGCCTGTGAGGCTTTCCGTTCTAGGATTGAAAGCTTTTGTGGGAATTGTGATGTTGCATCAAAAAAAGAACAACAACAAAAAACCAAACTACTAATAATAGAAAAGCAAGGATTAATATAACCACTGCCTCAACAATGAAACAGATCAAACCACATTACAGTCAGTAAAAGTCACCTGGGGTACAAGGAAAGAATAATGATATTTGGTTGTTGAAAGCTGAATATCCTGTTTTTCAGCTTTTCTGCTCCATTAAAGTTCTTTGGATTATGTTGCTAAAAGCAGTGTAGTTGTTAGAACATTTTACTCCTGTAAACAGCAAATGGGATTGACTTTATTTTCAAAATACATTGTACTGATATCCTTGTTTAAAAAAGATAACATTTCAGGGACATAAAGAAACAACTGTTCATTTATAAATGCAACCTTGACAGAGGAAGCAGACCATATTGTAAACACTTATTGACAGCCCAGTTCATCTCAAAGCACTAAAATAAAGATCCATGCATTTTCACACACCAGGCAAGCAGCTGACCCAGAGACAGGCTGTAGGACACCATTAAGAGGTCATGACCTTTAACCTCCATGACTCAATATATCCCACAAATCTTCAAGGAAAACAACTGCTACAACTCTTAGCCCTTGAAGAAAAACAGACTCCTGAACAGGAAACTGTGAAACATTTGTCTTTGAGCAGATTGAGATGCCTAAAGGTAAGAAATATGACCTGCAGGATGAAATGAATGACTTTTGTCACTTTAAAAGACACTGTGACCTACTTTCTTCAGTGGAATACTGGAAAGATCTGAAAACAGTTCACAGACAGCTGAACAGAGACAAGCTTCAAAAGCAGAACTAATACTGTTTCTCTTACACCAACTTGAACCTGATATTAATTAATAATTAGCCAACCACATGTAGATAGACGTCTATTGTTTCTGGGCTATGACAGGTTTATACGAGCCACAGCTTGATGCTATAAAGACAAACTGAATTTAATCACAACTAAACCATATGTATGATATTTCCCCCACCTATTTCTGCTAAAAAGTTCTTCTGAATCAAAGAACTGTCACTGAAATCCCTGAATATGTCATATTTTGAGCAGCAGGTTTAGTTTAGTCCAGTTACATTTAGTCCTATATTTGTGCAAATGAAAAACGGTCAACAAAAGACAAAAACTCATCAAAGAAATCTACTCACAAAGTGAAGGTGAGACAAAAGAAACCTCTGAGGCTTTGTGAAATGAATACACATCACTTTTTTCAAGTGAATGCCGTACTTCTGTACAACTCAAAATAATCACTTTAAAATCTTACAAATGTGAAGATTTTCTGTAAAATGAGGCAGAAGACTGGCCAAAGCTGGTTCTGTGTAAATGACGGCAGATAAAACTGACAGATCGGGTGGGATTAATAGTAAATATGCAACCCAGTTATACAAACACTCTTACAGGAAACAGATTATTGAGAAACTGAATCAAAAATACAAATCTGGACACTGTTAGTAAATCAAAACATTTAAGGTTTTTTTTTTTTTTTTACGTGTGAGAACATCCACAGCTTTTGTAACGTGTTGTAGTTTGTTGTGTTACTGTATTAGGTTCAAGTCCCATTTTTCTGACAGATATCAGATTTATTGTAACCTGAAGAACACCTCACTACTGAGATGTGTATCAATTATTAAAGCTACCCTCTAAATCTAAAGACCAGGGAAATGTAGGCTTCATAAGTTCAGACAGGCCTGGAGGCAGAGAATGTTTTCTGCTCTCCCCTAGATGCCCGCAGGCCAGGAGCACTCCTCCCAGTTCAGTATAAATTTGGGGAATCACCAAATAAATGACCATTCTCAGCCCTCATAGCAACACCATATACACTTTGAAGTAAAAAGCCACACAGAATAATAATAATAATAATAATAATAATAATAATAATAATAATAATAATAATAATAATAATAATAATAATAATAATAATAAAGTGAAAAGATCAAGATAAATATGAAAAAAGCATACCTTGTTGTGTCATTCAATACTTTTCTGCCTTTAAGTCCACCGAGCGAACAACAATCATCCTTATGCTGCTCAACTGGCTCAACATTGAAGGGCAGGCTGTAACAACATGCAACACCCCCAGCAACAGGTGTAGCCTAAGAAGAGGAAGGGTGGAGGGAGCAAAGCAGGAGGGCTGCAGGTGATTTAGAGTGAAAACAGAGCATGAGTTTGTTTTGGTAAGAACCTGTGGTCATGCTACAGCAGGCCTTGTTTTTTTTATCCATTCATTCAAAGGCTTTTATTTACCAGATGTGTTATTCATAAGAGACAATAAAAGCCATTATAAGAGTTTGTTCTCTTCTCCACTAGAATCAGACTCATTTAGGGATCGTAACTGAAATAAAAAGTGTTAGCCAAAACTTTAATACTTGTAAAAGTAGAAACAAAGTAACTGTCCTGATTTTGTACTGCACTCAGAACACACTGGCCTTCATAAGAGAGCTCATCTGGTGCGAGAGGTTGCTGGGGGTAACCTCTTTTGAATAAATATAGCTGTGTACTATCTTATGCTCAGGCCGACCCTGTTCTCGTTGTGCCCACTGTGCCTGCATTCCACTCATCGCACAAAGTGGAGTTCTGAATTTGGGTTAAACAGCCCCAGGAGTTACCAGGCTGTCTTGTTCAGGCTGCAGAGGCATCATTGCATGGATTATGGTATGTGTTCTCTAACATTTATACAGGCATAATCACAGGCTTCCTCTCCCCATGAAATGCACGTCAGGTAGAAAGTTAATCAGCAGATACAAACATGACCTGCCCCTGATATAAAGTCAAATGAAGTGCAAAACAAACATAACAAGATTACACTTAGTTTTATTTAGACCCAAGTTTTTTCAATGCTACTTCACACTGCCAAGTCACATCAAGGTTCCCCCGTTAGAGTATTTGTTGTGTTTAGTTTGGTGAGAGCATTAGGGCAATAACGAAAACAAACCAAAGTAAAACAGAACAAAACAACAAACAACAACAACAACAACAACAACCAAGAGCTGTTAAACCAAAGAGAAGGCAAGATAACAGATTTACTCAATAAAAATTTTTTAACCAAAAATTTGATCAGTAAAACTCCTGTGAGGGGCTTTGGTTGATTTTGAAACAGAATGAAATTAATACTGATACGTCTTTACAACCAACAACTGGAAAAAAGACCATCAGCATTAAGATTGACTATCAGTTATTTTAAATGTCTGTAACTGAAAAAGACATTGGGATGTTTAGGACTGAGTTTCTTTAAAAATGTCAAAAAATATCTTAAATGCATCACTTAAGAGCTGTATTTTGTTTAATCAGTTAGGTTCAATGAATTTAAATGTGTCCTTCCAATCTCAGGCTCTTCTTGTGTAAACTCTAATACGGTCCATTAGAGTGGGTTTTATGAAGCAAAAATATGAAGATAACCATGAAAGGTAAAATGGTTAAGTTTTCCGGTCAGGGCTATATTAATTTATTTAAATTCAATAAAGCATTATGCTTTGAGCAGCTGTATTTTGTTCCTGTGGTATCCACTGTAGATCATTGTAGCAAGTCTCGTGAAGATCTTGTACTGTTTCTTAAAACGGAGCCTTCACAGACAGATTCAGGGATTTCTACAACATATGAATATTTAACTGTTTAAAATCTGCACATGCTTATTATGGACATCCAGCTCATTCACTTTATATCCACGATTAGCATAATACCCTGTTTTTAAAAGGAACCAGCAAATACCAGAGGCTGTGTACCTTATGGTTTGCTTATAATCTTGAAATAGAAAGATGTAAAAGCCAGAGTTCATGTTTAAAGAAAATCACCTCTGACATCAAACTGCCTCAACAGCTGTTTTGTTTAAAGTTTATATTTCTTTAAAAGGAAGCCTGTGTTCTGGCACCTTGAGATAATATTCTGCTAATAATAATATTCTCCACCTGTTTCTTCTCAAGCCAATGGGTGTTGACTTCTGCCTGCGGTTATCAACAACCGGTTGCCGCCGCTAGCAAGCTAGCTCAAAACAACTCACGTGAAATCATTATGGCTAGACAGGGCTCGGTGTAAAATGTTTTCTAAACATCTGCACGATGACTCTATTTCTGATTTTTGTTCATTTTATTACTTTCTTGCTGTTAAAAGCCTGTTATTAGAGAGAGTATGACAGCCAGGCTAACATCATCAGATTTATGTTTTCCATGGCGACGTAAACAGAACATTCAACCGGACGAGCAAAACTGGCAATCATGATGAACTGTTGGTAGTCAGGATAAAGGTGAATAGTTTCCAGTTTTAAACATACCAAGATATTCATGTCTTTGGCCTGTTCACTCAGGTATGCTGTATCATCACTTTCAGATGGCATAACAGGACTTCTTTGGCACATCAGGACACTCTACAAGCTGCCAGGACCCCTTGTCCTCTCTATATTACAGTTTCTCAGACAGTAACATCAAACTTGTGAATCTCTTCAGTGTTGGATAAATGAGCTTAATCAGAATAAAAAGAAGATGAACGTAATTCTGGCCCAATTCTATTTGCTGTTGTTTCCTCTTAGAGGGACTGTGAGGACTTTCTAAGTGATCTTGAAAAAGTATCACATCTAGATAAAGTCTATGCCAGATCATAATCAACAATTCAAAATGAGATTATCAACACTAATATAAATTATCTATAAATGCTATTTCTTAGCTTCCTGATTGGACTGGGCAGAACCGGATTGATTTACAGCACGCTGAAGTCTCCATGACAACACCACACCGTCTGATGAAGATTAGTAGTGAGAAGAAAATCTGTTTTTCTCTGCTGAAAACTATTTCTATGGTTTATTTAGCAGTGATGGTGGACACTGGAGCTGAACTGTCAGAAAAAGGATGTCAGAGCAGAAGAAAGCTAAATGAGAGAGCAATAGCTAAAACATGAGCTAAACCACGAGCTAAAGGCTAAAACAGACTGAACTTTTTGTGATAATGTTACATTAGCTCAGCTTGGTAGATGAGCAGGACATAAGAAGCCTACGATACATCTCAGACCACCAGGCTGCAAGTGGCATTTATATAGCTGTCTACTAAAAAACGGAACAAACTGAAAAAGTTTTCACATTTCAAACAACAGCACTTGGTAACTGTTGATGAATACCTTACCTTGTTTTGTTGTGTCCAGTAAAAAGTTGTCTTGAACAAAGAAAAGTAATGTTAAAAAGACAATCCGATCTCCATTCATTTCCAAAACAAACACACACCTTGTCAAGAGCCATGTCATCATGACAGTGTGCGTGGATTTCCAGCCAAAAGGTGTCGCTGCAACCCACTTCAAACACAGCCTCTTTAAAATGAACTCCCATCCATGCAACCCTCATATAAAGCGACATAGAACCTGCTCTGACACAAACTGCAGTATAGTACACTGTACTGTGCCTTACACCTCTAAGACTGTGTGAGCTGGATGAGCCTTTTTGTGAAGAAGATGTGATCACCAGATTTTCAGCCAGTGATGTACGCCTGTTAACTCTCTGTACTGTCCTTAACTTTCAAAGCCTTTTGTTGTTGACTGTGGATCACAGGATGGACAGAGACCAGACGGCTATGCTTAGGCTTTGATGATGCAAGCATTTGATTTCAGCAAGGCAGATGTTCCATAATAAAATAAACAACCTTTGGCAGAATAAGAAGGGAAAATGTCATAAGACTCAGAGCTGAAGCTAGAAAACGAGGGCTCATGAAAAAAGGGATTTAATTTTAGAACTATTTACCTGTTGATTTGGAATAAGAACAACCTAAAAACTTCTCCATATTTTCTTTAAAAGACATGTTTTTGTGTTCATCTTATATTCAGGTTCCAAATCTTCCATGCCAAAATAATGTCACAACAGTCAAGTGATGGCACCATGTGTCTATGCAAGTGTGCACCTCATGACTAAGACTTGTTGTCACTCACAGCTAAAGTAGCAGACGGAGGAAAGATGGAGAAACACTTTGATTATCCAAAACAATATGGCTGTGAAGTCGGCCAAGTTTACCAACAGAAAGGCAGGGTTATGATCCTGTGGTCCACTAAAGAACTGATGCCAAGTAACTTACAGAGGAATGCTTAGGTACAGTATGTTACTGAACAATTAGGTAAAAGTGTGTTCATCACAAGAGCCATCATACAGCTAACAGAAACTACGTATCGCTATGGTTTAATAGCACACACTGAGTTCTGACGATTTATCAGAGAGCAACAGGAGTGAGGTTTTATGCAATACAAATAACACAAAAAGCACACACACTGAAAAAAGAGGGGTAATTCACTCAACACATTTTCATACACAAGTTAATCCAGCTTTTTTTTTTTTTAAATCTAATTAATTAATTTTGTGTATCACAAAAACAGCCTTGCTTTCAGGGTAATGAAAGCCGGTTTAGTTGTATAAAATGTAGCAGCAGCAGTAGGTATTTTTTTCTGATCTATTGAATGTTCACATCTGAATTTACTCTAGCTACCTTTTTTCTCCCAGATATGCAGAAACTTGCTGCAGGCATTCCGATATTTCCAGCAGAACTACAAATGAAAGCATTTGATATGCAGCACTGAAAGCAACCATGCTGATGTAAAGCTATGTGCGGCACAAACAGAAACCTTAATGAATCAGGTTTTGCTCTGCTGTAGGACTTGCAGGTCTGAGACCAAAGAGAAACATTAGAGATTCAACATTTGTTTGTGATGCCCTTCAGATCTTATTGATGAGATATCTCTGTGCACTATCCCATCCATGACAGCACTTCTCAGTAAGATAACTACTCGTCCTCAGGCTAACACTGACTTCAAAGATATGTATTTTTGGAAATATGACTCATTTCCTCCTGTCGACACAGGGGCACACACACAATAAGGCATGTAGTTTAATGAAAGAATTCTTTTATTTTCTGCATGAATGAAAATTCCTGGAACTACTTCGTTATTTTTGGATTTGTAAAATCATTTTAGTCACTGTATTTCTTAAAATGCATGATATTGCAAATTATTATTGTTATTTCATTTTTTAAATTTGAATGAGAATAATTTTGGCTATTGCAGGGCTGTAAACCAAACTCCAGGCCTGTCTGTCTGCAAAACCTCAGCTTGACCTTTTAACAGCATCTCCTGAGAGGTATTTGTGTATGCTTGAGGTTCAACCTCACTCTCCTCTCAGATGTTCATAAAAGCTTCACCACAGGCTCAATCAATGGAGACTGTCCTGCTGTGCAGTTTGCCCCTGAGGATAATATCTGATGCATTATGGAAAGCTGTGTAATCAATCAGTGCAGCCAACTAAGTGATGTTTTGATGCCAAACACAAACAAATACAATTTATTCAAGAGAAAACACGCTTATCAGTAGAAGTATGCATGCCTTGAGACTTCCTGCAACTCACTCATTATTAATTTAACATCATCATTTAACCAACATGCAACAGATTAATTCAGATTTACCGTGTAATTTAAAATAGCATAGTCCTGTAAAGATGTTAATTGCTGTGTTATTTCAGCATTCAAACACTGACATAAAAAGCAGTTACTTACAACTGTCCTTGGATGCTTCAGAAAGGCCACAGCAAACATTATAGTTGCTCTTCCTCCAGCAGCACATATATACTCGACTAAATGGCAAGACCAGATATTTTTTGTGCTATTTTGGTCTAAGATGACTTAAAGCTGATGCATCCGAACAGGGAGAATCTGTTAAAACGCCAAGTAAAGTCAGTTTTGTTTATTCAACTCAAAGTCAGAGACTTGCCTTCAGATTGTAGACGGGCCTTTGAGAGATTTACTATTTGTCCAATGATTAAAGTTGAAAGACTAAAAGCTAAATAGGAGTAGATTGTCAAAACATTAAGGCAGATAAAACTGCACACCCTGATAAAATAATGCTTGTTTCTTAGGTTAAACAAATCTTTGATCATACTCATGAGTATAGATCTTTCAGTTTGCAGCATCTGCTTAAAGTTACAATAAATATTTTATTGAATTTTCAAAAGTAGTTCTTAAGCTGGCTATGCAAATGAACAGCAGATTTGGCTTCTGCTGTATGAATTTAGCAAAGCTCCAAACTTGGTTTTACATAAGCAGCCTCATTGCAAATTGAGATATTGTGAAATTGGAGCAAATCCAAACACAAACAGCGACACGAGCACAAAAAAAACATGATGCTGTGTTCACCCACACACACTGTGATGCTACTCTAGCTGACCCTGCCTGTCTGTGTGTGACACATCAAAGCCATCAACCAAAACATTAATATATATATATATATATATATATATATATATATATATATATATATATATATATATATATATATATTTATTTATTTTTTAAAAGACAAGCTAACACCACCAGGCTGTTTAAACACATTGTCTACTGTTGTAAAGGCTGCTTTGCTTTATCTCATGTAACTGCAGAGGAGGGAGGAGAGCTAGCCGCACAGTGCTGAGTAAACTGATCGAGAGGATTCTGCAAAGTGAAATCTAGGACACTGCAAAAGTGTAGAATATTTGAGCAATAGCAGCCTCTAGTGGATCACAAGGTGTGGGTGGGTGGTGGCTGCTTGATGGGAACACTGTCAATGTGTGTGTGTAATGTGTAAGAGAGAGGGAAAAGAGACACATGGAGAGTTTTTGTGGGGATGTTCAGACATCAATTTTATTTTAAAGTCTGTAGATACTGTATAAACGTGGGTGTCTGCCTGCAGAGCTCAGGAAGTTATTGAACAGGAATGTGGGTGGGAGGAAAAAAGTATGTGTCTGCATAAGTGTATGTGGGCTTGACGTGGTGGGTGTTTCACGTCTGAATATAGTTTGAATGAATTTGATTCTCATTTACATCCATCAAAGAGATGGAGTCACTGGCTGATGGTGGGAGTGTAACACTGTAGCTGTGCTGTATCATAGAAAAACATCACTTAGCAAACCTCATGACATCACTGCAGAGTATAACATGTGGAATCAGCAGCTTATGCAATGCTAACAGCTGTCCTTGGCATTTACACATGCTCATGTTTGAAGTTTTATGAGAACTTTCCATATGCTAGTCTCTTTAAAAGGGCAATTGTGCTAATGGACTCCATGTCTTACATGTGTGCGTTATCTCACACGTTATCTCGTTATCTCTAGCTTCAGTACTCAGAGGTGGACTGACACCCTGAGCAAAGCATTGTGATTTAATATTTGGAGAGAAAACCAGAAACAACCAAAGTTCATGTGTACAAACAAACACACGTGCACCAATTCCCCTCTAAAAGCTGAGATTTTCCATTGAATTTCATAATTGTTGTAAGATGTTATGTTAGAAATAAATGACCATACAGAAAATTATACATAAAAATTTTTAAGGTAGAGTATTGTAATTATATAGGCCTACTGACAGGTTGGAGATCTTTGGCTAATGTGAGCATTTTATGAGCACACGGTGGACTTTCACTTGGCAATATGAATCAGTTAGCAAGCAAGCTAACTGTGTACTGTTTAACAAACATATTTTAAATTTCTGAAAGGTTTTTATAACACCTGATATTTTATGATGACAGAATGGACATTTTAAGCTTGACAGCATTCAACTATGCACATAATATGATGAAAATTCCAAAACATTAGTCTATAAAAGTACTCTGCAACTAGCCACTGTTTCAGCCTCCATTAAAGAAAGAAAAATTGCTGGTCGTAATGTCACTGAAAACATCAAAGGGTTTCTTAAAGGGGCAGTTACTCCCTTATGACAGGGTGAACAGCAATGTTCAATAAGATTATTATATCATTTTATCAAACAACTTTTTGTGGACAATAAAACCATGTTAAATTTTTTTAAATTATCATTTAACTACTTATTACACCCTGCAGTCAGTAGAGCAGTGTCTGGGACATGCCAAAATCATGTACACCTAATGAAAAAAAATGTTAGAAAATTTAGGAAACACATTTTAAAAGATGTATCATTGTATTGATATGTGTGCAAATGTTTGGCCACTAATAATAAGACCCCAGAGTTTCATTATTCCGCTACATTTTCATGATAACTGAATCATTCCGATGAGGACCCAAACACAGTTTTATAGTGACACTGACCCAGTTACTACTTTTATCTATTTATAAGTCAAGGAGAAAGAAGAAATGTTTTCACTTTTCACTTTTCAATTTAACCTCTTGAAAAAATAAAAACTGTGTTGATATTCACAACTTTCTATTTTTAGTGAAAGTCATCAGACATTTCGAGCCTTCAAATTAAGCAACTGGGGTAAAAATAACTCTCAGTGGTTGCAGAAGTCAAAGTGAAGCACAAACTGTTATTTGAATTATAATTATACAATTTTAAAGCAGAAAAAGAAACACGGTACTATATGTTTCCTCTGCAATCAGGTTATAGTAATGAAAAGGTCTGACTGAAAACATGTAAACTGACATTTTACAATGGCAGATTGGAGACCAGACAGAAAAAAAAAACTTCACTCATTTTCTGTTATGTACATGAATGTAAACAATGATTTTAAGATTAATTTACACTTGATTTACTCTCACTTTTATTTGGAAATGAAATAACCATATGAAACTTAACAGCTAAGGACAACAACAGAAAAACAGAGGGAAATGGAAATTTCAATCACTGGGGAACAGTGGACTGAAAACAGACACTAAGCCATCAATATCTGAGTCTGTCAATGAGAGGCTTCGGAAATAATCGCAAGTTAATTACCAGAAAATGATCTTCATGGCTTCTGACACCCACCTGCATCTGAAAGCAGTGTTTGTGCTCATTATGCAAATACGTTTGTCATCTTGCCTTTCAATATCTAAGCTTCCTAAATAATCTTTGGGAATGTGCTCATTGGCTTCACACAAACACATGAATATTTAACATATCCTCTTTTGTTTTTAAATCCCTGCTCGTGTGCAAATGTGAGGTAGAAGTGTACAACCATGATGAAGTACATCATAACAGTACAGTCATGAGTTAGCATTTTGAGTCAGGCAGAGGCCTATAGCATGAAAAAGGATTAATGTTTTGGCGAGGTAACTTCAGGCTTAACCCTAGTTTATCGATAGCACAAAGTGGGTTCATTTCTTATGGGAGTAGATAACCATGGTGACTTACTCTGAACAGCTAACCTGCCCTGGAGCATGGTAAGTTGGAGGTTGAATCTGATCCTGTAAGATGCCCCTCCCACTGGCCAATCAGCTTCTCTGAAACAATGGCCTACCCTCTTCTCCCAAACCTGATAGACAGAGGCACACAACTAGTAAGATGAGCATTAAAGGCACGGTTGGTAGTCATGGAAAACTAGCATGAATTTGAATGTAACATCTCCTCAGGACCCCGGTCCTCAGCACATTGTTTTTGTTTACACTACATCATTACGTTACCAGTAATAAGTGTCTATGTAGTTTTCCTGCCATTCTCTGGTGTACTTGGATACCTCTTGATTATGCCCACTGAATCAGGGCTAGTGCACACCTGCAAAATGTATGCGCAGGAGGCGGGCCAAATGGCAGGCCAGGATTTGATTGGTTTAACAACTTAACGCTAGGATTGGTTTGTGTTTTCCCAGGTTTACTCCTGCTGTAGACAGAGACAGACATTTTTCGCTCTATTTTAAGAACACATCATGCATTGATTGCCATCAGGATATAAAGATCATTTTAACTAGAATAACAAAAAGTGTGTCTAAATCTGATTACCAACACTACCTTTAAGACATGAAAGGGTGTTCTGAGACCAGTCTGACCCACTTGATCAACCTGGTGATGCGCTCTATAAGAGGTATCTGTTCTCATGGTCCAGACTCATCGACCTCTATGAAATATTGGAGCTGTTAATTGCCTGCACGACCTGCAGGAGCAGTGTGCTGACTGTCCCGCAGACAGTGTGCATCCCCCTGTGGTTCTTTGCAACGGGAAGCTTCATGTATTCCATCAGGGATGCGGAGCAACTCAGTAAGTTCACGGCCTGTCTGATCGTCCATCAAGTAGCCGCTGCCCTGACACACTTAAAGAATGAATTTATAGGTTTCCCAGGCCACCTGCCAACACACGGCATCAAGCAGGGCTTCTATGACACTGCAAGTACTGTAAGCCATTTCACCACTCAATCTACAATGCAGACCCCACTAAACTTCTAATTTTACTGCCCTAATTTTTTGCATTAAATGCAGCCTACTGTTATCACAGGTTTCCCAAGAATGCTCGGCTACATTAACAGCACCTTCACCTCCATCTCCTGGTCCTTGTGTTGAGGATGCCCTACAACCTTTTTGATGACCCCTTACCCTGAGCCTGAACCAGGACCACAGGCACAGGTACAACAGGACCCAAAATCAAACCAGGACCCTGATTGAAAACACTTTTGGGATCCTGAAGGCCCAGTTTGTGTGCCTGCACCATACTTTGCATGTACTTCTACTGCCTTTTGGTTCCAGGGCTGGTTGCAACCCTGACTAGACACCCCGTCCATCATGGCGCAACCCTTGTTAGTCGACAGGGCCAGCTCTTCTGCAGGGGTGTAGTCCTGGGTGGGACCACCAAACCCCATCTGTTTCCTTCAGATCTTCTTCTTTTTCTTCTTCTTCTTCTTCTTCTTCTTCTTCTTCTTCTTCTTCTTCTTCTTCTTCTTCTTCTATTTCTTCTTCTTCTTCTGAAATGAATCACGAGTGTGATTTGTGTGGGACTGAGCCATTGTTGAGTAACTTACGCATTTACACAGTCCACTGCTTTGCCATGCATTTTGCCTGCGATTGGCAGCTGCCACAGTTTTCTTTCTCCATGATTCAGGCTTTTCCTCCTCATATTTCATTGAAATTAAATGCTGTCCTTAAGTAGGAGCTCTTTCACTCGCCTTGTGCTCCTCTTCTCTGTCTTCCCTGCTTCTCTGTCTGTTTGGCACTCATGATTGTGATTGTTCAACTGCCTCTGACCCATGGGTGTTCACAGCTGATGAGACAAACCTGGGTTGAGTTACCATGTTAATAATCTGTATTACGATACGGTCAAAAGCAGTATTCTCAGGGTGTATGAGCTGGTCCCTGAAGCTTACAGGCAGCACTTCAGGAGTCACCGAAAAGCAGCTGGCCAGTCATTCAGTCATTTTGCAAGGGAGAAGGGGGTATTAGTTGATTGTTGGTGCTGCACATGCAAGGCTGATGATTTAACAGCTCTGCAGAAACTTGTCCTGCAAGAGGAGTTTAAAAACTTTGTGCCCAAGTAAATGGTAGTGTACCTTAATGAGCAGAAGGTACTCACTTTGCAGCAGGCTGCCACTCTGGTCTTTTGGTTCTGGTCTTAATTAAGTATGACTCTGCACTTCAAAAAAATGATCAAAAAACGGCAGACTCATACTCCCCGTGATAGTCTTCTCATCTTCCTCCAGAAATAGGTCAGATAAAAAGTGTATCTTTTGTTAGAAAAATGATCACCTGATAGCTGACAGATACAAACGCAAGCAGCAGGGGTCCACTTCAGAACTTTCCAAAGGTGTGGGCCTATAAAAACTGTTGGCCAGAATGCAGCTCCAAGCGAACTTGATGCATGTTTTAAGCCCTTTATTTCCAGTTTTGTGTCCCTCACAGGAAAACTTGAGGATAGTTTTGCGAGAGTGCATCATTGGATAAATCAGGAGTGCAGACTTTGTCTCCATCCTGGCTGATGAAACAACATGGACATTTCCATCCAGTGTCAGCTGGTGCTTGTGATCTACTACAACGACAGAGTCTGTGATGACCAAAAGAGGTTTTTTGAGTTCAAGCCTCTCCAAAGTGCCACAGCTGATTCAATCACTACAGCACTTCTGAATTGGTTGAGCTCCATTCTCCCTGATGACCAAAAGAGTAAGCTCATTTCCCAAGGATACGATGATGCAAGTGTACCAGAGCTAGTTCCCTGAAGCAGCACTGAACACCACGATGGAAGCTTACCTAATTCTGAAAAAAAAAAGCTGAAAACTGAACTGGCTCTAATCTACAGCAATGCTGATCAGGAGCTGCTGTAGTGCTGTGATTCTATACCAGCTGTTCTCAGGGAACAATCTTCAGGACACCTTCTCAGAGACTGTGGCTCTGCTGAATATCCTCATCACAACTCCTTTTGAGAGGTTCTCAACACTGATGAAAATGAAGACCTTCCTCAGGAACACAATGTCACAGGATCGTTTCAGTGCATTGGCCATGCTCTCTATGAAGAAGAAGCTTGTCAAAATCATTCCTTACTTTAACCATAGAGTCAAGGAAAGAATTGCAAAATTTATGTACAACCCCAATTCCAATGAAGTTGGGATCTTGTGTAAACATTTAACAGAATATCCCAACTTCATTGGAATTGTACACAAAAATGAAACAGTACATTTCATTGTAGTTGTTGCTTGTGTTGTTTTCATCTATTTAAATGCACTGGTGTGATACCTTTAGTACATGTTTGCTTTCTTTTAGGTATATGTCTATTTTGGAGTTATTGCCCCCCTTAGAGAAAACTCCACCAGCTGCCACTGGTTTAAAGTTTGAAACCAATCAAACAGCATGCCCATCACTGTCCTATAGTGAACTGAGAGTTGATGAGGAAAGAGGTAGACTGCCTGGTAGAGAATGGTTTAGCAAAGCCCAGTCATCGTCCTTGGAGCTCTCCATGTTTTTCCGTACAGATTTCAGGAAGGTGAATGCTGTGACTTGTTCCCATTACCCCGCACCATCCACTGATGCACCTGGTGTCAGGTGACATCCCAACTGTGATATCTAGATGACATAGTTGTCTAGGCCAGGGACTGGTCAACCCACATACTCAGTTTAAGGTGGTATTTCAGCAGTTTGATGAGGCCTCGCTAACATTAAATCTTGCTAAATGTGAGTTTGCAAAATCAACAGTAACTTACAGAGGTAAGCAGAGAGGTCATGGCCAGGTTAGACCAGGTTATACTATCTGGGTATCATCTCAGGCAGTTGGAAAATATGGTATGAGAGTTTACAGAATCTGAATCATAAAGAAAATGAACTGGAGAAACACCACCATCTCATCACTATGGACACTAATTTCCAGATTACCTGTCAAACACAGAGACTTATTTAATGTATGCACACCTACACACAATGACTGACACATTTTGGTTAACATCCAAAGAAATCAGATCCTCTGCTCTTTTAACAATAAACAACACTTAACAAGTGCATTAGACCACTGTCAAGTGGTAATGTTTGCTGACACTGCCTTAAATTAACAGTATATTGCTGATTACCTAAATATTATACATTTCTGTAATGATAAATCCGTATGTGCAAGCTCTTTAATCAAAATGGTGTCTTAAATCCTAAAATAAATTACTGTTGTTTTCCATGAATTGTCAAATATACTGTTTTCTAAAATAAAAATATAAGCAGAAGTAAGGCACATTGTCATTTTCAGTTTCAAATTACAGTTATTTACTTGTATTCCTGAACAGAAAATGTGTTTTAGTGGTTGTATGTTATTTTTGATAAACTTCAGACTTCTCAGAGAATTCCAGAGTGCTGACCCAAATTCTGTTATTAAAAACATGAATTCAGTTGAAATTCCTCACTCCTCTTCAAAATAGAAAAGAGTCAGAATTAAAGCACTTCATGGTGCTGGATGGTGTTCTCATTTCATGACAGGTGGTCTAATAAATTTGTTAAGCACTGCACATTTTGTGTGCAACATGCTAACTGTTTAGTTTAATCTTTAAACTGTTGTTTAATCACAAACTGGCCACAGGGTGTAATTAAACTCAAGTAGTAGTCTAAGTAAGTCTTTATTAAGAAAGATTAAGAACAAAATATGAGCTTAACAGTTATGGCTTCTTCCTAGGAACATGCAGACTCTCTCTTTTTGGCTGGTTTCTGGGACTACTGGAATCAGTCCAGCCAATTGGGGAAATATCTATGATGTTGCAACTTATTAATCATATAGCTCAATAAATTATGATTAATGTTTTAAAAGCAAATCTTATTCAGGTGTATTTTAATATGTTAAGACATTTAGCTGTGCATCTGCATAGATTTAAGTTTTCATTATAATCAGTTAAAAGTGCTCTTTTAGAACAAAAACCTAAAACATTGCAGGGGTACTTTGCAGGTTTAGGCATTATTAGCATTAAAGGTTTTAGACTTTAAAATGCAGCTGGTGACAGAGGACACAGCAGAAGTGAATGTGCCTTTGGAGATTGGATTTTCACTCTTATATCACTTTACTGTATTCGGCTCATTTGCATTGGATGCACAGCTGGGAATACCTTAGAGATTTAGCAGTTTACACCACAAAGCAGAAAGAATGCCGGAGGAGAAGGGGAAAGATTAAGACAAGCTACAAGACTCGTACATACACTCAAGCTTCAACACACATACACTGTGTCTAAATACACAAGCTCCTATTAAAGACTCTGCTTCTCTTCACACAAACATAAAAAGCTCACATCCCTGAAGCAAAACCAAGCAGACATGTATTTTTTAGATGGCATCATCCTGGCTTACAACAACACAGTTAGGAAACTGTGGATTCTGTTTGATCGGATTTGTCCTCTAACTCCCACATCCAACACAATTCAAGGACAGCCTTTTTTAACTTTACAATTCAAAAGAAAGAAAGAAAGAAAGAAAGAAAGAAAGAAAGAAAGAAAGAAAGAAAGAAAGAAAGAAAGAAAGAAATTCTTCCTTTGTTACCTCTTGGTTAGACGACTACTATTCCCTTTTATCAGGCTGCCTTATACTGTAAGTCCTTAAAGACTCCTCAGCTCATCCAAAATGCTGCTGCCCAAGAAAGTACATCTCTCCAGTGTAAGTCTAACTTCTCTTCTTGCTCCCCAAAAAAATCCAGAACATAATACAAAATCCTTCCTTTTTTCTTACAAAGCTCTTAATGATAACACTCAGGATTGGGGTCTGGGTGCATGTTTGGGTTCAAACAAATGCAGGGTGCTTACTCATGAGACTGATGTTTGACAGTTATAATGGGGTACCCTGAAGTCAGCAATTAACATCATATACAACACAATTATCTCTTAAACTTCATCAAAATTGTTTGAGCTTTAGCCCAGCCAAAATATTGTTTCTGTTGCATGATTGTTTCAACCCAATCCATAATTCATTCTATTAAGTTTAAAAATGTTTTGGCAATTATGAGACTTTAAAACTGCTCTGCAGAATCCGTGTTAGGTTGGCTTTTAATTCTGATATAAGTGCAGGTCAAAGACACATTTTAGCTCTTAGTTGTGAAGTGCTATGAAAATTTGCCCCCTTACAGAGTTCATCTTTTTCTGCATATTTGTCATACTTAAATGTTTTAGATCATTAAACAAATTTTAATATCAGAGATAACCTGAGTAAGTAAAAAATATAGTTTTTGAATGATTATTTTATGTATTAAGGAAATAAAAACTATCCAAACCACCCTGGCCCTGTGTGAAAAAGAAAAACCCTGAATGTTAAATCATGAATTGACTTTGATTAACCAGGTTTTGGAAAGTTGTACATAATTTCACAAGCCATACCCAGGCCTGATTACTACCAGTCTTGTAAAATAAAGAAACCACTGAAATAGAACTTGTCTGACAACATGGAGATGGTTTAAGGTTCTCAAAAAATAACATATCATGCCAACAACACATCAAATAAATTCAAGAGCAGATGAGAAACAAAGTTATAGACATGTATTAGTCTGGAAAGAGTTACAAAGCCATTTCTAAGGTTTTAAAACTCCAGAGAACCACAGAGAGAGCTATTATCCACAAATGAATAAAGCATGGGATAGTGTTGGACACTCCCAGGTGCCTACCAAAATTTCTCCAAAAACACAGCGACGACTCATCTAGGAGGTCACAAAAGAAGCCAAAACAACATCTAAAAAGATAGAGACTGGGCGAAAATGGTCTTCATGAGAGTACCAAGGCTGATGAAAAAGAACACAAAGACCCATCTGAGATTTATAAAATAAAACATAAAAAGTTAAGACTGAAATCTGATTGAGATTCTGTGGCATGACCTTTAAAAGGCCATTCATGCTTAAAAACCCTCCAATGTGGCTGAATTAAAACAGTTCTGCAAAGAAGATTGGGCCAAGATTCCTCCATGGCGAAGTGCATGGCTCATTTTAAGTTACTGCTAACGCTTGAACAAAGCTGTTGCTGCCAAGGGAGGCATGACCAGTTATTATGTTTAGGGGGCAATTACTTTTTCACACAGGGCTTGGATAGCTTTTTCCATTAATAAATTAAATAATCATTTAATACTGAATTTTGTATTTACTCAGGTCATTTTTGTCTGACATTAAAATTTATTTGATGATCTGAAACATCTGAGTGTAAAAAAATTACAAAAACAATAATTTTGTTATGGGGCAAATATTTTTCACAGCACTGTAGATTTTATTTTTAGTGTTCTTTCTCATTTAACTTTGACTGACATTAAGCAACAGCTTCCAGTTAAACTCCAAGTTAAATATTTCCTCTTCTCAGGATCAATGGAAGGAGACAGAAATTTTGTAATATCCCCTTCATACCCCCCGTGATAGGATAGCCACCTGTCCAGGGTGTACCCTACCTTGTGCCCAACAACAGTTGAGATAAGCCCCAGCCCCAGGTTTACATTCTATACCATTACATGTTTTTTCTGGATAATAGTGGTCCTGTTGAGATCATTTAGTATAAATCCAGATGAAGCTTGGGATTGAGTGACCAGCTCTACTATGGCTGCCTGCAGACACCAACTTTAAGTCAGTATTGTGCTTTTGAAACTGAATTTGCAAAGGCTATGAGTTCTAGTGATGAGTTATGACTGAGCATTAGTCCAAGCTTGTTAACACATATAAGTTCATGCATGATGTCAGTGGCATGGTAAAAAAAAACTGTTCAACACTGTAAAAGATGAAGTGCTGTTATCATATCTTCTTTAGACACTCATACGTTGTTTTTGTTTGTTTTTTTCCAGTTTTTATCTTTTGTTTTGTTTTGTTTTTTGCAGGTTTTTTTTTTTCAGTTTTTATATATGATTAGCTATTCCATTGGGAATCAGTAAGACAGTGAGTAAACACACCCATGACCCCTTTTGGAGACAAAATGCAGTACAGTTAATGTTCAATATACTGTGTTGTTTGTGGTTGTCACTGATATGTGCTTCAGTGTTTATAGGATGATTGCCTTTATTATTTACTACTGTTGCGGATCAGCAAAATACGTGCAACGACTGAGTCTGGAAAAAAATCCCTTGGTAATAAAGTGTATTGTTTTGAATAATATTGTTATATCTCGAATCAAATTGTTTTCTGTTCTTTCATATCATGTCCAGTTTTATTAAATCATTCTGTATCCTATTATTATATTGTGTCATACCAAATTGTTTGCTATCATGCCATATGGTATCATCATGTTTTGCATCGTGTGGCAAACACGCAATAACATGGCAATGACCTGCTCCTTCACCATCAGTACCATTCTTGTGAGTTTCACATGCATTGTTTTTATTGCTTCAGCAGGGTTTGATGTAGTTTTTTTCCACAAAGGAATGGAAACACTTTGCATGAATGCACCAAGTGTTTCTAATTCCTTGTAGAGCTATAAGATGGAAAAATGCACTAGTGCCGAACAGAAACATAGTAGCCTATGTATTTATAATACATAACAGACTGCTCAGAGGATGAAGTGGCAGCTGGTACTGGTTTTCCCAGCAGAGTCATGACTGGCAATCCCACAGACATGGATTTTTTTTTTCCATTTTATGCCCAGAGACAAAACATCTTGTATTCTGTGCTGTCTTGTGTGTTTAAATCAAACTTTGTTATAGCTTGTGACTCTTCTATGCTTCTCTAAATTAAGCTGTAAACCCACACTATAAAACAGTCAGCTTTTTTGACAAGTGTTCAGTAAAGGTCAGCCTCTGCAGTATTTCTATCACAGAACACAAAACATGACTATTAAATCCTCACTTTGACAGAGCAGTTGCTCTGCAATTTTAACTATCAGTTTTGGGTGTCACATATCTAAATCTGTAACAAATTAAAATGTAAAAAAAAAAAGTAAAATGCCATTTTATAGAAGAAAATCCTTTCAGTCCGACAGTTAATCCTAAAATGCTGCACAAGATACATTTCTTGTTGTTCTCATTTAAAGGGGTCAAAAAGAATACCAGCTTTGTTAGCTTTACATGTTAGCAGTCATGCTAATCCCTTAGTCTCTACCTTCTATGCAAAGCTGCATCTGTTCTCATTTGGCTGATTTCATTCTTTTTTTCCCCTCATCTCTAAATGTCCATACTAGCATTAAGGAACCATCTGTGGCTGTGTTTCGGTGGCCACTGGCTCCTGGCTCTGGTTTTTAAATAGAAGCAGTGAAAGAGTTAGCCTCAAATGGAGCATGATCAGGCTTGGGAAATATATCTATGTGTCTGTGTTAGCATAAATATTTGCTAATAGCTGTTTATGCATGCTTTACCGTCAACTTGCACTCCTTTATAGCTTGACATTCTTTACCTAAATATATACAACAACACTCATTATATTTTACCATCAAATGTAGGAAACTGATGCTACTTTGGTCAAGAAAATCAGTGTATGTTTTCCAGTTGTGATATTTGTACTTTTTACAGTGGATGGACAGATTTGATAGATTTTTAGATTTTATAGTCAAAGACGTTCAGAGAAAAGATGCCATCCTAAAATTTTCCTGGGTTATAAAAGTGTTTGAGGATTATGACATTTAAGGTCCTATCCCTGTGAAATTTCAACTGTGATCCATTGTCTCCTAACCTTAAACATCCCCTTTCAACCCAGCCATTTCATCACAGTAGTGTTTTTGCCTGAATAGATGCTGTTAGCCTGTTAACACTAATGGAAGATCCCTGCTGTTATACTGTAAATATGTTCAACCTGTAAAATTATAAAACGAACTCAATTTAGAACAACTCAAACCCTCCTTGTTTGTGTGCAGAACAGGCAGTTTAAAGCTTTAGAAATTGAGAAACCACTGGTATTTGAGAGTTTTTATGTGAAGGACGATGTGTTCGGGAAAGATGTTAAGGACAGAGAGAAAAAGAGAAATTACAAAGAGAAAAATTTAGGGCAAAACTCAGAACATGAAATAGGTTAACTCATTACTACATGGCATTCCCTTGACATGACTCCAGTGCAACTTCTACAGGTGCTGTGTGACTTATAGCTTTTCAGCTCCCTTTCTCACACACACAAATTCTGTATAATTTTTTTTCATGAATGCAATCAATCAATCAATCTTTATTTGTATAGCGCCAATTCATAACAAGTGTTATCTCAAGACACTTTACAATAGAGCACAAAGCTCCTCATTTTAAGGATATACATATATGCATAGATACATATATACATATAAAGATACACATATACATATATATACAAATATATACATCCAACACCCAACATGAATCCATATAGCCAATCATGAATCCCTCCATCATGGCGGCAAGAAAAAACCTTCTGTTAAGCAGCAGGAAATCTCGAATGTGGACCCCAGTCTCATGATGAACAGCAAATCCACACCATGCTGTGTTGGGTGTGTGGGCGAAGGAAGGGAGGTAAGAGGAGACAAGTGGACTAAAGTGTGAACTAAAGTTAGTGACAGATCCATGAACCATAGACCTGTCGTCTGATTTATTAGAGGTTAGCCTCTTGAGATGCTACATCTCGTTTTCAGGAGGGACCTCATGTCTGAATGGGTGTGGTGATCATTATATAGAAGTATAATCAATGATGTTCTGACTGAAAATAAGAATTTATGGTAGTGATGAACTCATGGATGCCCAGACCACAAGTGCATCCCTACCATATTTGTCTCCGTTAAGTAAAGGTGTGTTAAAGGCCTCTTGAGATGTGACATCCCATTTTCAGAGGGACCTCATGCCTATGTGGTGATTAAAAATAGATACTGTAGATGTATTGATCATGGATAAGGAGATCAGGCTAATATCTACAGTTAGAAGCCATATGATAGTGGGAATGAATGTTCCTAATGAAATGGCCAAATAATGTGTCATGTCTATATGTCTATAGGTGCATGAATGGAAGGCTACTATCTGTCAGCACCAGTGTTTGGCATTAACACATTACTAGTAACGCATTACAGTAATAACTATGAATTAGTCTTGTAATTCCAGTATTAATATCACAGTTACTCACATAAAAATAACTTGTTTCTCCCTTACTGTTGTTATTAACCCTTTAATGATTTAAAATACAATAATCCGCAGATTAATTTCATTGCGCACGTCCACCAACCAGTAAAGTAGCTCACTTCATGGTTGCCTGGAATACGGTTTCCTGTGGAATTGGGCAGCTTCTAAGGCATTGCAATGGGTCTTTTCTTTTTTTTTTCTTTTTTTTTGACAATGGCAAATTGTTGTCAAAAGTACCTGGTAACCCTGGCTCAAAAGATGGAGCAGTACAAGTTTACATTCGACAGCTGGAAATATGCCCATATTAGCACTTTAGTTGTCAGGAGAAAAGAAGACAGCTGCATCGTTGTCAGATTTAAACCGTGTCCCATTACTAGGTCTCTTTCAACTTAGATCAACTTAGACTGGATTTCAAAACTTGTTTCTCTTGTCCTTAATTAAACTAGCTGTTTATTTGAGATAGCCTGTAACTTCTATTCGTTCATAGGCTGCAGAAAAATGCACCTGCTGGCAATTTAACATCTGATATTTACACTGTGTAAATTCAGAATCATAATTACTCATTTTTATGGGATGTAAAGAGAGGTAATATAAACAGTAGTGTAACATATTACTGTTGGAAGGAAGTAACAAGTAAAGTGCAACTAATATATTACTTTTTTCAGTAATGGGCCCAACACTAGACAGCACACTCTGCTTTGTTCACACATACAGTGAGTAAGTAAATGTAAATTTATACCAGATATGATTCTTCGTTGCTTAGGTCATTTGATTATGTGACTGTGTGAGAACTGACATGCGCAGCATACTGATGAGCACTGAAGGAGAGACACTTAAAAAAAAATGAATAAATAAAACAGAAAGCAACAAATAAACCGGTCCAGTCTGGGCTGAGACAGAGGCGGTAGATTTTAGTGACATTTCCTCAGCTGACATTTCCTGTCTGAGTGAGAGAAAGAGAGAATACAAAGTGGAAAAAAACAAAGCAGCAGTTTGGCTCTTCATCTCATGATCCACTTGCAGTTAGTTGGTCTTCTTTGCTTTGCTCTCCCACAGAAAATAATTGGTGCGACCTCTGGGAGTCTTCCACAGATCAATTACGAGTGTTTCTGTGACAGAGTCGTCTTGTTACAGCCTGACCAAAGCAAAGGTCAGAGAGGCAGCAGATGGTGCAGGTAAAGCCTGTTGAGGGGTGCAGCTTGGTGTCTGTGGACTGTCTGAGCAGAAAGTGTAAGTAAGAGTGAGTTCGGCTTTTTTCTCTGAACTGGAGGATGGCATGGTTTGTGTGACCACAACATGTCACTGGCTACCTTTGGTGAAAAACAACATTGTGCTCCCACATGGAGTACTGATAGATGTACAAATGTACAGATACAGCTGACAAGAACATTGTGAAATACGTTTAAACATAACAGAATAGAAATATGTTGCGAAATGGAATTTATAAAGGACCCTTAGGAATTTTATTTCTATATAATCAAAAATAGAATTAGATTTAGTGTGCAATATGATAAAAAAATGTCATCTGTTTTGTGGTTGGTCCCATTTTGTTTTTGTCTGTATAGGGAACAGCTTATACAGGTTACAAAGTGATTAATTCAAGTAATCCATACGAGACACTAATACAAATTGCAGTTCATTTTATAGATCATACTGTATCATTAAAATGAATTGAAGAGTAAATCCTACATAGGTTTTCAACCAGAAGGTATAATGACTCCCTGAGCTCTTAAACCTGATTGCATAAAGATACATTTCCTGCATGATAATGCAGTTTTACTGACTGGAGGACAGAGCACAAGGTGGTATCCTCCACCAGACAATGTTAATCATCATTTTTCCCCACTGGCCCATAAACTCCCCTGTGTTCCTGTCCCTTGGCTTCAGCTTTTATTTATCTACTTTCCCTGAGACCTGAGTCATGGGGTAAGCCTGGATAAGACCAGAATCAAGTCTGCAGCATCCCTCTGTGACCTTCTGACAAATCCTAACTCAGACATTTAAAAGCTCAGACTGAATCACTTCTGTAGTCTGTTGAAGTGTATAAATAATACTGAGTTAATCTTCTGTTCTGTACTTTATGTTTAGGGATATGAATTTTTAACAGATGGTTTTAAAAACTAAAATCAGGACTGAGAAGGGGAAAGGTCTGATCTCAGTGAAAATAATCTAATTTGTGTAAGTACACACTTACCATCAGCTAACAACCAAAGACATGAATAGGTTGACACAAAGTAATAATCAGTGTAAAAGTGCTTTTAATAATTCAAAACTGGTACAGCGAAGAAAACTTCATCCTCTGATCAAACAGTCTCCAAAGATTCCAATCTACAAATGGAGTTAAACTGAAATTTCCCATTTAAAGTAATGAGGGAGGAGGGAAATAAAACACAAGGCACAATGACTAAAGTGCAGCCTGGGTTTTTATCCAACCTAGACTTTTTTTCTTTTCCCAGGGGAACCATGAATTTTCCCTTTTCAATAAAAAACTAAGTGAACAATATATCATAGTAAGCAAAGTGAGCAGCTTTCTTTGTAATGTTTTTGAGGCTGCCTTGTGAGAAAGTCCCTGTGTGGATACAGCAGTTCACACAATAATCCGTTCAATTATTGTAACTGGTTCATGAAATAATTTTAAGTTTAATTCATCCCATCTATTGTAAATTATATATATTATTGACCAGGTTATTGACAAGGTTGCAAAAGACATCTAAGAATGACACTTCAGACCTTGGAGTGGGATCATATCCCCTTTAATAACATATGAGCAACAAGCTGATCCTATTCTGTTTGTTTTTTTAATGCATCATTCCTTGAAAACCCAAAGTAATGACTCAGTGTAGGACCTCACAGTGTGTTAGCTTTAGCGTTAGGATATAAAAGATGATGTGCACACACAGAAGCTACAGCAGAGTAAGATTTATAAATAAAAAACGTGCTAAACTCACAGCACAAACACATCTGACAACTCAACGTTGAGTTTAACAGGGCAGGACCTGAGGTGATAATGAATGAAATAAACAAGGAGACATTTTTAGCTCTTAATTGTATCACATTTGAATAGTGTTGACAGGGCAATATATAGCCCTGAATTTCAACTGGGGGGAGATCACACTTACAGCATACAGTGTGATCCTTACCTTATACACACTGTGAAATTCTACAATGTGCGATGATTTCCAATTATATGCTATAAGAAATACTCATAACATGACCTTTTGATGTACAGATTGCGTTTAAGATTGCAGGCAGTCATTTTACTATATATGATTTGCAATTACCCGCATGTTCAGCTTTGGATAAACACACTGCAAAGAGAACTGTGCGACACAGACAACCTATAATGTCCTTGCACTTAATAAATAGTGTTGCATCCATAACTTTTTATAGAATTAACAGTAATGTTGTCCTCATCTTAAAAAATCAATTTTGGATTCTCTCCAGCTACACTGGCCGGAGTGTGATGGTTACCTGACCGTGTCTTCTTCACTGTGCAGGAAGCTCTAAATATGAAATCCAATTACACTCAAAGCAGAGGCGGACAGATGTGTGTGTGTGTGTGTGTGTGTTTGTGTGTGTGTGTGTGTGTGTGTGTGTGTGTGTGTGTGTGTGTGTGTGTATTTGACTCATAAACTGACAGAGCTCTTTTTCAGTTGACTTCTAGATAGCATTGAGTGCTATCTTCATTAAAATGACTGATCTGACAGCAGGACAGGTGTTTGGCAGGGGGTGCTGCTCCAAAGCGGTTTGTCATAATGTTATCAGAGTGCAGGCGGGGAAAATTTCGAAATGAAGGTAAGTGCTATTCCTTATGTTTTTATCATCTTCAATCAAAGCTGTTTTTGTTTGTTTCAAGTCACTGTATTTAAGTTGAAGTTGTCATGATTTTCCACAGCCAACAGCGAGGCAATTTGAGAAGTGAAGAGAAATGCTGTTGCACAAACATTAGATTAAATTTGACTATATTCTTGTGTATTTTTTTAAGGTTCATATTTTTGTACAGCAGCAGTTAAGGTGAATTATTTTCACTTGCTGTTTTGGTGTGAGAGCAAACAAACCTTCTTCTGCAAATACACAATACCAATGGAAAAAAAAATGTGTCCTTCAAAATAAAGGTACAATGAAGACATTTTCCTACTCAATACTCATCCATGTCCCTGTAAAAAGTCTCAGTGACCAAGTTCAGGTTGCTCACTCATAAGTTAAGAATCAGGGAGCCATCCATGTACATAACCCCTAGCTTTTTATCAATCTTCTGAAGCAAACTGAATCCAATTTGCAGATTCCTCATTGTCTTCATGTGTGGTTTTAAGATAGACTTTTTTGTTCTGCTTTGAGAGTCAGAGCTCTTTAATCACAAAGCTCTGCTCTTCAACTGTTGTTTCTCTGCTTAGTGAGCTGCCAGGCCCACTTTTACACTGCATGTAGTTAATCAATGTTGTCAGGGACATTGACAAGCAGGTGCAGACATTATACATACACAGGACTGTTTTTTTAATTGGTCCACAGTCACACCAATGTTCCCCGACAGGAGTGAAAGGTGGTTCCCTTTTTCTGAAACACTGCTGCCGCTGATTCTGATGCGCTGTTTCTCCTGGAAAAACTCCAGATTTTCTTCTGACACTGAGTGAAAGAAGCAGCAGGAAAACAAAGTCAAAACACACTTCTGATTGTGTGTTTGTGTGTTTGTGTGCTTGTTTGTGTGTGTGTGTGTGTGTGTGTGTGTGTGTGTGTGTGTGTGTGTGTGTGTGTGTGTGTGTGTGTGTGTGTGTGTGTGTTTGAGGGAGAAAGAGGGACCATCTGTTCATCAGCTGGACTGTCACATGACTTACTGCTCAGTCACAGTCCTAATCTGTCTTGATTTCAATCCATTAATGAAATAAAAACACATTCACTTCCAGCACACATGCACTCTAGAAATTCACTCCAGACCGCTATAGCAAACAAGCTAAATTAGCCAGAGAGATCATTAGCATCTTTAATAAATCTTGTTATATGGTGTGATACATGCAATAATTACCTACTATCTTGTAAAGCACATGCTGTGGGAAAACTCAAATAGGACCCTATAAACACACACACGTACACACACACAGTAACCTCACTTCACATTCTAATTAAGCAGGTAATCCTCCGTCACTTTCCCTCCTCACACAGTGCAAATGCTGCACAAACATATGTAAAGAGAGCGAGAGGGAGCAGCATGGAGCCTGACTGATTCAGACACATATGCATCAGGATTATCTGCAAGGTTCATGCAGACATGATAGAAAAACATGTTAAAGCCCCTGCCAGGCAGTTCAGGAGAGTTAAAGCTCCAGGCTCCTTTGGTGCCTTCCAGCAACACTTCTGCAATATTAAAGTGCCTGAAACCCCAAAACTTCAGTCACCCAACCAATTAGAAATGGTGTCCAATTTTAAACTGACGTTTGATCATTAAGTATCTATGATCTTTCTTTATGCTATCCAGGACTAACTCAGATGTTGCCCTGCATTTTTTAAGCAATCAGGAAAACCAGCTACAGGAAAAAGTCACAAGGCAACTACTCAGCTCGTTCATCAGCAGGACTTGATGACAGCAGGTGTTGAGTGTCAACTTCAGTTATTGCTTTTAGAGTTCAGGAGTTGAGTGTGGGCTATTGATCATCTATTTTGGCAACAGCTTTTGAGCATTTGCAAGGATTTTGTTCCAAAATAGTTTGAAGATTTATTTTAATATTGCATATTGCATATGTTGCTCCAAAACCTGTATGTATCTTTCAGCATTAATGGAACCTTCACAGATGATCAAGTTAGCCATGCCATGGGCACCAACACACCCCCATACCGTCACAGATGCTGGCTTTTGAACTTTGCACTGATAACAATCCAGATTTTCCTTTAATCCTTTCAATCTGAAACCAAGAAAATACAGGGCCATTATTGCCGATATCAATACCCAACTTTTTACATAACAAAGTAGCTTGACAAAACTAATCAAAAATAACAAACAAAAACTAAAACTACTGTTAATCTTCATGAATGAAAGTAAATAACTAATTTGTCAATCAGATAATGCTAATGTGCTTCTTTTCTGCTTTATTGAAAAATAGGAGAATTGAATATTCATGGTTAGCAACAATTATTACATTTTAGCATTAAATTTATAACTTTGATCAAAGAGCTTCCACATTCTGGTGGATAAACCATCACAGAGACAAAAAATATTTAGGAAATCGTTAATATACTGATAATTTAGGGCAGCGGTGGCAAACATCTTACACTGAGTGAAGGTTTACTAAATTTGTTAAACACTCTTTATACAACTTTCATGTCTTCATGCAGTTACATATTTTCTGTTACAGTAAAATAATTCAGTCAGATTTATTTAAGATGGCTGAATTCATTGACTGTCTCAATAGTCTACATTAAATTAGTTTTCTAAATTAACAACTATGAGGACCAATTACACTTTGAAAAATTGTTCAGGAATTGTTGCAGGTATAGTATCGGCACAGGTATCAAAAGTGTTTGGTTGACACCCAGCCCCCCATCTGAGTGACCAGACTGAATGGCAACACTCACCCCAAATTCACACATACAGTGTGAGCGCCGCGGTCCGTCAGCGCGGTGCACTGCGCTGTATTTCACTGCCATTCAAGTCAATCAGTGCATTCACACAGCCTGCGCCACGGTCCGTCTCCGACACGTGCTACCAACGGCTGCTCGCGGCTGTTTCGCTGCGAGTCTATTGAGTACGCTGCAGAGACGTGTCAATCTCCACAGAGCAGATCGTACCAAACAGGAAAACAGACACAAAAGACGATCAGAGTTTCCGGTCTTTTCAAAATAAAGCACCATGTTCAGACTGCCGATCGTAAAATTATCCTCGTATATCAAAACTACGACACTGGCACAGGGCCAGCAGTCATCAGCGGATCAGACCCAGAGGAAATCCAACACCATGGACGAGGAAAAGTTTATATTGGAGGTGGAAAACCAGATAATTATATACGATACAACCATCCTTTATATAAGGACACCAACAGAAACTAAAAGGGAAGGACTGAATTAATGAAGTTCTGGGAGGGCAGGTGAGTTTTACATACTGAATATCATGAAAGTAGTTGTCATGGGTGTGATTACTGTGGGAACATGTGGTTCTCCTGTGATCTTGTGATCTCGCGTATCCAGCTGCTATGGAGTACGCTGAGCTCCCCTCCACTCCTGAGACAGATCCAGTGTGAATTGGCTCGCGCTGACGGACCGTGGAGCTGACGGACCGTGGAGCTGACGGACCGTGGAGCTGACGGACCGCGGCGCTCACGGAGTATGTGCGAATCAGGGAGGAGTGCATGTAGAGAAGAGAAACTGAAAATTGAGTATTGATATTATCACGTAACTACTGATCAAGACCGATACCAACAATAATATTGATATATCGATATTTCGGATCGGTCCGCACACCACTACACAGCACACTTTGCCACTTTGCATCAGTTAGTCTCAGATGAGTTCAGGCCCAGAGAAGCTGGCAGCATTTCTGGGTGTTGTAGATACATGTCTTTGTCTTTGCATGGTATAGTTTTAACTTGCACTTGTAGAAGTAGTGATAAACTGTGTATACTGACAACGGTTTTCTGAAGTGTTCCTGAGCCCACGTGGTAATATCCTTTACATAATGATGTTGGTTTCTAATGCAGTGCCACCTGAGGGGTTGAAGGTCACAGGCACTCAATGTTGGTTTTCAGCCTTGCTGTTTACATGCAGACATTTCTCCAGATTCTCGGAATCTTTTGACAATACTATGGACTGTAGATGATGAAATCCATCAATTCTTTGTAACTGAACATTGAGAAACACTGTTGTCACATTAACCTGTTCACCTGTAGAATGTTCCAGATAAGTGTTTTTTGAGCATTCCTCAACTTTCCCAGTTTTGTGTTGCCACTGTCCTAGCTTTTTTTGGAATGTGCGGCAGGCATCTAATTCAAAGTGAGAGAATATTTGAAAAAAATAAATAAATAAAATAAAATAAAATAAAATATATATATATTTATATATATATATATATATATATATATATATATATATATATATATATATATATATACACATATATATATATGTTTGAACAATGAATATCTTGTGTTTGTGGTGTATTTAGATTTGTAAAACACTGTATTGTGTTTTTATTTACATTTTACACAATGTCCCAACGTCATTGGAATTGGGGTTGTAGAATAACACACTTGCCACCACAGACTGAACTGTTGCTCTACTGAACCAACTTGCAGACTCCATTTCACAGTTTTTAAGTGTGTTTTCACAAAACTATCACTGTTTTAGATCAAAGTTTGTTCCCTGAAAAAAGTAAGTTGGATTCAGTTTCCACTTCATTCAAACAAAACTACTCACAAAGTTCCTCTGGGGTATTCAAAATCTACCAGAGCAAGAACATGAGACCTTATCAGGGAATTCACAGGTCTTAGGCTTCATATGCTCCACATAATTCATTGATAAAGATGCATCTAGAGTTTATCCCTGCAGATACAGAGCACAACTACCTGCTCAAAATTGACTAAAGCTCTTTTACTCCTGGTGAGTTGTGTGTTTTCTTTCACAGAGAGTTGTTTCTTTTTCCATCTCATTTTGATTAGTCAATTATACAGTCTGATTCTGATCATTTTACATTTATATTGAATAGACCCAGGCTGTATGTTGGCAAAGCTGTTTGTGCTGCTGCCTCACAGCAAGAAGGATGCCAGTTTGTTTCCCGGTTCTTTCTGTATGGAGTTTGCATGATCTCCCCTTGCATGCGTGGGTTCACTTCTGGTGCTCTGGCTTCCTCCCAGAGTCCAAAGACATGCTTACTAGGTCAATTTGTAATTCTAAAATTACCTGAAGGTGTAAGTGTGAAAGGTTCTCCACTGTTTGTTGTCTGTGATTGACTGGCGACCAGTCCAGGGTGTACCCCGCCTCTTGCCCTAAGACAGCTCCAGCCCTGAACAGGATGGAATGATTGAATTGAACAGACCCACACACTCAGTCCATGCCTCCCTGCAGATGTGAAGAAATCCATGAACAATGTTGTATGTTATCAGTGTTATTGGAGGTAAACCCTACAACCTTTTAGGGAATTCAGTATGTTGAGCGTGTGTGTGTGTGTGTGTGTGTGTGTGTGTGTGTGTGTGTGTGTGTGTGTGTGTGTGTGTGTGTTTGTGTGTGTGTGAGGTGAGCTTTAATTCTTACTCAGTTGACTCAAAAATACTGCTTAAGGCTTTAAAATACTGATTGTTACTTGTCCTATTCTTGGGTACGGAGCGAAAAAGATATCAGTCATACTTGATCTGCTATGTCTATACAGCACTGAGCAGAAGGTTCATACCAGATGTAAGACTACAGCTATCTCTGAGAAGTCCTGCTAAGTTAGACAAGTGATCATTTTTTCTCCACATGACTCCAATTATGGAGGCATTTCTCTCACTCCTGAAAGAAAATTGTCTGAACAGTATTTGTTAAGTCACTTCATTACTAGTCCACTTTAAAATAATTTTGCCTTGGAGTACTTGAGAGACGATCTGATGGATGATCGAAGCAAACCCCACCCGAGGTGATATGAAGGCATTCTGAACCAATTGTGAGGGCTGAAACCTTTGTTTTGGGATTTCCAAGTTTCTGGCCGAAACGACAGGTCCGAATGCCTTCATATTACCTCGGGTGGGGTTTGCTTCGATAGGAGAATGATATTTACGAGAATTTCAGCCAAAAAGGGAAAGTCGAATTTTGGACCAAAACGTCAGGTCCGGACCTGTCGTTTCGGCCAGAAATCTGGAAATCCCAAAACAAAGGTTTCAGCCCTCACAATTGGTTCAGAATGCCTTCATATCACCTCGGGTGGGGTTTGCTTCGATAGGAGATCGATATTTGCGAGAATTTCAGCCAAAAAGGGAAAGTCGAATTTTGGACCAAAACGTCAGGTCCGGACCTGTCGTTTCGGCCAGAAATCTGGAAATCCCAAAACAAAGGTTTCAGCCCTCACAATTGGTTCAGAATGCCTTCATATCACCTCGGGTGGGGTTTGCTTCGATAGGAGATCGATATTTGCGAGAATTTCAGCCAAAAAGGGAAAGTCGAATTTTGGACCAAAACGTCAGGTCCGGACCTGTCGTTTCGGCCAGAAATCTGGAAATCCCAAAACAAAGGTTTCAGCCCTCACAATTGGTTCAGAATGCCTTCATATCACCTCGGGTGGGGTTTGCTTCGATAGGAGATCGATATTTGCGAGAATTTCAGCCAAAAAGGGAAAGTCGAATTTTGGACCAAAACGTCAGGTCCGGACCTGTCGTTTCGGCCAGAAATCTGGAAATCCCAAAACAAAGGTTTCAGCCCTCACAATTGGTTCAGAATGCCTTCATATCACCTCGGGTGGGGTTTGCTTCGATAGGAGATCGATATTTGCGAGAATTTCAGCCAAAAAGGGAAAGTCGAATTTTGGACCAAAACGTCAGGTCCGGACCTGTCGTTTCGGCCAGAAATCTGGAAATCCAAAAACAAAGGTTTCAGCCCTCACAATTGGTTCAGAATGCCTTTATATCACCTCGGGTGGGGTTTGCTTCGATAGGAGATCGATATTTGCGAGAATTTCAGCCAAAAAGGGAAAGTCGAATTTTGGACCAAAACGTCAGGTCCGGACCTGTCGATTCGGCCAGAAATCTGGAAATCCCAAAACAAAGGTTTCAGCCCTCACAATTGGTTCACAATGCCTTCACATCACCTCGGGTGGGGTTTGCTTCGATAGGAGAATGATATTTACGAGAATTTCAGCCAAAAAGGGAAAGTCGAATTTTGGACCAAAACGTCAGGTCCGGACCTGTCGTTTCGGCCAGAAATCTGGAAATCCCAAAACAAAGGTTTCAGCCCTCACAATTGGTTCAGAATGCCTTCACATCACCTCGGGTGGGGTTTGCTTCGATAGGAGATCGATATTTGCGAGAATTTCAGCCAAAAAGGGAAAGTCGAATTTTGGACCAAAACGTCAGGTCCGGACCTGTCGATTCGGCCAGAAATCTGGAAATCCCAAAACAAAGGTTTCAGCCCTCACAATTGGTTCACAATGCCTTCACATCACCTCGGGTGGGGTTTGCTTCGATAGGAGAATGATATTTACGAGAATTTCAGCCAAAAAGGGAAAGTCGAATTTTGGACCAAAACGTCAGGTCCGGACCTGTCGTTTCGGCCAGAAATCTGGAAATCCCAAAACAAAGGTTTCAGCCCTCACAATTGGTTCAGAATGCCTTCATATCACCTCGGGTGGGGTTTGCTTCGATAGGAGATCGATATTTGCGAGAATTTCAGCCAAAAAGGGAAAGTCGAATTTTGGACCAAAACGTCAGGTCCGGACCTGTCGTTTCGGCCAGAAATCTGGAAATCCCAAAACAAAGGTTTCAGCCCTCACAATTGGTTCAGAATGCCTTCATATCACCTCGGGTGGGGTTTGCTTCGATAGGAGATCGATATTTGCGAGAATTTCAGCCAAAAAGGGAAAGTCGAATTTTGGACCAAAACGTCAGGTTCGTTTCGGCCAGAAATCTGGAAATCCCAAAACAAAGGTTTCAGCCCTCACAATTGGTTCACAATGGCTTCATAGCGCCTCGGGTGGGGTTTGCTTCGATAGGAGATCGATATTTGCGAGAATTTCAGCCAAAAAGGGAAAGTCGAATTTTGGACCAAAACGTCAGGTCCGGACCTGTCGTTTCGGCCAGAAATCTGGAAATCCCAAAACAAAGGTTTCAGCCCTCACAATTGGTTCACAATGGCTTCATAGCGCCTCGGGTGGGGTTTGCTTCGATAGGAGATCGATATTTGCGAGAATTTCAGCCAAAAAGGGAAAGTCGAATTTTGGACCAAAACGTCAGGTCCGGACCTGTCGTTTCGGCCAGAAATCTGGAAATCCCAAAACAAAGGTTTCAGCCCTCACAATTGGTTCACAATGGCTTCATAGCGCCTCGGGTGGGGTTTGCTTCGATAGGAGATCGATATTTGCGAGAATTTCAGCCAAAAAGGGAAAGTCGAATTTTGGACCAAAACGTCAGGTCCGGACCTGTCGTTTCGGCCAGAAATCTGGAAATCCCAAAACAAAGGTTTCAGCCCTCACAATTGGTTCAGAATGCCTTCATATCACCTCGGGTGGGGTTTGCTTCGATAGGAGATCGATATTTGCGAGAATTTCAGCCAAAAAGGGAAAGTCGAATTTTGGACCAAAACGTCAGGTCCGGACCTGTCGTTTCGGCCAGAAATCTGGAAATCCCAAAACAAAGGTTTCAGCCCTCACAATTGGTTCAGAATGCCTTCATATCGCCTCGGCTGGGGTTTGCTTCGATAGGAGATCGATATTTGCGAGAATTTCAGCCAAAAAGGGAAAGTCGAATTTTGGACCAAAACGTCAGGTCCGGACCTGTCGTTTCGGCCAGAAATCTGGAAATCCCAAAACAAAGGTTTCAGCCCTCACAATTGGTTCACAATGGCTTCATAGCGCCTCGGGTGGGGTTTGCTTCGATAGGAGATCGATATTTGCGAGAATTTCAGCCAAAAAGGGAAAGTCGAATTTTGGACCAAAACGTCAGGTCCGGACCTGTCGTTTCGGCCAGAAATCTGGAAATCCCAAAACAAAGGTTTCAGCCCTCACAATTGGTTCAGAATGCCTTCATATCGCCTCGGCTGGGGTTTGCTTCGATAGGAGATCGATATTTGCGAGGAATTTCAGCCAAAAAGGGAAAGTCGAATTTTGGACCAAAACGTCAGGTCCGGACCTGTCGTTTCGGCCAGAAATCTGGAAATCCCAAAACAAAGGTTTCAGCCCTCACAATTGGTTCACAATGCCTTCATATCACCTCGGGTGGGGTTTGCTTCGATAGGAGATCGATATTTGCGAGAATTTCAGCCAAAAAGGGAAAGTCGAATTTTGGACCAAAACGTCAGGTCCGGACCTGTCGTTTCGGCCAGAAATCTGGAAATCCCAAAACAAAGGTTTCAGCCCTCACAATTGGTTCACAATGCCTTCATATCACCTCGGGTGGGGTTTGCTTCGATAGGAGATCGATATTTGCGAGAATTTCAGCCAAAAAGGGAAAGTCGAATTTTGGACCAAAACGTCAGGTCCGGACCTGTCGTTTCGGCCAGAAATCTGGAAATCCCAAAACAAAGGTTTCAGCCCTCACAATTGGTTCACAATGCCTTCATATCACCTCGGGTGGGGTTTGCTTCGATAGGAGATCGATATTTGCGAGAATTTCAGCCAAAAAGGGAAAGTCGAATTTTGGACCAAAACGTCAGGTCCGGACCTGTCGTTTCGGCCAGAAATCTGGAAATCCCAAAACAAAGGTTTCAGCCCTCACAATTGGTTCACAATGGCTTCATAGCGCCTCGGGTGGGGTTTGCTTCGATAGGAGATCGATATTTGCGAGAATTTCAGCCAAAAAGGGAAAGTCGAATTTTGGACCAAAACGTCAGGTCCGGACCTGTCGTTTCGGCCAGAAATCTGGAAATCCCAAAACAAAGGTTTCAGCCCTCACAATTGGTTCACAATGCCTTCATATCACCTCGGGTGGGGTTTGCTTCGATAGGAGATCGATATTTGCGAGAATTTCAGCCAAAAAGGGAAAGTCGAATTTTGGACCAAAACGTCAGGTCCGGACCTGTCGTTTCGGCCAGAAATCTGGAAATCCCAAAACAAAGGTTTCAGCCCTCACAATTGGTTCACAATGCCTTCATATCACCTCGGGTGGGGTTTGCTTCGATAGGAGATCGATATTTGCGAGAATTTCAGCCAAAAAGGGAAAGTCGAATTTTGGACCAAAACGTCAGGTCCGGACCTGTCGTTTCGGCCAGAAATCTGGAAATCCCAAAACAAAGGTTTCAGCCCTCACAATTGGTTCACAATGGCTTCATAGCGCCTCGGGTGGGGTTTTGCTTCGATAGGAGATCGATATTTGCGAGAATTTCAGCCAAAAAGGGAAAGTCGAATTTTGGACCAAAACGTCAGGTCCGGACCTGTCGTTTCGGCCAGAAATCTGGAAATCCCAAAACAAAGGTTTCAGCCCTCACAATTGGTTCAGAATGCCTTCATATCACCTCGGGTGGGGTTTGCTTCGATAGGAGATCGATATTTGCGAGAATTTCAGCCAAAAAGGGAAAGTCGAATTTTGGACCAAAACGTCAGGTCCGGACCTGTCGTTTCGGCCAGAAATCTGGAAATCCCAAAACAAAGGTTTCAGCCCTCACAATTGGTTCACAATGCCTTCATATCACCTCGGGTGGGGTTTGCTTCGATAGGAGATCGATATTTGCGAGAATTTCAGCCAAAAAGGGAAAGTCGAATTTTGGACCAAAACGTCAGGTCCGGACCTGTCGTTTCGGCCAGAAATCTGGAAATCACAAAACAAAGGTTTCAGCCCTCACAATTGGTTCACAATGCCTTCATATCACCTCGGGTGGGGTTTGCTTCGATAGGAGATCGATATTTGCGAGAATTTCAGCCAAAAAGGGGAAAGTCGAATTTTGGACCAAAACGTCAGGTCCGGACCTGTCGTTTCGGCCAGAAATCTGGAAATCCCAAAACAAAGGTTTCAGCCCTCACAATTGGTTCAGAATGCCTTCATATCGCCTCGGGTGGGGTTTGCTTCGATAGGAGATCGATATTTGCGAGAATTTCAGCCAAAAAGGGAAAGTCGAATTTTGGACCAAAACGTCAGGTCCGGACCTGTCGTTTCGGCCAGAAATCTGGAAATCCCAAAACAAAGGTTTCAGCCCTCACAATTGGTTCAGAATGCCTTCATATCGCCTCGGCTGGGGTTTGCTTCGATAGGAGATCGATATTTGCGAGAATTTCAGCCAAAAAGGGAAAGTCGAATTTTGGACCAAAACGTCAGGTCCGGACCTGTCGTTTCGGCCAGAAATCTGGAAAACCCCAAAACAAAGGTTTCAGCCCTCACAATTGGTTCACAATGCCTTCATATCACCTCGGGTGGGGTTTGCTTCGATAGGAGATCGATATTTGCGAGAATTTCAGCCAAAAAGGGAAAGTCGAATTTTGGACCAAAACGTCAGGTTCGTTTCGGCCAGAAATCTGGAAATCCCAAAACAAAGGTTTCAGCCCTCACAATTGGTTCACAATGGCTTCATAGCGCCTCGGGTGGGGTTTGCTTCGATAGGAGATCGATATTTGCGAGAATTTCAGCCAAAAAGGGAAAGTCGAATTTTGGACCAAAACGTCAGGTCCGGACCTGTCGTTTCGGCCAGAAATCTGGAAATCCCAAAACAAAGGTTTCAGCCCTCACAATTGGTTCACAATGGCTTCATAGCGCCTCGGGTGGGGTTTGCTTCGATAGGAGATCGATATTTGCGAGAATTTCAGCCAAAAAGGGAAAGTCGAATTTTGGACCAAAACGTCAGGTCCGGACCTGTCGTTTCGGCCAGAAATCTGGAAATCCCAAAACAAAGGTTTCAGCCCTCACAATTGGTTCACAATGGCTTCATAGCGCCTCGGGTGGGGTTTGCTTCGATAGGAGATCGATATTTGCGAGAATTTCAGCCAAAAAGGGAAAGTCGAATTTTGGACCAAAACGTCAGGTCCGGACCTGTCGTTTCGGCCAGAAATCTGGAAATCCCAAAACAAAGGTTTCAGCCCTCACAATTGGTTCAGAATGCCTTCATATCACCTCGGGTGGGGTTTGCTTCGATAGGAGATCGATATTTGCGAGAATTTCAGCCAAAAAGGGAAAGTCGAATTTTGGACCAAAACGTCAGGTCCGGACCTGTCGTTTCGGCCAGAAATCTGGAAATCCCAAAACAAAGGTTTCAGCCCTCACAATTGGTTCAGAATGCCTTCATATCGCCTCGGCTGGGGTTTGCTTCGATAGGAGATCGATATTTGCGAGAATTTCAGCCAAAAAGGGAAAGTCGAATTTTGGACCAAAACGTCAGGTCCGGACCTGTCGTTTCGGCCAGAAATCTGGAAATCCCAAAACAAAGGTTTCAGCCCTCACAATTGGTTCACAATGCCTTCATATCACCTCGGGTGGGGTTTGCTTCGATAGGAGATCGATATTTGCGAGAATTTCAGCCAAAAAGGGAAAGTCGAATTTTGGACCAAAACGTCAGGTCCGGACCTGTCGTTTCGGCCAGAAATCTGGAAATCCCAAAACAAAGGTTTCAGCCCTCACAATTGGTTCACAATGGCTTCATAGCGCCTCGGGTGGGGTTTGCTTCGATAGGAGATCGATATTTGCGAGAATTTCAGCCAAAAAGGGAAAGTCGAATTTTGGACCAAAACGTCAGGTCCGGACCTGTCGTTTCGGCCAGAAATCTGGAAATCCCAAAACAAAGGTTTCAGCCCTCACAATTGGTTCACAATGCCTTCATATCACCTCGGGTGGGGTTTGCTTCGATAGGAGATCGATATTTGCGAGAATTTCAGCCAAAAAGGGAAAGTCGAATTTTGGACCAAAACGTCAGGTCCGGACCTGTCGTTTCGGCCAGAAATCTGGAAATCCCAAAACAAAGGTTTCAGCCCTCACAATTGGTTCAGAATGCCTTCATATCGCCTCGGCTGGGGTTTGCTTCGATAGGAGATCGATATTTGCGAGAATTTCAGCCAAAAAGGGAAAGTCGAATTTTGGACCAAAACGTCAGGTCCGGACCTGTCGTTTCGGCCAGAAATCTGGAAATCCCAAAACAAAGGTTTCAGCCCTCACAATTGGTTCAGAATGCCTTCATATCACCTCGGGTGGGGTTTGCTTCGATAGGAGATCGATATTTGCGAGAATTTCAGCCAAAAAGGGAAAGTCGAATTTTGGACCAAAACGTCAGGTCCGGACCTGTCGTTTCGGCCAGAAATCTGGAAATCCCAAAACAAAGGTTTCAGCCCTCACAATTGGTTCAGAATGCCTTCATATCACCTCGGGAGGGGTTTGCTTCGATAGGAGATTGACATTTGCGAGAATTTCAGCCAAAAAGGGAAAGTCGAATTTTGGACCAAAACGTCAGGTCCGGACCTGTCGATTCGGCCAGAAATCTGGAAATCCCAAAACAAAGGTTTCAGCCCTCACAATTGGTTCAGAATGCC